>JAQHUG010000219.1:2269276-2344780 GCA_028555095.1 Dicrostonyx torquatus
AGGGCAGGGTATCCTGCCCCATCTTAAGGAAGCAGGGGGAGGGCGGTGGGGTAGGGGGGGAGCGGGAGGGCCGGGAACAAGGGGAGTAAATGTAAATTTTTTCTTGAAATAATAATAATAATAAAACAAATGTAAAAATATATATATATTCTCCACCCAATAAACTGTATGATCTAACATGATTTACGTTATATATTTGTATGTGCATATATGTAAGGGACTGTGTGTGCGCATGCATGCATGTGTGCATGTGTGCATGTGTGTGTGCATGTGTGTGTGTATGTGTGTGTGTGTATGTGTGTATACAAATGTCTGAATGGGGGAGCTGAGGTCACATCAGAAGTCTTCTTCAGCTGCTTCTCCACCTTAGTCTTAGAGACAGGGTCTTTCATGAACATGGAACTCACTTGTTGGGCAGACTGGCTGGCCAGCAAGCCCCAGAAATCCTCTTGTATTTACCTTCCAATATTGATGTAGTCAAATACTGGCTACCTGAAGCATTTCCTACCTTTAACTCCCTATGCTATGATGAATGAAATAATTGCCCATGTATTTCAATTTGCTTTTGATTTTAGAAAGATTTTTTTAACTCTTTCTATTCCTATTGATTTTTACCACTTGTGAATAAATGAAACACTGCCATGCTTCCAAAAGACAAACCACACTTTATTAAAAGGTTATAGAAGCACTCATTGCTGCCTCTCATTTTCTCTCTACATCTATGTGATCTTGCCTGTGTGGTGGGTAGCAGTTACACCAAAGAATAACATTCTCTTATTCCATGGTGTAAATTCATCCATAGGGTGTGAATTTCACACTACCAGCATAATATCAACCAACTTGCACAGGTCTGGGAACCACCAAAGCTCTCGGAAGTTGATATGAGTGCACTGCATCTGAGGGCCATCCCAGCTCCTTGCATTCCTTTCCAGAGAGCCTACAACACTGCTTTTCTGCTCATCCTGTGTGTGTTTATAAAACCAAGCAGTCATGTGCGTATATTCCTTTTGTCCGTCTTATACAAAATTACAGTGTATAAAATTTCTGCATTCTCTAATAATAATAATAATTGAGGCCAACTAAGAGCCTCTAAGGGAGCAAGAGAAGAACAGGTTGGCTCCTGGGTGTGTCAATTTTTAAAATATCATGAATAATTTTAAAGTGCACCCAGAAATTGAAACCATGGTTACAAAGAAAACAATTGTGTTTTGTAAAGTATTATGTGAAAACATGAGGAGAATCAGTGCATTTTGATAAAATACTAGACCTTTCCTGAAATATGTCTAAAATTTCCCAGAAACATAGCCATATTTACTCCTATAAAGCAAAAAAATCAGACCCTAAGTCTACCTTTTTAGTTGAATTGTTTCTTTTTCTATTGTGATAATTAATGTATCTTTTCATAAGCAACTAAACATACTATCTCTATGAAGCAATCATGTTTGGTTTTATCTCCTGTGTGTCTTCTGTCATTATTCTGTCTTTTACTATCATCCATTTGAGCAAAATTATTGTTTTTGTTTACCATTCATAAAATATAATTTAAATGATTGGTAACAAATGACATAAAATTAAAACTTTATATATTAGATGAATGAAAGTTGCATAAAAGCTAAAAAGTGGTAGTTAGTTATAAACTGTATTTTTAAAAATCAAGGGGCCAGGCAGTGGTGGCGCACGCCTTTAATCCTAGCACTCGGGAGGCAGAGGCAGGCAGATCTCTCTGAGTTCGAGACCAGCCTGGTCTACAAGAGCTAGTTCCAGGACAGGCTCCAAAGCTACAGAGAAACCCTGTCTCGAAAAAAACTAAATAAAAATAAAAATAAATAAATAAAAATCAAGGGCATATGTGCACGCGCGCACACACACACATGCACACACAGTCCTTTGTATAGACCTCTTGTGCAGTTCCTTAAGTACTATTAAGTTGCTCAAGACTAAAATCTAATATTCACTCTTGAGCCTCTTCAGTCCCTCAATACAACATCTAACTCATTAAAATGTAATCTTAATTATACCTATAAAATATATCTTTAATCTATCTACCTGTCTCCAAGGAGGAGATCTTAAATATAGTGAAGGCAAAGTGGTTGTCTACAGTCACCTGAAAGTTAATAACTTTCCCCAGTTAAATAATCAGAGCTGCATATAGTACAAGCAGATAAATTTCACAACCACCTTGTCTGAAGGCTGCCATAGTTTAACAGCTTAACACAATGTTTAACAGTCTCTCAATTCTCTTGCTCTAGAAATACATAAACACCTTTTAGCCTCATAGGATGTTCCTTGAATGATGGGAAGCAGTTGCTCTGGCTGCAGCATCACTGGTAAAGATCCCCGTGGCAGTTACACGTATGATCAATGGCAGGTATGACAGAAGACCTTTACACCAGTCTCCAAAGTTACATATTTTGGGCTACACTTAATACTCCATGCATGCACTGGCAAAATACATATAAGGATTTAGAATAAAATTGCTATTTCTGATCACATGAACTGAATGTTCACATATTCAAATCTGATTAATAGGAAATATTTAATAGATACTGCCAGTTGAAATATTCATCTGTGTATTATTGTTACTACCCACTCTCATTTCACGAAAGTCTGCCTACAACTTTGCAGTTTTGCTCCGGCCGTGCCCATTTCGCTCCGGCCGTGCCCATTTCTAATTTGCTGTATGTCATTTTGCCTTTTATAATTTCCTTAGACACCTTTGGATTTATTACCAGACTCACATCATGCCTATTACACAATGTAGATGAAAATGGATGTACACCATTACCTCGGATTCAGAGAGGAAAACGGAAGATGCATCATTTACATTTGCTGTCATACTCTGTGTCTTCTCAAATTGACTTTTAATTTCATACTTTCCAGGTCCTGGTACTCCCTAAGTTACAGAAAGAAAGAAATACACTAAGAAAGTATTTTCTTTCTACTATATCTAAGAAAAGACTGGATAATTCTTACAGGCTATTACCAAAGCCTGTCATTAAGAGGAAGGCAGGGGGGGGAAACTTCCTAACAGCAGAAAAAAGAAAACAAAAAATGCCCTGGGCAAACTTCATTTACTGCTGAAAGCACACTACCTGAAACTTTGCTGCCCTCTACTGATAGTCCAAAAAATATTCCTCGTTTTTCACATGACTAACTATAAAAAGAAAGAAATAAAAATGATTTCAATTGTCCTTTCATTTCAAGATATAGAGCTAGCCTTTCCTTGTAAGAATGTGTGTGGCTTGGAATGGTGTTGAGGAGCTCTACTTATCATGGGCACAGGGTTCATCACAAAGCAACAACAACAGCAAGAGCAATTCACTGTCTTCTCAAACTTCCATTAATCAATACCAAGCAAATGGACAACAGGAAATATTTTGCTTCAAGCTCAAATGCTTAATATAAAAACTAAACTTTTACTTGAACACTTGAATAAATTAAAATGAATCTTATTAATCACAGAGTTCCTTATTATTGTAAGATAAAATAAATGATATAAAGTGTTAGACAGAGAGATAGATGATGATTGATGATAGACAGATAATAGATAGATGATAGATAGATAGATAGATAGATAGATAGATAGATGATAGATTGATAGACAGATAGATGATAGACATAAATATTCATCAGCAAAAACCTTATTAACTTGATACAGTATAATTGGTGATAGAAATAAGTAAACAAAGTTAAATTCACATCTTTTCATATATCTATCATATGGTTTTCTCACTGAAAGGCTGTGAAATACAACCATCCTAGCATTACAGAACAAATTCAATCATAATAGTACAGATTACAGCAGCTGTGGCTACCTCCAATGATCTTACACAAGACTAAGATTGTCAAGAGTCAATCACAGATCAGTGAAGGGTTCATAGAATCCCACCCTTCACTACTGAACTATTAACAAATGGATACTGAAGAGAGGTAGACATCAATTCAGTCACTCAACCACCAACGCATCACATGCCCATGTTCAAGTTTAAACCCATGGCCACCCTAGTTAAACTCAGCAAGTTAGAAAATAAAACAAATCCCAGTACTTGGGAGACAGATGCCAGTGAATGGCTGTGAAGTCAAGGCAAACCTAGATTAGCTAGCTAGCTCCAGGCAGTCAGGGCTCCATGATGAAACCCTGCCACCAAAAAAGAAAAAGAAAAAAAAATGTGTTACTTTGAAGAAAGTTTTGTGATGGGAGTTACATAGGAAAAGATAGCTACCAGAGAAGAAAAATATTCACCAACCTTTCTCCAGCCAAGTAGCGGCATACCAGTTTTATACACAAAAATCAGTATCCTTCTTATATACAAAAGACAAATCAACTGGAAATAAACAATATCTAAAAACAAATAAAGTATCTTTGGGTAACTTAACCAAGCAAAAGAAAGACTTGTGTAGAAGTTTGAATTATTCCATAGGAGGATAGGGAGTGAAACTATTAGGAGGTGTGGCCTTATTGAAGTAGGTATGGACTTGTTGGAAGAAGTGGGTCACTGAGGTGGGGCTCTGAGGTCTCAGATGCTCAAGCGAGGCCAGTGACTCATGATCTCTTTCCATTTCCTGCAGAGTCAGATGTAGAACTCACAGCTCTGTTTCTAGCACCGTGTCTGCCTGCATACTGCCATACTTCTCACCACGATGATAACGGACTAAACTTCTGAAAGTGTAAACCAGCCCCAATTAAATGTTTTTCATTATAAGAGACGCTGTAGTCATGGTGTCTTTTCACAGCAATAGAAATCCAAACTAAGACAACTTGTATTATAAAAACTTTAAGACACTGAAGAAAGAAATTGAAGAAGCTATCAAAAGATAGAAAGATCTCCCATGCTCATGAATCAGTAGGATTAATATAGTGGAAATAGTCAACCTACCAAAAGCAATCTACATATTTAATGCAATCCCTATCAAAATTCCAACATAATTCTTCACAGAAATGGAAAGGACAATATTCAGCTTCATATGTAAATGAACAGAAAAGTATGATAGCTAAAATAATCCTGAATAATAAAAGAACTGCTCAGCCCAACCTTCAAATTGTTCTACAGAGCTGTAATAATAAGCCTAATACAGTTTATTAGCACAGACATGTTGATCAATGGAATTGAAGATTCAAACATTAAATCCACATACCAATGAACAACTAGTTTTTTAAAATGAAGGCAAAAATACATATTGGAAAAAAGAAGACAGCATCTTCAAAAGTGGTGCTGGTCAAACTAGATGTCTGCAAGTCTCCTGAACACAAATAGATTGACACTTGCCATGCTGCACAAAATTCAACTTGAAATGGATCAAAGATCTCAGTATAAACCAGATACACTGAACCTGATAGAAGAGAAAGAGGGTAACAGCCTTGAACTCATTAGCACAGAAGAAGAGTTCCTGAACAGAACACCCATAACGCAGGCACTACGATCGACAATTAATAAATGGGACATTATGAAACTGAAAAGTTTCTGTATAAAAAAGGACACCATCATTCAGACAATGTGATAGCCCACAGAATAGGAAAAGATTTGCCAACTACACATCCAATAGAGGGTTAATATCTAAAATATATAAAGAACTCAAAAAACTGGATATCAAGAAAAATAACCAAATTAAAAACTGGGATACAGACCAAAATAGAGAATATTAAAATAAAAAAGGAAACACATATGACTGAGAAGGATGTAAAGAAATGTTCAACATAATTAGTTATCAGGAAATGCAAATCAAAACTGGTTTAAAATTTCATCTTAAACCAACCAGAATGGTCGAAAGCAATAAAACAAATGACAACTCTTGATGGTAAGAGGAACACCCACCCATTGCTGGTGGGAAAGGAAACTTGTACATCCACTAAAAAAAATTAGTGGTATGGTTCCTCAAGAAATGGGAATTGATCTACCTTAAGATCTATCTATACCACTCCAGCAAAGAATGCTTCATCCTACTACAGAAACCATGTTCATTGCTGCTCTATACATAATAGCCAGACATTTAAAATAGCCTAAACGTCAATAAACAAATGAATGGACAGATAAAATCAGATATGTTTACACAATAAAATCTACACAGCCATTAAAAGACAATAATAATTCACAGGTAAATCAAAAGAGCTATGTATTAAACCATATTTGAATACATCATATGTGAATGTTTGCTGTTAAGTCACTGATAAGTAAGCTACAATTCATTAACCACAGAGATCAGGGATAGAGTAAGGGACGAATGGGGAGGGAGGAATTTCCCCCCAGAAAGGGGAAATAGAATAGACTGGTTCTGACAGATGAGGTGGGAGACTGGAGTGGTAGGATCAAATAAGATGGAGGCGAAAAGGAGGAAACTAAAGGGAAGGACAGCTAAAATTATAGGCCATTTAAGTGGTCATGTGGAAACACACTACAGTATAAACTTTCTAAAATATATTCATGCATGAAGGTGACCTAAGTGAAATCACCAAATGACTGAGGAAAGAGAGCCCCAGCTAGACATCTCTTATCACCAAATGATGTTCCCATTATCTAGGATTTTATTACATCTAATCAAAGTGTTGGCCACAGGTGCCCCACAGAAATTTCCAAACAACCTAGGCTATTGCCAAGGCTCTTGATTGCTCTCCACAAACTGATGGTAAAGTCCCATTGCTGAAGACAAAATCTACACAACTCACTGAATTTACAGAAGTCAAGTTGGGACCTACATAGAGCCTTCACCCCTATGTGCTAGTGTATTTGGTACAGAAAGGTGCTCTGCAAGCTACCAAAGGAGAGAGGTAAACACAAACCCAGCTATAAACCCTTCAATCTACAATCATGACCTGCATAATCTGAGCTAGTGCAACAATGACACAAAGATTTTGAGGGTAACCAATCAATATCTGATTTGATTTAAGGCCCACGGCATAAGATGGACCCTCTCCCTGACACTGCTCATATGGCCTAGAACGTGAGACCAGACACAGTGGTATTGTTTTCTGTTGACTTAGTGACCACACCTAAATCTACTGATATTTTATATCGCCTCAGCCAGCATCCTGCCTCTCAGACAATAGTCTGGTGGGATTTCCAGTCTCACTGGCACCAGCCAGGCCGCAGCCACCAAATGTAGGTTTTAACTGAGTCTCTAATCATTCTGTTTACCAATAAAGACTCAGAAGTCAGATGTTGGAGTGAAAACCTGCTGGATCAGAGAAGCCAATGCCCCTCCTTTTTGGCTGGAGACCCAGCAAGAGAAGCATCTCTCCACTCATGCCAAACCAAAAAGACAGCAAATCTCTAAGTCCCTCCATACTCCTTCATCCCCATCTCTTTACCTGTGTTTGTAAACAGAGGATGCTCGTTGGTTTCCCACCCTCACAGATCCGAAAAAAATCACACAGAAACTATATTAATTACAGCAGTGTTTGGGCAATGACTCAGGTGTATTCCTATCAAGCTCTAACATCTTAAATTAACCCATTTCTATTACTTTACATTTTACCATGAGACTCGTGATTTGTTACCTCTTGATTCCTGGGCGACTACATGGCATCTACCTCCTTTGGCAGCTATATAGCATCTGCCTGACTCCAACTACTCTATCTGTGTTCAGATTTCCAGCCTAGCTTTACTCTGCTAAGCCATTGGCCAAAACAGTTTTATTCATTAACTAATAAAAGCAACATATATACAGAACATCCCACATCATGTATTCCTGGCTCCTCTGCCTGTCTATGGCTAATTCCTATCAACTAGTTGCTGGCTCCATCCCATGATCCAATGTTAATTTTATTAACGCAGTCTCGGAGTTTCACAGTGCAATCAAATATCCAGAGACACAGAGGAAATCCAAATACTACCTGTTCTGCTAAAGGAATATAACAATGTAATGACTCCAAATAACACTCCGCTATACTCATAGATCAATATCTTGCTCAGCCTTCATCAAAGAAGCTTCCTCCTATGGCAGATGGGAACAAATACTGAAATCCACAGCCACAAAACACACAGAGTGAGAGACCTTGGAACATTCCATGTAAAATGGGATGTCTCCATCAAATCCTTTACTCAAAGTTCGGGAAAACTTGAAGAAGAGGAGACAGAAAGATTGTAAGAGCCAGTGGGGATGAAAAACAACAAGGAAACAAGTCCTTTTAAACACAGAAGTACCAAAGCAATATAAACTCACAGAGACTGCAGAAGTCTGCACAGGACCTGCACAGGTCTAAGCCAGATGGGATCCCAGTGCCAAGAGAAGACATGGAACAAGCCCATCCCTAACCCAGAAGCTAACCATTCACAAATGAAAAAATTAGGATTTTCTAAGAGTCTCACTAGAGACACAAACCATGACCGGCAGTAAATGGGCAATGAAACAAACTCAAAGGCATCTTTGGTCCATAATATTCATAATATTTTGTCATGGCTCTCTCTCTCTCTCTCTCTCTCTCTCTCTCTCTCTCTCTCTCTCTCTCTCTCTCTCTCACACACACACACACAGAGAGAGAGAGAGAGAGAGAGAGAGAGAGAGAGAGAGAGAGAGAGAGAGAGAGAGAGAGATCCTTTGTGGGATGTCTCATGTCAATAATGGCTCTACAGTTTTCTCATATTTCAGTTCAACAGAAATTTGTGTAGAAATTCATCAATTTTCTCACAGAGACATGGAAGTTATATTGTGAGCCCAGGGGTAAAATGCTGTCTGAGGTTGCATTGCCTCAAACTTTTGTAAATATCACAAACAATCTGATAGGATATTAGGTCTTAACATTGTGAAATAGCTTAATTTTACTGTGCATTCTGTCATGTCCATAAATGTTGTAATATTCAAGGTCTTTCCTATACAACTACTTTTAACCATTTTCAGAGGCTCCTGCTATAAAGGAAGATGACAAATATGTGAGTGTCTGAAAGAAAAAAGAAAACCTAGAGATGGTGGTTTCTGAGGCTCTCTATTGTAAAAGCCTCCTTCCTAGATGAATGACTAGATACGGGCAAGTTGGAGGGTGGAATTTTATATGCACATCACTGAACAAGGGAATTTCTCAAGGGCTCCTAAGACTTTGTGGGACATGAAAACCAAAGGCATGGGGCAACCCCAAGGACTGCTCTAAAATCAGTGCTCAGCTGAGAAATTTGAAGTTTAACAGGGTGAGCTTGGGGTGAAATGGTTAGGCATGAAGTCCAGTTGAAAGGGCCAGATTCGCAGCAACTCACAGAGCCTGACCATGTAAAAGGGCCACACTGCCAGTGAAGGCTTATGAGAGCCAGTCCACAAATTAGTGAGCACATGACCAAAAGCATGTCTTTCATTGCTGCTCTGTACTAAAAATTTTTTAATTATCCAAAGAAAAATATCTTCGTCGGCAGTGAGCCTTGTGATCTACATTGATGACTGACTTGTACATGGCCACTCATGCAACAGCAATCTGAACATCACGTTGGTAACCAACCATTTATGACTGCATTTAAATCCTGTTCAACAGATGCAAACAATACCTTGAATTATTACTAGGCCTAGAACCTATAGCCAGCCAGTTCATAAGCCCTATGAGTGAACCTACTGCTATTCTTCTAAATGTATATAGTAAGAAACCAACAAATGACTACTTGTATCACCCACAGATAAATATATCTGTCAGTCCTTACTAGAGAAACATCAATTTGCAGTAGACAGTGGTTAACACAAAGGCACACAACTAGTCAAAGCACAGAAAATAAGAGACTGCAGAATTCTCAGCTCTACATGGTACTTCTATATTGTACTCTGTCCTCCCAAGCCACAGGGATCATTATGGAAATATGGGGGATTGCTGTAGAGCCAGAGATGGAGGATGACTAAAAGGACACAGCTGGCAGCTGCATGTGAGAATGCACCATTGTCACAAAGAACATTTGGGAAGCAAAAGTTGTTCTTGATGGGGTAAAAGTCTCCAATAAAACCTTAACAGAAGCAGAAGAAATATTTTAAAAGTAAGGCAACATGAACCCCTCCCGAAGGCCATGACTATTCAACAACCAAAGTCAGCCAGTTAAATAAATAAGAGTCATATGGAGTGCACTAGCAAAAATAATCAGTGACCTCAAAATGCACACAAATAAGCAGATTAATTCAGTGGCCCTAGAGATAGAAAGTCAAAAAGTTTGAAAGATCCAGGAAAATGGATGTAAAAATTGGCAATACTGATGAAAATCTGAGCAACAGGAAGAACATTTCAGCAAGGAAATTGACATTTTGGTATTAAAAAATGATCACAGTAAATGAAAATTTTAATTGAACAACAAGAACAAAAAACAATGAAGACACAACCAAAGTTGTGATTAAGCAGAAGAATAACAAATGTGGAGGACAAGGTCAACTAGATACTACAGTCAAGTGTCACTAAAAAACAAACATCATGGCAATAGCTAAGATTCCTGAATACAAGGAAGAAAGCAAACTTAACCCTGCCAGAGGACACAAGCCTGTAACCCCAGAGCATGAGAAAGAGGCAGGCAGGAGGATCATGAGGCTAACCTGTCTTACAAAGTGAGTTCCAAGAAAGCTCTGTAATGAACCCTATCTCAAAAATAATTCATCAATAACAGTCATTATGATGGTGATGGTGATGATGAATTCCCTTTCTTTAAGGCTGTTGCTATTTGTATTCTTTGTCTACAATAAGCCAGAAAGTTCACTGGTGCTGTGTCACTTTAATAATTGAGCCCTATTTTCTGTTACTCGTGCAATCATGAAAAGGAGCAAAATGCTGTCTTAAGGTGCTACATTTTGAGATCATTGAGTATTCTATAACAGATAACTAAAAGAACTGCTAATGTTTACCATTCACCTACTATTTTCCAGTCACTATTTCAATTTCAATTCACAGATATGAAAACCACAATACAAATAAATGATTTCCAAAAGTACCATAGTGTATAAGAGGTTGGGAGTGATATACCACAGTCCCCAACTTCCCTTTTTCAGATATGAATGTTTGTGTGAAACATCCTGGCTAAGAGACACAAGCAATGATCAGTGAAGTCAGAAGTAGAGCAAGGTTGAGGGAAAGATCAGCTCAATTTTACATATTAGTTTCTTAGTTCCTATATGACATTGAAGTGTAGATACCATACATGCATTAATCTATACAGGTTGGAACTCAATGGGGAGTCAGTGTTATAAACACATAGTGGAAGTAATAAGTACAGACAGGAGTATCTGAAACCATAAAACTACAAGTGTTTTCTGGGAAACTGCATAAATTAAAAAGATAAAAATGGCTAAAATACCATATGATATTTATGTGATGCTTGATATTATATTTATAATATAAAAGCAGCCCCTTCACTAGAGATAAAATGGATTTTAAAAGTAGGTTCCAGATATAATTAATACTCGCAGTTCATCCTCATGATGGATTGAACAGAGAAGCATGTAACTTGGATTTGAACCATAGAGAGCATCTGTCAATTACAATTGTTTGCATAATTAGAATGTAAACTTTTGATTCGTTAAAAAAAATGTATGATTTGATTCTGATCTTAGAAAGCAAAAATTCTCTATTTTTTAACTAATCAGATTTAAGCAGAAGTAAATCAAATAAACATGGTAAGGCAAACTCTAAAGCAATTTGGAGAGCATCATCATATTAATCAACAGCAGCACTACGATTGCCACTGGGGCTCAACGCCACACTTCAGCTGTATGTCATCCAAGCCAGAATATTAAATTAGAGATGGAAGTGCTTTGTAGGCTAAATCATGTACTTGTTACCCAGCCATATGTTTAGTAACAGTAATAGAAAACAAAAATAGCACTCTGATATAAATCTAGGCAAGCAAACCAAAAGAGGAAAAATATAAATGTAAGTCACTGAGCTTGGCCATACATTACCCTTCCAGAGTAGAGATTTCATACAGAAAACAGCACAAAACTCAGTAACGCTCATGAAAAGCTACTTAGATTCCATGATATATTTGCTGAGTATCAATTCATGTCAGCACTGGTATTTGTACCTCAGCTGAGCCACACCCATAAAGAACAGGCCAAACCCACACTTCCCAGGCCTGAGGAAAGCTGAAGAAGACCATCCTGGAACTCTCACCACACAAGATTGCTCTGCAAATTTTCTTCACCAAGAAAAAAAACAAATGTTGTTTCATAGTTTTCATGCCATTGCTACATCCTTTATGTGAAGGATCTAGTAGCAAGCAAAGTTCAAAATGCCGATTTCGACCAATTGGTGCTATGTAAATGTTCAGAGTTCAGTACTTATTAGTGTGCAAGGCAATGTGGACTTCCACAGTCACTTAATTCCTCTTTCTTTTAACAAACTAAATTCCTTATTCAAGAAGAAAATGTTATCATTAATTGAATAAAGGACAGTTGTAATCATCCAAAAAAGTAATATTAAGGATTATAAATCATAAATGAATTGAAGGAGCAAAGTAAGATTGCTAGTATTATATTCCCAAAAAGAGCATTCAGTGCCTAGTGGAAGCAGGCAGGGGAGTAAGTGTTGAGAGGAAATTGACTTGCATGGAAATCACCCTCCTTTATCCCCAGAAGCAACATTTATTCAAACTTGAATGATTGTTGTAAGAGTTGGTTTAGGGTGTTTTGTTTGTGTTTTCTTATTTAAAACAGAAAATCTAGATTTGATATGAAGTCTTATAAGCTACAAATGTTGGTAACTAACCCCATTTTAACAACTTTAATTATGACATAAAAATATAAGTGTGGATTAAATTCAGCCTCTAAGCCACTAGATCCCACATTCTGTTCTTTAACATTTTAGTCTATTTCAAATAAATATCATGTGTATTCTTTTATATATTCTTATACATTCTAAAATTGGAATATAAAAATGTTTGAGAAGTGACGTAGTGATAGTTTTCATGGTGAAAGTATGATGCTAACAATTACTAGCTGCCAGTGAGATTTTCAGAAACTGATAGCTGTGAAAGGATTATTATTGTTAAATTTGGGAAAAGACAACTGATTCACATCAAACATTACCTGATCCTATAAAGAGGCTGAGTTTGTCTTCACAATTCTTGTTATGATACACAACACATTTTCCTATCATTCACAAGCTAGTGAGCACAGCAGATTAGAATTTCTCATGTACCATCCCCCTACAAAGTATATGGAGGTAGGCTGATGGCAATCAAAAAAATAGTTATGAGCTGGGTAGTGGTGGAACACATCTTTAATCCCAGCACTTGGAGGCAAACGCAAGCAGATCTCTGTGAGTTCAAGGACAGCCTGGTCTACAGAGAGAGTTCCAAGACAGCCAAGGTTGCACAGAAAAACCCTGTCTCGAAAAAAACAAAGTTATGAAATTATGAAAGTGGATTCAGCAAGTGCAATAGATAAATGTCATGAATAAATGAATACGTTTGTAGATCAAGTCATCAAGTAACAAAATTACCAAAATAAGAATCTCCTGTGATCCTGTATGGTGTAATATCAATATAAATAAATCTGCAAGGTCATGATCACTGAATAAATCATGATTCAATATATTAAGCTATTTTAATTACCAATGTTTATTGAAACACACTGTTTGGTTTGAGTGTGTCTCTAGAAAATACATGTGGAGGGATGTTAATTCATCAATGTAGCTATCTTGGAAAGCAGAGTAGTAGGCAATGTTTGGGTCATGATGCGGAACCTTCAGTGTGGAGGCCCAAAAATGTGAGCCTATTTCCACTTTGTCTGAAGGTCAGAGAGTTTCAACTTGCCCAACATTGTTGCCATTCCATCCTGACCAAAGGTCAGAGAGTTGGAACTTGCTTATACTCCTTTAAGGTTACTGTCTATTTCTACCTCAAAGGTTCCACCTAGATTTAAGGTAGAGAGTTCTGTTTTCTCAAGGTTATTGTCAACAGGTGTGGCTAATATCAAGACCTTGTATTTCAGGTATAGAGAAGTAGATCTGTTCTTACCAGAAAAAAAAAGTCTAAGAATCTACTAAATTCCTACTCCCTTGGGGAGATAACAATGGATTCCACCCAGGGAGTGGTTTTGGTCTAGGGTGTGAGTGTTACTTGTCTTGTTCTAGTAACAGAATGTTTAACTAAGAATGTAGCCCACAATCATTCAACTAGTTTGTTGAAATGTCCTTGTATCATGTTAATGTATTTTGTTATTTTTTTTATCTTTGCCTATCTTTTGTGGTCGGAGATACTTTAAATAAATGGAAATTAAACGTGGGTGATTTTAGTATTCACTAGAACTCTCTCCCAGTACTATCCTGTGTTTTTGTTTTATCATTTTCACTTGTGTCTTTGTTCTCTTTACTTATTTTCTAATCCCCATGTCCCTACCCTGTGGTATCCTTGTCGAAGTTGGTCTCTGACACTTCAGGAATGCACCAATGTTTTTGTCATATGACTATGTTAACTAGCATGAGACAGCTTCTTCTCTTCTACATGTGCCCACTTGCCTTAGGCTTTTTTACATCAATCAAAAAAGTACAAGGCCCTGACCAGATGTGCCTTATCCTTATCAGTCTTGAGCTTCCCAATCTCTAGAAATGTAAGTCAAAATAAATTTCCTTTCTTTAAAAAAAAAAACTATCCAGTCTTAGGAATTTCTTTGTAGCAAAAGATAATGGAATTTGAAGTTTAAGATGAAGGAAAGCACTAGTTTACAGCTCAATGACAGAATTTCTTTACATTTATTAACTGTACCCTCCTATATGAGTAGCCACTACCCACTAATCTCACCAATTTGGGATAGTTTTAAAGATGTTTCTTAAGGTTCTTGATAATTAAAATCAGCTGTACATTTTGAGAATTAGTAACAAAGTAGTTATATTTCAATATGAATAATAACAGTGTTTGAAGTTTCACTGTGTAGCTATATACACCTCAACAATGGATAGCACAATTTCGGTTGCATTTGAAATTGATTCCTTGTGCTAGTTCCTATGTGAAATTTGATAATTTAATTTCATAACCATAGATCACTATAAATTACACCAAAAGTTTAGTGGCTATCAAGTATGTCTATTCATATTAAACACAAATGGCCCAGAAATTATGGAGAGATGGCTCAATGAAAACTACTGTCAGCTCTCTAGTAGATAATAAGTTGGAATATTTTATAGCAAAATCTGGAAGGTTGGGAGTTCTTACTGGAAAGTCAACAACAGCTGAATTCATGTCTAGTCCACTATGAAGTAGTCCTAGAAAATATTTCTTCATGCTCTGCTGCAACATATGGAAGTGGTTTATATAATATCTAAATAACACATCATCAGTTCCTTTCTCCAAAGACTGGAAAAAACCTTGAGCTGGAGAAAACGTCCAAATCTCAGACTCAAGCTATTTGTGCCTGCATTTGATTGTTTCCAAGTTATCAGAAAATACCTTCAGCATTGAAAAACATACGATTTTGGTCTGGAGGTGATTAAGTCAAATCACAGCAGATATGAAATATTTCATATAAAAAGACAATATAGCCTGCATGGACATTAGCTTCATATTTCTTTTTTATTTTAAACAAGGTTTCACTATGCATCCTTGACTGATGTAGAGTGTACTATATAGGCCAGACTGGATTTGAACTCACAGACATCCACCTGCCTTGGAAACCCCAATTATGAGATTATAGATGTGTGCCATTACTACCTGCTTTATATTCTGTTTCAATAACTCATATAACCACCTGCCTTCTCATTCTTATGTAACATTCTTATACAACAATTGAAAACATTTCCTCGTTATCTACACTTTGTAAGTATTGACCATAGTTGTACTTTGACTATATTTGAAATACAAGGCAGAAAGTATAAGGAATAAAGCTTTGGAGGGGAGTTATTATTTACTTTGGCAATTTAAACACGTGACTTCATTCTACTGTGATCACACCCACTCTGCACAATCCTCTCTTACACTTTTCCACTCCCACTGATTTCCTCCTTTCAACTAGTCTTCCTCCTATGTTCATGTCTTTGTGTGTGTGCATGCACATGTACACAGGGATGTACACAGGTGGCCACAACTGTTGTGAGTTTCTGATATTGTTTTTGTCTAGATATTGAAATATAATCAACACATTTAAAGTTCTGTACACTTAACATATACAATGTGATATTTTGATAAACACATATCATGAAATGATTATAAACATTAAACTAAGAAGCATCATATCAAATGCTATCATTTTATGGGTATGGTAAGAATATTTAAAAATACTCTTAAAAACTTTACTGTGTAAGTTTGAGTTATTAACCACTGCTTGATATGTTCAAGAGAAAAGTCTCTTAAATACAGTATTCCTTTCTAACTGAAAATATTCATTCGGATATTTAGATCTGGCCACGAACACAATCACCATACTGGTTCTATGTGATGAACTCTGTAAATCCCCTGAGGGAGATTTATCAGCATTTGTTTGTTAGTGCCTGACTAATTGCACTTACCAACATTTTTCAGACTCTTCCATGCTGCTCCACACAGTATGTCTGGATTTAACCTTCAATGGGTACACAGGCTAACTATATGTTATATAGACTTTAACGAACACTGGAGTAAACAGGGGAAGACAGACACTTCTGTAACACATTGCTTATTTTATTTTGAATTAAATTCACAGAAATGGGATATTGGATCATTTGGTAATTATGTCTTAAGGTGTGTGAGGAATTTCCATCCTGTTCTCCACAATGACTGAGGAATTTCCATCCTGTTCTCCACAATGACTATATTAATTTTATGCTTTAAACAGTGCTTGAAATATACATCACCAACACCACCTACCTTTTTTAAACCTTGTTCTAATACCAGTTTTAATGGAAGTGAGATGATATCTCACTATGGTTTTGATTTCCATTACCTTGGTGAGGAATAAGCTTGAAAACCTTTTATATTTGTTTGTCATTTTTTTCTTTTTTTGTTTATTTAGATTTTAGTTATTTTATATATATATATTTCAACCAAAGTTTCCCCTCCCTCCTCTCTTCCAGTTCCTCCCCCCACCAACCTCTGATTCTCTTTAGGTGCAGGCAGGCCTCCCATGGATATGAGCCAACCATGAAATCTCAAGCTGCAGTGAAACTAGGTACCTCCTCTTCTATTAAGGCTGGATATGGCAATCCAGTAGGAAGAATGGGTCCCAAAAGCAGGCAACAGAGTCAGAGGCACCCCCTGCTCTCACTGTTAGGAGTCTCAAACTAAGACCAAGTCACACAACTGTAACATAAATGCAGAGAGCCTATGTCAGTCCCATGCAGGCTTCCTGGTTGTGGATTCAAGTTCTGTAAGCCCCTATGAGTCCAGGTTAGTTGGTTCTGTGGGTTTTCTTAGTGTCCTTGACACCACTGGGACCTATAGTCCTTCCTCACCCTTTTCCAGAGGATTCCATGAACTCAGTCTAAAGTTTGGCTGTGGGTCTCTGCATGTTTCTATCATTTGCTGGGTGAATTCTTTCTGGCAACAGTTGGGCTAGGCACCAATATACAAGTATAGCAGAATGTCATTAGGATCATTTCATTGACTTTTTTGAGGGGTGGGGGCTGTTGCGTTTGGTTCTATACTAGGTCTCTGGGATATTCATCCTCTGGATCCTGGGCCTCCAGATAGTGTCAGGGAATGAAAATAGATTCATATTTATCACTCTGTATAAACCTCAAGTCTAAGTGGATCAGAGACCTCAACATAAGACTAGATACTCTGAACGGGAGAGAAGAGAAGGTAGGGAAAAGCCTTGAACTCACTGACACAAGAAACAACTTCCTGAATATAACACCAATCACATGAGCACTAATATAAGAGTTAGCCAATAAAAAACTAGAGCTAATGGGCTAAGCAGTGTTTTAATTAATACAGCTTCTGTGTGATTATTTCGGTTCTGGGAGGCCAGGATGAACAAGCAGCCCTCTGCAAGCACCAGCAAAGGACAGCCCACTGAATGGGAAAAGATCTTCACCAACACCACAACTGACACAAGGCTGATCTCCTGATCTCCAATATATCTTAAAAAAAAAAAAACTCAAGAAACTAGATATCAAAAAAAAACAAATAATCCAATTAAAAATTTGGAAACAGATGTAAGCAGAGAATTCTCAACAGAGGAATCTCAAATGGCTGAGAAAGACTTAAAGAAATATTCAATATCCTTAACCATCAGGGAAATGCAAACCAAAGCAATTCTGAGATTCCATCTTATGCCTGTCAAAATCGGTAAGATCAAAAACACAAATGATAGCTCATGCTGCAAAGGATGTGGAGCAAGGGGAACACTCCTCCACTGCTGATGGAAATGCAAACTTGCACAGTCACTTTGGAAATCAATATAGCAGTTTGCCAGAAAATTGGGAATTGGTCTACCTCAAGGTCCAGCTATACCACTGTAGTGGCATTTCATTTATATTTTAATAAATAAAGCTTGCCTGAAGATCAGAGAGTAAAAGAGCCCCACTGCTCAGCCTTACAGACCAGGCAGTGGTAACACGCACCTTTAATCCCAGTAGCCACACTAATTGCCATAGAAACTGGTCTGTGCATGCCTTTAATCTCAGTGATACATGCCTTTAATCCCAACCCTGGAGAGGATTATAAAACAGGAGACAGTTCTCAGGCTCAGTCTCATTCTGAGGTTTCCTGGAGGCAGGATCACCATTTTCAGACTGGGGTTGAGGTAAGAGTCAGTAACTGGCTGCTTTTCTTTTCTGATCTTCAGGTTGAGCCCTGTTTTGTCTGAGTTTTTATTAATTCTGCTTCTTTATCACTCCTGGGCATCTATCCAAAGAATGTTCCATCATACCACAAGAACACTTGCTCAACTATGTTCATAACAGCTTTATTTGTAATAGACCAGAACTTGGAAACCACCTAGATCTCCTTCAACCGAAGATGGATAAAGAAAATGCAGTACATTTATACAATGGAGTATTACTCATCTGTTAAAAACAACAATATAGGAAATCTGTTGGCAAATGGATAGAACTAGGGAAAAAAATCATCCTGAATGAGGTAACCCAGACCCAGAAAGTCAAACATGGTATGTTTTCACTCATTAGTGAAGATTAGTAAAGGAAAGGACAACCATGCTACAGCCCATGAACCCAGAAAAGCTGAGTAACAAGGAGGACTCAAGGGGAAGATGCATGAATCTCATTGTGAAGAAGAAATAGAATGGACATCGTCGTGTGGGGGAGAACCTGGGAACGGGAACAGAGATGGGAACAGGAGGGAATAAGTCGGGGGAGGATGGAAGGAAAGTACTGGGGCAGACAACTGTAACCTGGGGGCATCTCCGAGATGAGCTAGAAACCCAGAGCAATGGAAACTCCCGGGAATCTATGAGGGTGACTCTAAGACTCCTCACAATAGGAGAGCCTGACCTGGTCATCTCCTGTGACCATGCAAGAATTCTAGTGGAGGAACTAGACACCAACCCACTCACAAACCCTTGGAACAAAAATTTGTCCTGCCTACAGGATGTGCAGGGGTGAAGATGGTGAAAAAACTGTGGGAGTGGCCAATCAATAACTGTGCATCGTGAGACTAAAACTTGAGTCCTTTCTTTAAACAACTGTTAGCCATTTCTATGTCTTCTTCTGAAAGGGACCTATCCAAATCCTGGGTCAGATTTGTTTTCAGTAGAGTAATTTGTTTCCCTGCTACTATCTCCTTCCATTTTCTAACCCTTTCTAGGGCTAAGATTAAAGGTGTGCACCACTGAGATTAAAGGCATGCACTGCTCTGCTTCTGTGGCAACTAGTGTGGCTACTGAGATTAAAGCATTGTGTTATCACTGCCTGGTCTGTAAGGCTGACCAGTGGGGCTGTTTTGCTCTCTGATCTTCAGGAAAGCTTTACTTATTAATATACAAATGAAATGCCACTACAACCTAAATGTTCTCTCAGTACAATAATAATCAGTAGTAGTAATAGTAGTAGTTTGGTTTTAGATCTTATGTTGAAATCTTTACCCATTCTGTTTAGTTTTTGTTTGTGCTACAAATAAGTATCCAGTCTCATTCTGCATATGGGGTCCAGATTTCCCAACACTATCAACCCAACAGCTAATTATTTTTTTCAAACATGTTTCTGGCAACTTTGTTTTAAAAAATTAATTACTTGCAAATACATGCATTTAATTCTTGGCTATTTCTTTTGTTCCACTTTCTACATGCCTTTTGTGTCCTAGTATCATACTAGTGTATCTACTGTGTCTTTGCAGCATACTCTAAAATCATGTGGTATGGTATCTTCAGATTTGTTCCTTGTTCTCAATGTCAGTTTGGCTGTTCAGGATATTTTGTGGGTTTGTGTTCATTTTAGAATTATATGTTCTAGTTCTTTGAGAAATGACATTATAATTTCTTTAACAATAGCCTTTTTGTTTTATTCTTTTTTATTTTAAGTTTTATTCTTTACATGCATTACATCCCAACCAGTTTCCCATACCTGAGGATCTGAATTCTAAGCCATATACCTCTGAGAGCAGACAGGGTTCTATATTCTGCCTTGTTTCCCCAAACACAGAACAAAGACATGGGTTAAAACAGAAGAACAAGAATGTGCAAGAGATCCCCTGAGCTGCATGAAATTCACAGGCAGAAATGGCACTCTAGTTCTTCCTGGAAAGGCCTCATGTGAGCACTTCTCCAAGCTGTTCCTTAAGGGCTGTGCTTCTAACTAGTCTGCGTCTAGATGATGTGCAGGTAAGTAGGCTTCCTGATAACATAAATGATGTGTGTACTTCTCATTCCTTCTCTCCCCAGCTCGGTCCAGCTTGCAGGAAGGGGCCCAAATACCGCTTTTGTCTGGAAAGAATAATATGTCCACACATGAAAATTTTAGTGTGAGGTCTGGATCCTGAAGAAGACCAATTTATGAACAAATTGCTACATAATTGTTCTGAATTCTCCAGGACAAAGAAGAACAAAGAGGTAGGTTTAAAGTAGTGTGAGATCATATCTAGTTGTTAGGCTCACTGGTCCAGTATGAAACTGTGGTGGTTTGACAGAAAATGGTCCCCAAAGAGAGTGGCACTAATGGGAGGTGTGGCCTTTTTGGAGGACGTGTGTCACTGTGGGAGGGGGCTTTGAGATCTCTTTACTCAAGCTTCCCTTAGTGTGACAGTAGGTTGACCTCCTGTTGCCTGCAAGATGTAGCACTGTCAGCTCCAGCAACATGTCTGCCTGTATGCTGCCATGCTCCCCATCATGATCATTATGGACTGAACCTATGAAATTGTAAATGTAGGAGGGTCCATCTTTATTTCTGTGTTTTGATTGGTTAAATAAAGAAGCTGCCTGGGCCATTTGATAGGGCAGGACTTAGATAGGCATGGAAAAGAGAAGAGGACACTGGGTCAGGGACAGCCGCCATGATCTTCCGCCAGAGATGGACGTACCTTAGAACAGTCTGGTAAGTCACCATTTTGTGGTGACATACAGACTTTTATAATGGGTTAGTTTAGATGTGAGAGCTAGCCAAGAATAGGCTGGTGATGATGAGCCAGGCAAAATTTAAATGAATCCAGTTTGTGTGTGATTTATGTATTCCGGGTATAGCTATGTGGACGTGTGGCCATGTGGCCGGGAGCTGGGCGGGACACAGCCCGCTGCTCCCATCGTTTACAACATGTAAATGAGCCACCCCAATTAAATGTTTTCTCTGTAAGAGTTGCCATGGTCACAGTGACGCTTCACAGCAATAGTAACTGTAACCAGGAGAGGAACCAACAACACACATATCTAGCTCCTATTTCTTCCTGGAAGGGGCTCAACTACTACTTGAGATCCTGATATTTCCTGCTGCTGTATCTGTGTCACTCATTTAATTAATGTGTATCTGGCAGATAATAGAGCACAGGGAGCCTGAGTACCACGTGCAACATTCCTGCAGCTCCCACCATTTCTGCTCTGGAGGCACATCCCCAGAGGTACCTCCCAAAGAGGAGCAACAGCTACATGAGACTGCTTTATCATACACAGGACATTGTAGGGGACACACTTGCTAAATCTTAACAATGTCTATACATTTTCTGCCAATTAGCTGGATAACTGATAAGAAAATGTCTAACTTCTTAGATACCATTCTATGCTGTAATTGCAAAGAAATAAAAAACTGGATATTCCATTAATGTTTAAGACACATGATTGGCAATAAAAAATGAAAACCAAAAGCTTAGCTGGACTTAGGAGCACATAGGAGAGATTACTCAATGGTGAGGATGATATATTGCTCTTGCAGAGGACCTGAGTTCAGTTCCAAGAACCCACATCAGTTTGAAACCTCACAATTGCTCATAAACCCAACTTCAGGGTATCTGACGCCTATGACTTCTGAGGGGTACCTGCATGAACACTGGTACCACCAGAGACATATGCACATAATTAAAAGTAATAAATCAGCATAGAAATTAAATTGCAGCATAGAAAAGTTATGAACCTGGTGGTTTTTTAAGTGAATTCTACTGAACATTTAAAGAAAAATGAATGCCTACCATTCTTAAGCTCTTGGAGAAAAATTTAAAAGAAAAGAAATAGTACAACTCACTATAAGAGCCCAGTGTTACCTTCCTAAAAAGGAAAGGATATCACAAAGCAGTGTCTCTAATGAACACAGATGGAAAAATCCTTGAGAAAATATTTTTGGACCAAATCAGATATATCATTAAAGTATCATAAACTATGGCCTTATGTGCCTTATTTTGGGAAACTGTGATATATGTAACCCAAATGCAAAATAAAAAAATACCTAATAAATGCAGAAAACTTAGTTTTATAAAATTCAGTATTTTTTATGATTAAACAAGTAAAATGTGGAAGGAATGTACAGCAATAAAATAAAGATCCCGTACTGAAGGCTCATGGGTAATAGCAAACTCAATAGTGGAAAATGCTGAAATCTTTCCTCTAAAATGAGAAAGAAGAAAAAGATTTCAATTCAATATAATTTCTACTCACCATAATCACTAAAAGGGCGAGCCATATCTTCTAAGTGACAAAATTAAAGCTGCCCTAACTCAGAAGAAAGGTGAACTGTTTGTAGATGACAAGCTCTTACATATAGACAAGGCTAGACTCCAAAAAAATCATAGAAATAACGAACAAGACTGGAAAAGCAGCAAGAAACAAAAAATGCAACACCCAGTGTGTCTGAATAATAAAGCATTTAGAAAAGAAGTTGAAAAGACAGCCCCACTTAAAATAGCAGTAAAAATAACAGTAAAGCATTCAGGTAATAAATTTATCTGGGGGTTACTTCTAAACTTAAAATTACAAACCATTGATGAAGTATGTTAAATAAGCAAATGAATGGAAATACATCCCCTATTTATGAATAGAATGAATTGACATTGTAAAATTATCCAAATATGTCTATATTATCCAAACCAACTACCGACAAAATGAAACCATCAAAATTATGAGTTAGTACTGAATAGATATGTGATCCAAAAATTCATGTGATAAGTAAGTTCCAACAAAAAAGAGACTTACCGAGATCATAAGACCCCTGAAACAGCAGTTCTTAATCAAACATTGAATCAGTATCACCAGAAAATCTCTAACACTACACAAAGGAGTCCTTCAAGCCTGACTCAGGAGCTGGGGACAAAAGTCAAAGCAGGATTCTAATGTGAAAGCCATGGAAAGACAATTGCACTGGACAACACAAGTCGGGGACTGTCTTAGTCGGTGATCTGTTGCTTTAAATGCTTAGGGTGTGGCACTATTTAAAAGCATTAGGAAGTTTGGTCTTGTAGGAGGAAATGAGTCACTGAGGGCGGGCTGTGAAGTTTTAAAAGTCCAAGCCATTCCAGGGGTTCTCTCTTCCTGTTGTCTGCAGACCCAGATGTGTAACTCTCAGCTCCACATCTGCCTGCAAGCTGCCATGCGTCCTGCCATGCTGCTAATGGACTAAAGGTCTGAAACGGTAAGCGAGCCCCAAATAAACGCTTTCTTTTATAAGAGTTGCTGTGGTCGCCGGGCAGTGGTGGCGCATGCCTTTAATCCCAGCACTTGGGAGACAGAGGCAGGCGGATCTCTGTGAGTTCGAGACCAGCCTGGTCTACAAGAGCTAGTTCCAGGACAGGCTCCAAAGCTACAAAGAAACCCTGTCTCGAAAAATAAAAAAAAAAAAAGAGCTGCTGTGGTCACGGTGTCTCTTCACGGCAAGAGAACATTTACTACGACAGAAATGGTTCCAGGAAGCTGGGGATTGCTGTGGCACACCTGGCTGTGCTGCTTGTTGGCAGAATGTGGACTTTGGATTAGAAGAGCAGTTGAACACTTTAAATAGAATGTAATGGGCAATACTAGTAGGAAGATGGAATACACTGGTGTTGAAAGCAATGTAGTTTATGACAGCTCATCTCGAGGTTTGAGAGGAGAAAAGTACTAGGAAGTGGCCTAGAGACCATTCTCATGATATTTTGTCAAAGACTATGGCTGTTTTTTTGCCCTTGTCCTAAAAATCTGCCTGAGGCTAAATTGAAGACTTTTAGATTAATGCCATTGGTAGAGGAGATTTCAAGATAGCCTAGTATTGACTCTGTCATGTGGTTATTAGTATGCAGATCTATAATAAAAAGGAGAAGGCTGAGAAAGGAAAATACGAAATGTACAGTTTGAAGAAAAAAGGAGCACCACGAAGTATAATGGAGCTAAGTCTTGGGCTCAAGGAGATAAAAAGTTTAAAAAAAAAAAAAGCCTGATGCTAAATGGAATAAATGCAGTGGTGACCTAGGGTAAGACCCCACCCATACAAGCTTCCAACTTGCAAAAAGGAATTAAAGAAAAAGCTTAAGCAGTGGAGGAAACCATCAAAACTATAAAGCTGATGAAAATGTATTTGAATATGGAGACCATGTTCCCAATCCCAGGAAACAGCAGCCTAGGCCACATGATTCTGACTTTAGAAGGAAGGATAAAAGAAAGGGGTTACAGAATCTCCCTCCTAGACTACGGAAAGCTACTGAGGCCAAGGGTGTGATAGGTGTGGCCCTGCATGGAGGCACAGAGAGGCCACTGTGTAAAGCTGCAAAGATGAAACCTGGATTGCCTTGGAGACCCCAAGATGTTGGAGATGCCAGAGCCGTGGGATACCTGCTAGGAACATCTGCTAATAGGGAGTGAAACCAGCCCAAGAGAAGGATGCTGCAGTCAACGAAGCTGAAAGGTGTTGAAAATCTGAAGTGGGCTTTGATATCAGACTAGAGATGCAGAGTTTAGAGTTTGCCCAAGTGGCTTTTCATTTTGTTTTGGTCCAGTATTTCCTCACTGTGCTCCCTTTTGGAATGGTAATGTCTATCCTGTGCCATTGAATGTTGAAAGTATGTGATTTTTTTATTTTAATTTTACAATGGATTATATTTAAGAGATTGTATGAGTCTTGGAAAAGATTTTGAACCTTGGACTTTCAAACATTGTTGAGAATGTGATAGATTATGGGGACTTTTGAACTTGGACTGAGTGTAGTTTTGCATTATGATATGGCTACAAGACTAAGGGGACCAAGCGGGGGGACTGTGATGATTTGAATGAAAATGGCCCCCAATGAGCTCATAAGGAATGGCACTAATTAATAGAAGATGTGGCCTTGTTAGAGGAAGTGTATCACTAGGAGTTGGGCTTTGAGATTTCAAAAACCCAAGCCAAGCCAGCATCTCTCTCTTCTTGCTGTCTGCAGATTCAGATGAAAACTCTCAACTACTTCTCCAGCACCATGACTGTCTGAGAAATGATCCCACCATACTTCCCACCATGCTGATAATGGACTAAATCTCTGCAACTGCAAGCAAGCCCTAATTAAATGCTTCCCTTTATCAGAGTTGCTGTGGTCATGGTGTCTCTTCACAGCAATAGAGCACCGGCTAAGACAGGGATCAAACACTAACTCTCAACATGAGAACAGATGTTCGTTTGACTTTTTCTTTCTACTCTCAAAAAAAGATAAGATTGAAAAGAGAATGTGCAATTGAACTCTAGACCCTTGAGAATCCTAAGATACACTACTTGATAAAATTCGGTATAATAAGAGGAGAAAGGCAATTATGCTAGCTGAAGAAAAAGAGTTTATCATGCACAAATGGAAAGAGCAAGTAACTCACTACCAGAGCTACCATAAAAAACTCATCACGTGCTGTGGCCCATTCTTATAAGCCCCATACTGTAGAAGTGGAGACAGGTGCATCATTGGTCTACTAGTCAGCTAACCTATTCTAATCAGTGAGCTCCAGGTCAAAGCGATATACCATGTCTCAAAAAAGTCAGGCAGCTCCTAAGGAACAACATCTGAAAGATGACTTTGGCCTCTATATGCACTTGCACACAAATACACACACACATATACACAGTATAAAAATTATGGGTAGCAATAATAATTTTAATATGCCAGGAAACAAATATAAAAACGATTCAGGAGCTAAGTCACTTTTTAACTAAAAACCATGTATGGAACATGATAGGCAGTAATAAGAACACTGACTGAAACACACATATATGTTTAATGTCAAAAATAAATGTTTCCTACTGAATGATGCTATGCAAAATTGTACAGTTTTTGAAAAGCAATAATGAAATGGAAAGATAGTGATTCTACAAGTAGGGCACACGGCAGGCCAGGAGTTAGAAATGCCAAGGTTAGCTTAAAATTCATCACAGGAAACAGGCCTGGTTTATATCAAAACTGCATCTATGAAGGAAAAGAAAGTAATAGCCACTTGCTTTTCCAATACTAATCCGTGGCCAAAGACCACGTGCTGAGGCTTCACCACACTCCTGTCACCAAGCTATCCAGGAAATTTTGCTTTCAGTGCCACTGAGAATCCAGAAATTACAATATATCCCCACTCCCTGTCTTTGATTATTCTAACACGTATTTACATAGAATCGAGTTTTTCCCCCAAGAGCTGCAAACAAAATCAGCAAAATAAAATGACTGTTTTCATGGAGCTTGAACTTTGAACAAATATGTAAATAAATCATGCATAATGACATGTTTTCTATTGAGAAATAAAAAAAGTGAAGAAAACATGTTGAAGATTAGATTGAGTGGGCCTTGATTAAAGAAGTTGTATTTAAGCAGAAATTTAAACCAAACAATTGGAGTGGGTTTTCTTTTAAAGGAGAGTAAAATGTTCAACAGAAAAGTATTTCAGGAACATTCAAAACTTAATTTTAAAAAAATAGTTAAAGAAAGGAACCAGTGAAATATGTTCAAACAAGCCAGGCGGTGGTGGCGCACGCCTTTAATCCCAGCACTCGGGAGACAGAGGCAGGCAGATCTCTGTGAGTTCGAGACCAGCCTGGTCTACAAGAGCTAGTTCCAGGACAGCCTCCAAAGCTACAGAGAAACCCTGTCTCGAAAAACCAAAAAAAAAAAAGGTGTTCAAACAAAATAAAAAATATCAGTAGAATACCTAGCATATGATATAGAGAAAAATATACAAAGATGCAACTGAAGGGGCACAATGACCCTACATCATAACTGAACTTCCAGATGCAATAAAATGTATGAATTTAATTCTGAAAGTGGTAAAATGCTTTAGGCAGAGGAACAACAAGATATAATGTTTACTTTTAGAAGATATCTCTGACTGTTGTATAGAGAACATAAACAAAGCAACAATTTAAGGAACATGAGGGCAGTCTCGCCCCCATAAAAATGACTGTAGCTTCAATCAAGGTAATGTTTACAACAAAAGTAGGATGGGCATGTTAAGGATATTTGACATGGGTAAAAAAGATAGGAAAACTTAGCCATAGGACCATATGAATATTTTATGACCATAACCCCTGCACTGTGAGTAAATTTGATGATGCATACATCCATGCCTCAATCTGAAAATCTGCAGTATAGTACGGCATTGTGTTAAAATCTGAAAATCTGCAGTAGAGTAAGGCATTGTGTTAAAATCTGAATATCTGCAGTACAGTAAGGCATTGTATTAACAGTTGTCGCACACATTCATACAGATGCATACATGTGCACATAAATAAAAGTAATTATTTTAAAAATAATAACCTATGTTTTCCCAAAAAAACATAATATAGAAAAAGACATAGAGAAAAATGAACAGTAAACGAAATATATCAACCAACTACAATGTATAGTTCCAATATTAATTCTAGTTGAAAAAATTCTGTGAGCAAATGAGTTGAAAGAAATGAACCATTAATTTTACTTCATTTTTTTCTACTAGATTATGTTATAATTTGTATGGAATACAATAATCTGATGCCTAAGAGTCTTTGGTTTTTCAGAAGTAAAATGAATTTAAACATATTTATCAACATTGAGGGAAGTTTGATTCGTATATCAATATACTATTTGAGTATAATTAAGTATATACTCTAACCTAAATGTGCAAATTTCCTCAGTAGCCAATAATTTTCCAAAACCATATAGTTGGTGGAAAGTTTTTAAGCCAATCATACCCTCAGGAAATCCAGTAGGAACTCTCGTATGAATTAATGCAGAAGCTATTTGCCAAAATCTAAAGAGACATGCTTTAATATGTATTCTATTTGGAAAAGAGCTTGTATCACATCCATTTATCCATATCTAACAAGAAAAAATACATCTTCATCTGTAGGCACATGGATAAAAGCTGGCAGAAATGGCCTTCCTGCTAGAATAACCATTCACGAATCAAGAAGATGCACTAGCCGTAAGTCATTCTCACTATTAAGAGCCCTGCATGTACTCAAATTGCCTAATTTATTCTCTTCACCTGTAGGCGTACAAGTGACCCACTTTATTTATTCACAACTTTATTATTTCTGACATCAATATCGGTTACAGTTCTTTTTATTAGCTATACAATAAGTATTCATAAATGTGAAGAAATCCAATTCCCTTTTCAGGAGGTTAGTATTCGTGGGTGTCAGAGGACGCTGCATGCGAACATGCCCTCATCAATCCTAACAGCACACCGAGGAAACGTTTCTCCTCGCCTTTGCCATAGGAATCCAAGCAATCCATCTAGTTTACTGAGAGCCAATCATTCTTCTCAGATGAAAGCAATTATGTACGGAAGACTGCGACTGTGTGTTTGATTATTAGAAAGACAGAAGTGGGTGTTTTGCAGAAAGCAATTCTTGGCCAAAGGCCAAAACCCCATAATAAAAGCTATAGAAATGCTTGATCCAGACACAAACACTATAAAACTGTACTATAGGTACCAATACTCAATTTTAAAAACAACTTTAATTCAATGAGCCAATAAGAGCTATTTAGTAATTTAAATAGTAAGTACAGGAGTTATTTTCGAATACTATTCTTCTTACATACTGAAAGTCAGAAAACATGTTCTGCCCAGTAAAATCAGTACATATGTTGTTTTATCTTTGGCTTTGCCTTAATCTACTGCTATTTCACCCAGCAATTGCAACTTCGCAGTTCCTGGCCTGCTTCTCTAGCAGCAGCCTGGTCACTCAGGCCCCAGTCTGGCAGGAATTCTAGTCTTGCAGGCACCGGCCCTGCTGCTGCCTCTAAAGTAGCTTTAACTCAGTCTCATCAGTCTATGTATGAATAAGACTCGAGATTCAAAGGCTAGGGTATAAACCTGATAGCTCAGAGATGCTGGGTTGCAATTAGCTAAACTTCCCTACTTGCTGGCTGCTCCAAAAAACTCACGCTTCCACTTCGCCTAACTAGCAAAAGCTGCACCAGTCCACTTTGCCAAACCAGCAACAGCTGCACCCTACTATTTCCCGTGTCTCTCTGTCTCTCCTAGATGTCCTCTGATTCTCTATGATTATTTTTTTATCAGTTAGTTAAATGCAGCCTCCTGATCCAAGGTTAATTTTATTTAATTAACGCAAATGCAAACTCAGGATTCACTTACACTGAAAATAAAGTTGTCTACATTAGACTGTTGTCCACCCCACTCTTACAGGTCCTCAGACCCCAGGTTTCTCAAACAGATCTGCATATGTCAACCAAGTCAACAACCAGGAATAGAGCTGACAAATGTGTTCAGAAATAAGCAAGATGTCAAAGTCTTGTTAATATTATGTTTCACCGGTTGTCGTAAACACAAGGCTTTTTTATTTTAAATTCATGGCATTTTATATCATCATCCAGAATTCCATCAGTGATTTATCACTGAATTACCAAGACAAAGCAGCTTTGTTTCACAAAAGCTATGCCAGCTGAGAAGGTGATGCTCTACGAGCCATAGACAGGACCTAAGAAAAACTCCAATGCCAAGTACAGAAAGCTGCCAATGAAGTACAGCAATCAATAGTTTTACCCAGCTATGACGCCCAAAAATGACAAAGATGCCACTATGTAAAAACTATCCCTCAAAATGCAATAGTGGTCCTTCTATCTCAAAAGTAACCACTGTCTAAATGGACTTAAGGCCCACTCAACAGGAGGAAATTCTTCCTGGTACTATATAAACTTAGCTATTAGCCATAACCAGTGGGGTCCTAAATCTTGGAATAGAACTTACTACTGCCACCTTCTTAAACCACTGTGTCCCTAACTGATCCTAAGTACGTATCCTTATGCCCACACATAGCTTTCACCTCCATCAAAGAAGCTTCTCTTTGTAACAGAGATCATTACAAAACATTGCAATGGTCAAAATGCAGAGAACAACTTATCTTGGGGTAGCCAAACCAACTAATACTTCTATAACACACTCCTACACCTTAGAAAATATTGGAGAACATCACAGAGGAGTGGAAAGAAAAATATTAAGAGCCAGGGAACGAAGGGAAATCTGCTGTGACTGTGACAGAGAAGCTACACCCATGAAGCCTTAAGAATATGGCTGCCTACGCAAGACTTGAACAGTGATGACACAAATAGCCATGCTAACATGGAAGGAGGAAATCTCATGGGGCCTCACCCCTAGATGAAAAGCTGCAGGCAATTAAAGTCTGCTCAGAGAAGAATAAGTCTTCCCCAGAGATGACCCTGCTAATTCTTTATCTAATACCAAGTGTCCAGCCCTGAAAATAAATACATAAGCAACTAAACATACTCAACAGGCTATACTTATATATTCATGTGTGAATAGGTAGGATATGCATCTGTGTGTATGCATGTATAACAATATCATTTTTTAAAAGAGGTCATGAATTTGAGAAGGAATAAGGAAGTACATGGGAGGACTTAGAGGGAAGAGGAGGGAGGATATAGAAAATATAAATAAATTATACATATTATATATATTATATTTTTATTGTTTTTTTTGTTGTTTTTTGAGACAAAGTTTCCCAATGTAGCCTTGGCTGTCCTGGAGTGCATTATGTTGATGAGACTGGCCTCGAACTCAGATATCTGTCTTTGCCTCTAGAATGTTGAGACTAAAAGCATACACGACCATGCCAACCTTTACATTTCAATTTTTAAATTGCAAATAAAAATTTCAGTAACGTGATAGTTTTTTATAACCTGACTTGAAAATATATTACAAAACAATATGGAATAGGAGCTTGAGAAATAGCTCAATTCGTAACCACTGTCATGCAAGAATGAAAACCTCAATTTAATCCCCAGTACCCACATAAAAAGTTACTCATAATCCCAGCACCCTGTAGGCAGACAGGCAGATCCCTCAAGCTAGTGAGACCCAGTTCCACTGAAATAGCCTATCTCATGCTGATGTAGGAGGGATTTTCTGTATTTCTATGCTTTCATTGGTTGAATAAAGAAACTGCCTTGGCTTTTGATAGGGCAGGAGTTAGATAGGTGGGGAAAAGACAACAGTATGCTGAGAAGAAGACTGAGTCAGGGAGAGAGCCGCCATGAAGCCTCCAGGGTCAGACATGCTGAATCTTCCTGGTAAGCACACTACCTCGTGGTGACTTACAGACTATAAAGAATGGATTGAAATAAGATGTGAAAGTTAGCCAAGAAGAGGCTAATGAAAATGGATCAGGCAGAGTTTAAATGAATACAGTTTTCATGTGGTTATTTCAGACATAAGCTAGCTGGCGACTGGGAGGCAGGCAGCGGGGGGAACACAACCCACTCGCACCTCATTACATCATGCTGGTATAATAATGGCACAAAAGTTGTAAGAATAACTAACCACTGTTTGACTGGATTTAAAGCCCACTGCATGAGAAAGAACCCATCTCTGGCACTGCACAGATGGCCAAGAACCTGAGACTAAGTAAATGTGAAGGTTTGAAAGAAAATGGCCACCAAAGGAGGTGGCACTGTTGAGAGGTATGGCTTTGCTGGAGTATGTATGGCCTTGTTGGAGGAAGTGTGTCACTGTAGAGATGGGCTTTAGGGTCATACGCTCAAGGTACTGCCCAGTGTCTCAGTCTTTTCTGTTGACCAAGATGCAGGACTCTCAGCTACTTCTCCAGCACCATGTCTGCCTGCATGCAGGCATCCTCCCTGCCATGAACTGTAAGTGAACCACCCCAAGTAAATGTTTTCCTTTATAAGAGGTGCTGTGGTCACGATGTCTTTTCAAAGCAATTGAAACCCTAACTAAGATAGTAATCTATGGACCTATGGGGAAAACAAGTACTACTGTTCTGATAAAGAAACAAAGTAATAAAATGACTACTAACAACATCCTGCTATACTCACAGATCAGTATTTTGCTCAGTAATCATCAGAGAAGCTTCCTTCTGCAGTAGATGAGAACAAATAACAGAGACTCACCGCTAGACAATGTGCAGAGGGTGAAAGATTTTGAAACACTCCATTCTAAAGAGGATGTCTCCATCAAACCTCTTCCCTCAGGGCTCAGGAAATCCTAAGTGGAAAGATCATAAGAACCAGGAGATGGAGAACACCAAGGAAACAGGGCCTTATCAACACAGCAGGACCAAAGAACATACAAACTGTGTATGTGGCAGCATACACAGGTCCTGTTCAGCTCTGTGCCATATGGGGTCCCAGCACTGAGAGAGGAAGTGGACAGAAACCCCCAAAAGCCACTACTCTTTAACACAGAGTTATCTCCAATTGATAACCAATTCCAAGAAAGAATTTGTTTTCTCCAATGGAATCTTACAGGGTGTACAACGCAAACGTAAAGTCAGGTCCTAAGCCCAGCAGGAGATGGTCAAAACAAGATGAACTCAATGGTAATTTTAGAGGATTTTTTTGGTTGGTTGGTTTTTTTATTTGTTTGTTTGTTTGTTTTTGTGTTATACTGCTTTCTCCAGATTTTGTTTGGTTTGGTTTAACTTGGTTTGCCTTGCAAGTTTTTACTTATATATTATAGTTTCTGATTTTGTGTTTGTTTTGTGTTTCTGGGATTAGTGTGTGTGTAAATGTGTGTATATATATATATCTGTTTCTTATGCTTTTGTTTCACATTTTCTTCTATTTTGTCCTATTCTGATCTGTCTTTATTTCTTTGTTGTTGTTTTGGTTTTTGTTTTTGTATTTATTTCTTTAAATGACCATTTGTTTTCTAATTTGATAAAGAAAGAAAGAATGTGGTTGGGGGGATATATAAAGGATCTGGAGGAAGAGAAACCATAATAAGAGTATATTGTATGAAAAGTATTTTCAATTTTAAAATAATTTTAAAAAATAATTAAAAGAAATTTGAGTACAAAGTGGGCAATCCTGAGTGCCCACTTGGAGTGATTAGCTATGTATCTCTGTATCTGCTTCCATCAGTTACAGGATGAAGATTCTATGATGACAATTAGGCTGGTCATCAATCTGTTTACAGGGGAAGGCCAGGTCAGACACCGTCTTCACTACTGCTAGGACTCTTAGCTGGGGTCATCCTTATAGATGCCAGGGAGTTTCTCTAGCACCAGATTTCCTCCCTAACCCCAAATGTCTTCCTCTATCAATATATCTCTTTCCTTGCTCTCCCTCTCTGTCCCTCCCCCAACTCAGCCATCCCATTCCCTCATGTTCTCTTTATATCTCCATGCTCCCAATTTACTCAGGAGGTCTTATCTATTTCCCCTTCCATGGGTCCTCCTTATTACCTAGCTTCTCAGGGTTTGTTCACTATTGCCTCCTTTTATTTTACATCTAATATCCACTTATGAGTGAGTACATACCATGTTTATCTTTCTGGGTCTGGGTTACTTCACCCAGGATGACTTTTTCTAGGTTCATCCATTTGCCTACAAATTTCACAATGTCATTGTTTTTAAAGTTAATTAATACGCCATTGTATAAATGTATCACATTTTCATTATCCATTTTTCAGGAGAAAGGCATCTAGGTAGTTTCTAGGTTCTGGTTATTATGAAGCTGCTGTGAACAGAGTTCGGCAAGCATCCTTGTAGTATGAATGTGCATCTTTTGAGTATATCCCAAAAGTGATATTGCAGAGTCTTGAGATAGACTGATTCGCAACTCTCTGAGAAACTGCCACACTGATTTCTAAAGCAGCTATACAAGTTTGCATTCCCAACAGCAATGGAGGAGTGTTCCCTATACTCTACAACCTCTCCAGAATAAGCTGTCATCAGTGTTTTTGATCTTAGCCATTCTGATGGGTGTAAAATGGTATCTCAGAATTGATTTGATTTGCATTTCACTGATGGCTAAGGATGTTGAGCAATTCCTTAAGTGTCTTTATACCATTTGAGTTTCTTCTGTTGAGAGTATCCTCTTTGGGTCTGTCCATTTTTAATAGGATTATTTGGTATTTTTATGCCTAGTTTTGTGAGTTCCTTATATATTTTGAAGATCATCTGTCAGATGTTGGGATGGTGAAGATCTTTTCCCATTCTGTAGGCTGCTGGATTTTTTTCATTTATTTATTTATTTTTGGCTTATTTGCCCTGTCCTTTGCCTTACAGAAGCTTCTCAGTGTCTGTGCTACTGATGTCATATTTAAGGAGTGGTCTCCTGTGCCAATGCATCCAAGACTCCTTTTACTTTCTCTTCTGAAAGGTTCAGTGTAACTGGATTTATGTTGAGTTCTTTGACCCACTTGGACTTGAGTTTTGTGTATGGCAATAGATATGGATCTATTTGCATTCTTCTACTTGTCAACATCCAGTTATGCCAGCACCATTTGTTTAAGATACTCTCTTTTATCCATTGTACCTACTTGTCAACATCCAGTTATGCCAGCACCATTTGTTTAAGATACTCTCTTTTATCCATTGTATCTACTTGTCAACATCCAGTTATGCCAGCACCATTTGTTTAAGATACTCTCTTTTATCCATTGTATAATTTTGGCTTCATTGTCAAAACTCAGGGGTTCATAGGTGTGTGATTAATGTCAGGGTCTTCAGTTTGATTCCATTGAGCCGCATGACTGTTTTTATGCCAGCACCAACCTGTTTTTATTGCTATAGTTCTAAAATATAGCTTGAAGTTAGGGATGATGATACCTCTGGAAGTTCCTTTATTGTACAGGATTGTTTTGGCTATCCTGGTTTTTCGCTTTTCCATTTGAAGTTGAGTATTATTCCTTCAAGATCTGTGAAGAATTGTATTAGGATTTTGATGGGTATTGCATTGAATTTGTAGATTATTTTTGATAAGATTGCCATTTATACTCTGTTGATCCTACAATCCAATGGGAGATTTTTCCATTTTCTGATAACTTCTTCTAGTGCGGGAGACTTGTCTGTATTCTGTCAATCATGTTTTAAATAAACACTGATTGGCCAGGCAGGAAGTACAGGCGGGAAAACCAGACAGGAAGTAGAGGTGGCGCAAGGAGAACAGGAGAATTTGGGAAGCAGGAAGCTTCCCTGGCATTCCTGTGCAGATCTCCAAGGAGGCAACATGTAAGCTACCCAACTGAGAAAAGGTACTGGCCATGTGGCTGACAATGGGTTAATATAAGTTATGGGAGCTGGTAGGAAGACTGAGCTAATGGGCCAATCAGTGTATAACTTAATGTAGACTCTCTGTGTGATTTTCTTTGGGGCTTGCCGGCTGTGAGGTACCGGTTGGGACAGAAACCCTAACAAGCAGGACCCTCATGTTACACTTCTTCAATTTCTTTCTTCAGAGAATTAAAATTCTTGTTATATAGGTCTTTCACTTGTTTTGTAAGAGTTACCTCAAGATATTTTATGTTATTTGTGGCTATTGTAAAGGGTCATGTTTGCCTGGTTTCTGTTTCAGTCAATTTATCATTTGTGTATAGGTGGGCTTTTGATTTTTTTCGTTTTTTTTGGTTTTTTGAGACAGGGTTTCTCTGTGGCTTTGGAGCCTGTCCTGGAACTAGCTCTGCAGACCAGGCTGGTCTCGAACTCACAAAGATCCGCCTGCCTCTGCCTCCCGAGTGCTGGGATTAAAGGCGTGTGCCACCACCACCTGGCTTGGCTTTTGATTTTTTTTAATTAATCTTGTATCCAGCCACATTGCTGAAGGTATTTATCAGCTATTAGAGTCCCCTTGTAGAATTTTTGAGGTCACTTATGTAAACTATCACATCATCTGCAAATAGTGAGAGTTTGACTTCTTCCTTTTCATTTTGTACTCCCTTGATCTCCTTTTGTTGTCTTATTATTTTGGCTAGAACTTCAAGTACTTTATTGAATAGATATAGAAAGAGTGGACAGCCTTGTCTTGTTTTTGATTTTCTTAGAATCGCTTTGAGTTTCTTTCCACTTAGTTTGTCACTAGCTGTCAGCTTGCTGTATATTGCCTTTATTATGTTTAGGTATGTTCCTTGTATCCCTGATCTCTCCAAAACCTTTATCAGGAAGTGGTGTTGGATTTTGTCAAGGCTTTTTCAGCAAATAATGAGATGATCATGTGATTATTTTTTTTCTTTCAGCTTGTTCATATCGTGGATTAAATTGACATATTTTAGTATGTTGAGGCATCCCTGCATCTCTGGGATGAAGCCTATTTGATCATGGTGGGTGATTTTTCTTATGTGTTCTTGGATTTGGTTTGCCAGTATTTTATTGAGTATTTTGGCATCCATGTTCATGAGTGAGATTGGTCTGTAATTCTCTTTATTGTGCCTTTGTGTGGTATCAGGGTGACTGTATCCTTATAAAAAGAGTTTGGCAATGTTCCTTCTGTTTCTACTGTGTGGAAAAATTTGAGGAGTATTGGTTCTTCTTTGAAATTCTGATTGAATTCTGAGCTAAAACCATCTTGCCCTGAGCTGTTTTAGGTTGGGGAACTTTTAATGATTGCTTTTATTTCCTTAGGGATTAAAGGTCTATTTAAGTTGTTTATCTGGTCTTGATTTAATTTGGGTAAGTCATACCCATCCAAAAAAAATTCCCATTTCTTTTAACTTTCCCAATTTTGTGTAGCACAGGTTTCTGAAGTATGACCTAAAGATTCTCTGGATTTCTTCAATGTCTGTTGTTATGTCCCCTTTTCATTTCTGATTGTGTTAATTTGGATATTCGTTCTCTGCTTTTTGGTTAAATTTGGATAAGGGTTTGTCTATTGTATTGCTTTTCTCAAAGAACTTTGTTTCACTGATACTTTGTATTGTTCTCTTTGTATATATTTATTGATTTCAGCCCGCAGGTTAATTATTTCCTGTCATCTACTCCTCCTTGGTGAGTTTGTTCTAGAGCTTTCAGGTGTGCTGTTAAGTCACTAGTGCGGACTTTCTCCAAATTCTTTATGTGGGCACTTAGTGCTATGGGCTTTCCTCTTAGTACTGCTTTCATAGTATCCCATAAGTTTGGGTATGTTGTACCTTCATTTTCTTTGAATCATAGGAAACCTTTAATTTCTTTCATTATTTATTTCTTGACCCAGTGGTGATTTACTTGAGCATTGTTCAGTTTCCATGAGATTGTAAGCTTTCTGTATTTTGTGTTGTTGTTGAATTCTAACTTTAAACCAAGGTGATCCGATAAGATACAAAGATTATTCCAATTTTTTTAAAAATCTGTTGAGATTTGCTTTGTGACCAAGTATGTGGTCAGTTTTAGAGAAGGTTCCATGAGGTGCTGAGAAGAAGGTACATTCTTTTGTGTTTCGGTGAAATTTTCTATAGAAGTCTTAAGTCCATTTGAATCATAACTGTAGTTGTTGCAGGCTTTTGACTGCTGCCTGTTGTGTGATCCCCATTTCAGGGAGGGGGCAGGGGATGAGAAGATGCAGAGGCAAAGACACAGACTCTGAGAGATTACTTACAGAAGCTTCTTATTGTAAAAAGATCAGGGGTTTTTATGGGGTTAGGGAAATTAAGCTGTCTCAGGAACATTTTTGGCTGATCATTTTAAAACTGGCAGTCTCTGCTGGTGTGTGGTCATTGGCTAGGAGTACATGTCATTCATTACCATGCTTTTGGTCCACTGATAGGTTGTTTTGGCCAATTTTGCTTATTCATTGTGAGTTTGTATTGCTTTCTCTATTGCTCTGCCTCACATAACAGCTGTTAGTTCTCTTATTTCTCTGTTATATTTCTGTCTGGCAGACCTGTCTGTTGGTGAGAGTGGGGTGTTTAAGTCTCCTCCTATTAGTGTGTGGGGTTTGATGTGTGCTTTAAGCTTTAGTAATGTTTCTTTTACAAATGTGGGTGTTCTTCTATTTTGGTTTAAAGATTTCAACATAAAACTCAAAACATTAAAATACTAAAGAAAACCTCTGAGAAATATACACTGTATCACTGGGATTTTGAACAATTCAACAGCTAAGAAATAAATAATCCAATTTCAAAATGGGCGGAAAACCCAAACTGACATTATTCAAATGAAGGTATACAAAGAGCCAACAAATAGAATTTGTAAAACATCTCACCATCTTTAAGTATTAGACTAATGTTAATCAAAAACACTGTGAAATATGACCTCATTTATGTTAGGATACTTAGTCTCAAAAATACAGAGGTATGGGAGAGGATGCAGAAAAATGAGACCATTGCATACTGGGTAGGAATATAAATTACTACAGCTAGTATAGAAAACATAACAGATGTATTTAACTACAACATGACCCAACAATCACACAATCAGGATCAACAAATATTAAATCAGCATGTTCCAGAAATATTTGTACTCCCATGTTTATTGTAGCAGTATTCACAGAGTTTATATATGGAACTATATATGGAATCCACTATAAACAAATGACTGGATAATAAAAATAGACACTGGAATATTACTTAACCACAAAAAAATGAAATCTGGTAGTTTGCAATACTCTATATGAACCAGAGAATTATGTTAAGTGAAGCAACAAGTAAAACAAAGACTGTATAACCTCAGTCATCTGTAAAATACAGAAAGTTGATACGAGTAGACAGTGATTTCAAGAGGTGTTTGAGGAGTGAGGGTCAAGGAGATGTAGTCATGGATACATGTGCAGTTACATAGGAGGAATATGTCCAAGAACTCTTTGGTAAAGCACAGTGATGGCAATAAATGATGACATTCATGGAAAATGCAGAGGTTAGTAGTGCTATCACCACTACAGCAATAACTATAAAGTACTGTATTTGCTAACTAACCAGAGTCACCCATTCTATGGCATGTATACACTTAAAAAAATACGATTATTTGTGTCAGCTTACATGTCCATTAAAATAAATAATAAACTGTAAGGAAAAATGTTGTAAATGGGGGTAGAGGTGCGGGTTGTGTTCCCGGTACCCAACTCCCAGCCCCCAGCTGCTGGCCCGCTCAGCAGCTGGTTGCTTGCACCCAAAATAACCACGTGAGGACGGTATTCATTTAAACTCTGCATTGCCCATTATCTCTAGCCTTTTTTTGGCTAGCCCTCACCTCATAAACTAACCCATTATAAAAGTCTGTAAGTCACCACGTGGTGACTTACCAGAAAGGTCTAACTTGCATCCATCTGCGACGGCGGCTCATGGCGTCTGGCCACTTCCTTCTCTCTTCCCAGAACTTCCTTTCTGTCTACTCCACCCACCTAAGAGCTACCTATCCTACAAGCAAGGAGGAGTCTTTATTTAACCAATCAAAGCACAGAAATACAGAAGACGGACCCTCCTACAGAAAAAGAAAAGGCTTAAAAACTGATAAATACTGAAATTTTCTAGAGATATTAAATGTTGAGACTGGTCATGTGTGGTTTTTGACATTAAAAGCAGTTGTGGGTATTTCAAAGTTTATGTCTTTCCCTACAACTGCCACTTCAAACTATCCCATCCTTGTGTTCCCTGCTGACAGTACAGGATTAGAAGGCATGTTATACAGGACTTGCAAATGCCAGCAATATCTGTAAAGGTCATTGTACTTCTAAAAGACACAGTGAGAAGACCTATGCTCACTCTGCTAGAACTGCATTGTATGTTTAACTTCCAAACTGAAACACACTTCCAGTAACGGCTGGATATTCATCAAACACACAGCTTTATAACATAATGGACCCTGCTATGAAACTTTAGCCTCTGTGTATAGAAAGGGCTCTGATGTAGGCATTTAATCAGCAGCCACAAGGATGCTTTCTCACTCCACAACTCATAATGGCTGCTCTCAATATTAACTTCAGTGACCCCTGGAAGTTCCTAATATTCTTTCAGAGAACCCTGAAGATCAAAACTAGTTCCAGAGTAATATTACATTGTTATTTAACTATTTTTTCATCCTCTTAGGTACACTTAACTATTCTACATTATTGTCACTTTTCAGTTTCAGCTTATAAAACAATGTGTATCAATATATAAAAATTCAAGTTATTTGGAATCAACAATAGTATTAAGTTTCTAAAAAATTGAGAATTTCCTAAAAAGCAAATTAAAAGAGAAAATGAAAAATAAATGTTACTGTGTATATTAGAAACATTTAGAAATTATTAGAAACATATTAGAAACATTTGTAAATACCATACACATAAAATATTAGACAATCATCATATTTAGTTGATAGGCCTAAGGGATCCAAGAATACTCATCAGACATTCAAGCAAAAGCAAAAAGCCAAATTCACTGACATGCAAATTTCTTCTCTTGGGACCAAGGATTCTTACAACATGGACATGGTCTCTGTCACTTTAAACTTCTCTGATAAGAATCGTATTGGTAGAAAAGATATATTGTGCATGTGTCCCACAAAAGAGTCCTATTCTTTTACTCTCTTGATCCTTAGACATCTTGAAACTCAATACAAGGACACTTTTCCCAATAGAAAAACTCTGACCTTAAGACACAGAATTTGAATGTATTCTCAAATATGAGCCTCAAAGTCTTTCACTTCGGAGTGAGGTATCCCAGATCCAGAAAGACAAACATGGTATTCATAAGTAGATATTAGCTGTAAAGGACACCCAGGCTACAATCCACAGGCCCCGGGGAAGCTAGGTAACTAGGGGGCCCAAAGAGGGAAGCATGAATATTTTCCTGGGAAGGGGAAATAGAAGAGATCTCCTGGGTAAATGAGGGGAGGAATTGGGTTGGGCAGGTTGCTGGTAGGATGGAGGGGAGAGCAATGAAAGTGGTGGCATTTTAGGGTTAGAGAGAAAACTGGTGCCAAAGGGACTCCCCAGAATCCACAAGGATGACCCCAGCTAAGACTCCTAGCAATAATGCAGAGGGTGTCTGAACTGGCCATCATATCGGTGACTACCCTAGTTGTCATCAGAGAACCTTCATCCAGTAACTAATGGAAGCAGATGCAGAGATCCACAGCCAAATACTAGGCTGACCTCCAGAACCAGGGGGTGTCAGGTCATGACAGGAATAACCCAGAGAGACAGCTGACCCAAGCTCCTGGGAGCTCATGGACTCTGGACCCACAGCTAGGGAATCAGCATGGAACCAACTTAGGCCTTCTGAACATGTGTGACAGTTGTGTAGCTTGGTCTGTTTGTGGGGCTCCTAGCAGTGGGGCCACGACCTGTTCCTGGCGCTTGAGCTAGCTTTTGGAAACATAGTCCCTATGATGGGTTGCCACACCCAGCCTCCAGGGGGAGGAGCTTAGTTCTGTCTCAATTTGATGTGCCTGGTTTGTTGATACACTTTCTGAATGGAGAGGGAGGAGGAGTGGAAGGCGTGGGGGTGGAGGACTGATGGGAGAAGAGGAGGGAGGGAAAGCTGCAGTTGGTATGTAAAATAGATAAAGAGATTTAAAAAAAAAATCTTTCACTTTCCTTCACAACTGTAATGCAAACTGACAATTAGAATAAACAAATACATTTCTGAAGAATAAGACTCCTAGATGAAAATATATTTGCTTAATATTATAAAGGAAATTATACACTTTGGTGTTGTTATATTACAACTTGAAAGTCCTTATAGTATGTTTCTCTTGGAAAATTACATGAAAAAAATAAGTAAATAAATACAAAGCTTGTTTTCTTTAAGGGGGAAAAAATGGTTCCTAGAACTTGTACTCCAGATCTCCAGGACACTAGCCTCCAAGTTTCAAACCAAATAATGCTAGAGTTGAGGTCCTGCTCACAACTTCATGTGAAGACTAAGTGTTTAATAAGGTATTTTCATGAACTTAGAATTTTAAGTGAGTGCATGCACCCACGGCCCTGGTGAATAGTGGACAGAAGCTTGTCTGAAGAGTCACAGGAAGCCAGCAAGAATACTGACAAATGGGCAGCATCTGAGCCTGATTGCTCACACCCCAGTGCTTACAGTGGACACAGTGGTAGGGCACACCTTTAATCCCAGCATTCAGAAGGCAGAGGCAGGGGTATCTCTGAGAGTTCAAGGCCAGCCTGGTCTACAGAGCAAGTCCCAGGACAGGGAAACCATGTCTCAAAACAATCAAAGGAAAAACCAAACAAAAAAAAGTATTTACAATCACTGACCAAAGTCTTTTAAAGATAGACTTCATAGGTAGATTTGCATATTTTAATATTTCAAGAATGAGCATTCATTTCTTTAAATCACATTCTTGTATATATAAATGCCAAGCTTGCAATATGTTAAATGTGGAGTCTTAGCACCTTCTTATGAAGCACAACCCTGTCTGAAGTCCCATAGACTAATGAAGGCAAATGCAGAAGTGTACAGTATCTTGAAACAGATGTCCCATCAAATGTAATCATGCTAATTAAATATTAGGCCTCTATACAGCCAATACCATTAATAAAAGATAACTGAATAAAATGTACAACTACTCACATCTTATTTATAATTTAAGCATAATCTAGCCTTTTCAGATATCTACGATAGTTATATTTTACTAGACACTGAAATAATTTCCATTCTCCCCAAAAGAATATTTACAAATGTGAATCTATATAAGAATTCTAGTGACAGTATTTTAATGCTCATCATTTCCTTTTTTTTTTTTTTGAGACAAGGTTTCTCTTAAAGTGTTTTTCCCACATCAAAACAGGTAAATGTGGCTTGTGTGGAAAGGATGACTTTGCATGTCCTCCAGGTTGGCCCAGAGGGCAGCGCTGGCAATAATGACCCATCTGTTCACTCCTGGCAGGGAGCAAACTTCTAATGAAGACAGATGTGGGTAACCCTGGGCACACAGGTTGCAGAGTGTTAATGATCCACCTAGTGGCCACTGCTTGCCTTTCCTGACTGATGGATCACCTGGAAGGTTCAGTTGGAAAAGCAAAGATGACTCTTGTGGTATTCGTTCATCTTTCCAAGACACTGTTTTCATTTCCCTTACACACCTAGTGCTAGGACTTGTCTGTCAGGCCTGAAAATTTCTACTACTGCAGACTATACCCACTCCTCTCTGACAAACTTGATAGCACTTCTGAGGACTTCATCCCTCCTACATTTCTCCACTGACTGACTCATTAGTCACCAACTCCACATTATGATAGAGCAACATATATTTGTAAAACACAACAGGCAATATTTGTCCATCATAAAACTATTTATGAATAGTTACATATAATTTTATTGTCAACACAAATCTTTCCAAATGCTGCTTTTAAAATATTATTGAATATCTCTAGCTTCTTTAAAATTGTTTCACTCTATCCAAAAACAATGTTCACTTATTGAGAACAACTAATGAGATACAGGTCAGTGTCTATGAAACACAAAGATGATCATTTTACTTTGTAAAATTTGTTGTAGATGAGAATTCAAGAGTCAGTTACTTTTAAAATAAGGTTTTTATCACATTATACTTAAGCTCCATTGAAATGGTTCTATAAAAAAGTGACAACCTATAAGACTTCAAGATATAATCTAAAGTTAAAACATATAACTGTTTTAAATGCACATTTCATATATAAATAAATTTAAGAGAAATAACATCAATGAATAACAATTTTAATCAAGTTTGAAATCACTACAATAGCTCATAAGCTACATTTTTACAAACTTTGCTTTACATCCAATTAAGAAAATTGCTGTCTTCTTAAATTGGCTTAATAGAGTAAGTTCACTGAAATTATCTGGCAAGCCATGACAGTCACAAGTCATGTGAACATAGACCATATATGTGTGTGTATAAATTTATATATATATATACATATAAATAAATAATATATATAAAATCAGTGTGCTACTCCAATAATTATCCATTGTTTTCCAAACACTGTATTGTTTATATGTTATGAGTGTTTTGCCTGCTTATGTGTGTATGCACTGCAAGCATGCCTAGTGCCCACAGAGGCCTGAAAAGTCCATCACACTCCCTAGAACTGGAGTTACAGACAGTTATGACCCTCCATGTAGGGGTCCTGGGCAGCAAACCTTGGTCTTCTGAAAGAATAGCAAAAGCTCTTAACCACAGAACCATCTCTCTAGCCCCATCCCTTAGTCACTTTAACACCTTAGATTAATAAATCTATCTTTCACAATAAAAAAACCTAAGTGTGAATTTTTTAAAGTGAAAGAAAGTGAACTACTTATCATAGGACCATATCAAGTTCAAAATATAATTCTAGCTATAGTATCAAAAAATGTGAAGTGAATGGTTTTATTTATATAAAGGATATATGGCAGCTTCAGACACCCAGGGCATTACCAAGAGAAAAGCAGGCAAGGATTTTTTCAAATGAAGTAATTAATATTCCTATGCCTTTTCATAGTGGTATATTATTTGTGTTTTAATAAATAAAGCTTGCCTGAAGATCAGAGAGCAAAGAAACCATACTAGTCAGTCAAACAGGCCAGGGAATGGTAGCACACACCTTTAATCCCAGGACTCAGGAGACAGAGGCAGACGGATCTCTGTGAGTTCAAGGTCACCCTAGGCTATACAAGATTGAATCTGTCTAAAAGAAAAATAGAACTTACACAAAGGTGATCCCAGCACTTGGGATCATATGCCTTCAGTCCCATAACTAGGGAGGTGAAGACAGGAGTGATATGGCTGAATGGAGAGAGAAATATAAAGAGGAAGAGACAGAAACTCAGTAGAGTGTGGAATCTGAGGATTTGTGGGGACAGGATCGCATCCATTTTCTGTCTGAGGTAGACAGAGGTAAGAGTCAGTAGCTGGCTGCTTTGCTTTTTTTGATCTTCAAGTTAAACCCCAATACAGATACTGGGTTTTTATTACTCATGCTACAAATTTATTTTGATTTCTTGAGAATTTCATACATAAATATACTGTATGTCTATCATTTCTATCCAGCCCTATCCACTTTTCATCTCCACCACCACCGCTCCATCATTACTTCTTCTATAGTTACTAGTCGCATATCTATGTAAACACATACAAAACTGACTGAATCCCATCAGAGTTGCCCAAAGGTACATGTGTTTATGGATGACCACTTAGAACTGGGAAATCTCTCAGGGGACTTGTCCCTAGCTAAAATGGATTCTTTCTCCCTCTACAGCAACTGACCACATGTAGCTCTTCATCTTGGGGTGGGACCTAGTGAAATTTTCCATACATGCTGGTATGTAAGCTGATGTGGTCATTATGCAGGTCTTGTGTGGGAAACCATACAGTTCATATTTCATGGGTGCAACTTTCCTGTCATGTCTAGAAGACACTATTTCACAGCAATCATCTCATTCCTATGCCCCTTAGCATCTTTCCACTCCACTTCCTGCAGTGTGCCTTGAGCCTTTAGGTAAATAGGCTGTGTTGTAGATGAATCTACTGGGATTGTACCCCATATGGTCACTTATTCTCTACTTTTGACCAGCTGTGGATCTCTGTATTAATTTCTGTCTGCTAGAAAAGAAACTAGCTAGGTGAAGGGTGAGTGTGTCATTTATCTATAGGTATAAGGATGAGTATTTATAACAGAAACTATACTGATTTAAGAAAACAGTATTGTAGGTTCTTCTCTAAATCTATAAATTCTCTACCCACAGAATCTTCATTAGGCTTACAGTACCATGTTGACAGAGGCTGATCGTTCGTTCCCCGTCACTCAGACCCATAATAATCACACAGAAACTGTATTAATTACAACATTGCTTGGCCAATCACTTGCATATTGCTAGCTAGTTCTTTTATCTTACATTAACCCATTTCTATTCAAATGCATATCACCACAATTCTGTGGCTTACCAAGTAAGGTTCCAGGCATCTTTCTCCTTTGGCAGCTACATGGTATCTCTCTGAACCCACCTTCTTTCTCCCAGCATTCAGTTTAGTTTTCCTGCCTAGCTCTATTCTGCCCTTCTGTAGGCCAAAGCAACTTCTTTATTAACCAATGATAATAAAACATATTCACAGCATACAGAGGAAAATTCCACATTATCTCCCCCTTTCTGTTTAAATAGAAATTCTGTAGGCAGAGGCTGCTTGTTCGTTCCCAGCTGCCCATACCTGAAATAATCACACTAAAACTATATTAATTAAAACACTGCTTGGCCTATTAGCTTATGCATATTTTTAGCTAGCTCTTACATCTTAAATTAACCCATTTCTATTATATTGTAAATCACCACAAGGTTGTGGCCTGGTGCAGGACAATTCTGTATCCTGTCAATCATGTTTTAAATAAATGCTGATTGGCCAGGCAGGAAGTATAGGCGGGTCAACCAGACAGGAAGTAGAGGCAGGGCTAGGATAAAGTCTGGGAAGCAGGAAGCTTCCCTGGCATTCCTGCGCAGATCTCCAAGGAAGCAGCATGTGTCCCTGTCCCAGCTGAGAAAAGGTACCAGCCATGTGCCTGGCATGGATGGGAACAATGGGTTAATATAACTTATGGGAGCTAGTAAGAAGCCTGAGATAATGGGCCAATCAGTTAATAACCAAATGTAGACTCTCTGTGTGATTTTCTTTGGGGCTTGCTGGCTGCGGGGTACTGGGCAGGACAGAAACCCCAATGAGCAGGCCCCTCATGTTACAGTGGCTTACTGGCAAGGTTCCAGTGGGCATTTTCCCTTTCAGCAGCTACTAGGCATCTCCCTGACTCTGCCTAATCTCTCTATGTATCTCTTCCAGCCTGACTATATTCTGCCCTGCCATAGGTCCAAAGAAGTTTCTTTGTTGATCAATGGTATTCATAGCATACTGAGGGAAATACCACACCATCTCCCATTTTCTGTCTAAATAAAGAGGAAGGTTTTTAACTTTAACATAGTAAAATTACAAATAAAAAAACAGGTATCAAGCAAGAATTACAGTTACAATATTTATATCTACTTTATCTTCTATCACAACTAAGGAAAACTATAATTATAACTATCTATTCTTCAACTCCATCAAAGATCCCAGAAGGACATATTACCTAAGTTAACAGGAAGTACATCGTAAGCAAGTTTAAAACTCTTGAATTGACAGAGACATCTCACTGCCTGGACAATCACACAAAGTTCTTCTCTAACATTGGGGCATCCATATTCAGCCTACATGCCCATAGTATCTGGCAGACTTTTTCATGAAGCAGGAAATTCAGAGACTGTTCTGCCTATATTGGCAGTTGTCCTGCAGAATGTCTGGTATACTGTTTCATGAAGCAGCAACCCTAAAGGACTGTCTCACCTTTTTTTAAGACAGGGAATGTTTTATTTAACACCCATCAGTGAAATGGACAGCTTGGGTCTATGACAAATTCTTCATATTTTGAAGCATAAGTCAGTAACTGTATGAAAGTACACTTTGTCACATACAAATTAGCTGATCAGGCCACATTTTCTATGTTGGAACATAATAAACTTCCCTGTAAAAGCATCACCTTTTTGTGACATTTAATTTAGTATTCCTCTCCTTATTTCTTATGCTCTCCTTCAATAGAATCCATACCTACTTCCTCATAATCCTTCTCTAGGGCAGCCATGTCTTCATGGGCCTCAGAGAACTCCCCCTCCTCCTCCAATCCCTCACTCACATACCAGTGCACAAAGGCATGCTTGGCTACATCAGATCAAACTTGTGATCTAAGGAGCCCAGGCCTCAGCCATGGCTGTGGTGTTATTCAGCATGCACACAGCTCTCTGAACCTCGGCCAGGTCTCTACCAGGTACCACAGTGAGAGGTTGGTAATTAATGCCAACCTTGAAACCAGTGGGGCACCAGCCCACAAACTGGATATTATGCTTAGTCTTGATGGTGGCAATGGCAGCATTGACATCTTTGGGAACCACATCACCACAGTACAGCAGACAGCAAGCCTTGTATTTACCATGGCAAGGGTCACATTTCACCATCTGGTTGGCTGGCTCAAAGCAGGCATTGGTGATCTCTGCTACAGAAAGCTGCTCATGGTAGGCTTTCTCAGCAGAGATGACGGGCATATGTGGCCAGTGGGCATATGTGGATGTGAGGGTAGGGCACTAGGTCGGTCTGCAATTCTGTCAGGTCAGCATTTAAGCCTCCATCAAATCTGAGGGAATTTGACCTATTAGGTTAGGTTAGGTTAGGGTAAGTGGGGCACTCAATATTAAGGTTTCTATGACAGATGACATAGATGACCTCATTGTCTACCCTGAAGGCACAACCAGAGCGCTCCAAGGTGGTGTGGTTAGTGAGGATGGAATTGTAGGGCTCAACCACAGCGGTGGAAACCTGGGGGCTGGGTAGATGGAGAACTCCAGCTTGGAATTCTTTCCATAATCAATAGAGAGCTGCTCCATCAGCAGAGAAGTGAACCCAGAGCCAGTTCACCCACCAAAGCTGTGGAAAACCAAGAAGCCCTGAAAGACATGTGCACTTGTCAGCCATTTTGCGAATTCTGCAAGACAAGGTCAATGATCTCCTTGCCAATGATGTAGTAGCCACAGGCATAGTTATTGGCAGCATCTTCATTGCCTGCGATGAGCTGCTCAGGGTGGAAGAGTTGGTGGTAGGTACCAGTGAGAACTTCATCAATAACTGTGGGTTCCAGGTCTATGAACACTGCCCAGGGCACATGTTTGCCAGCGCCTGTCTCATTGAAGAAGGTGTTGAAGGAGTCATCTCCTCCCGCAATGGTCTTGTCACCTGGAGTCATGTTCCAGGCAGTAGAGTTCCCAGCAGGTATTGCCGATCTGGACACCATATCACCATGATACAGCAGGCAGTAAGCCGTGTATTTACCATGGTGAGGCCAATGTGGATGGAGATACACTCACACATGGTTGCTGCTCATTGGCTTCCCAGAGGATGGCAGAGGCGAGGAGGAGGTGTTGCGACTCTTAGGCCCTGTCTCACCTTTAGGCAAGTTCAGCAGTCATTTCTCTGTGGGTCCTGCATGTCCAGTTCCTACAGTATAGCAGCAAGCAGTCTGGCTAACAAACTGTGTAAGAAGCCTCTTCAATGCCCACCATCCTCTTGAAGCAGATTGGTACTGCCAGGAACAGATGTGTGTCATTGTCATGAAAAGTCCTTAAAATGTTCTTAAAACATTTAAAACATTTTAAATGCCATATTCTGTTAGCCTTTGAAAGATTTGAAAAATTGTTTACTTTATATAGATAAGTAAGTATAAATACAGATTGCAACTATAATTTAAAGGAATTACAAAATACATAGCTACAAGCTCTTTTTGCTCGGCAAATTTTATAAAGGAACTAAAATTAACAACTAGTATTTGCTCAGATGAATACATGATAAATTACCACATCTTCCCAAGTAATTTTTAAACATTTGTTTTAATGAAAATTAGAGATGAATGTTATGCTAGTAAAGAGCCAAAGCTTTGGCACCACCTAGTGAAATATTTTAAAATATTTTTCATTTGTTGAAAATTTCATATATGTACTGTATTATTTTATATCAATCCAACTCCTCTAGTATCCCCCCACACTCTTTCTCATTCATGGCCTCTTATTCTTTATTTTTATTACATATATACATACATACACACACACATTTTATAAATACAACCTGCTGTGTTTATTTAGTGTTGCTAATACATATATGTGTTAGGATGACTTCTTGAGACAGATCACCTATCAAGAACAATCTGGAACAAACTGATTTTCCCTCTCTCCAGTCATTCACTGCCTGTAGCTCTTCATCTAGGGAGCTCTCTGATATCTCCCCTATCTACAATGGCATGTCAGTGGTGGTGTCACTTCTCAGGTCTTGATTAGCGACCACAGCTTCCCTGTCATATATAGAAGAGCCAATCATTCAGCAGATGCCCTGGTCTTAGAATATATCTGCCCTTCTCCCCTCCTTAGATGTAGCGGTTGTGTGGTAAATGTATAAAGTGGCATTGAGCATCACATCTCTGTTACAATAAGAGGCTGTTTTGATGAGGGGTGGGGGCTACACTTACCTATGGCTATAAAGATAAGTATTTAGAATGCCGCTAGACACTATGCTAGTTTAGGGAAGTGGGAGTTTTAGATACTCCTCTAGGGTCACTGGCCTCACCAGCCATGGGTACTGGGTTATGTTTACCATGTCAGACATGAATGTCCTCCTGGTAGGTGGGCCTGAGGTCCAACTGGATGGCTGTTGGTTACTCTCAGTGTACAAGAGCTACTACTGCATCATCCAGAATATACTTTCTTCTCAGCATGCCATGTAACTTTCTCCAAATTTGATCACAGATTAAGACACAAAGCCAGTCTCAATGTATTGCCAAAAATCTGAAATAACACCTTCATCTTATCCGAGCACTATGGATTAGATATCAAAAATAATAGGAATGGTATGAAATTTACCCAATTTGTGGAAGTTGAACAACACCGTATTAAATGAAAATTGGGTCAAGACAAAAAAAAAAAAGAATCCCAATGCTGCATGCACTAAGATCAACAACAAGCAAGAACCCCATTAAACTGAAAGTTTCTGTACAGCAAATGAAGAGGCAGCTTATAGAAGAGTAAAAATAATTACCGGCTAGACAATTGACAGAGGGTTAGAATGCACAATATTCAAAGAACTCAAAAAACTAGACATCATGAAAACAAACAACTCAATTAAAAGTTGAGTCATATATCTAAACAGGAAGTTCCCAAAAGAATGCTCAATAACCTTAACCATCATGAAAATGCAAATGAAGCTACTTTGAGATTTCATCTTACCCCAGTCAGAATGGCTATGACATAAAAACAAATAACAGCAAAAGTTGGCCTGAATATGGAGAAATGGAAAACACTTATTCATTAATAACAGGAGTTCAAACTGGGGCAGGTACTATGAAAATCAAGTTCCTCAAAAATCTAGAAATAAATACACCACATGACCTAGCTATACCACTCTTGGGCATATATCCTACTAAAGAGATACTGGTCGTCCATGTTCATTTGCTGCTTTATTTACAATAGCCAAGAAATGGAAACAGGCTAAATATCTATCAACAGATGATGGGTAATTAAAATGTGGTACATTTACACAATGAAATATTATTCATCTATTAAGAAAAATGAAATTATGACATCTGCAGGTAAATGGATAGACCAGGAAACCATCTTTCTAAGTGATAAGCCAGACCCAGGAAAACAAATGTCAGAAGTTTTCTTTCATTTGTGGACGTTAGCTTTAAATCTTTAGACAACTGTATTTCATTTACAATCTCCACAGAGGTCAGTAAACTGGTAATGGACCCTGTGGAGGTGCACAAGCACAGTGGTAAAAAGTACTGAAGGGAAACAATGGGACTGGGACAGGAAGGGTTAAATGAGGTGAGGATGGAGGGTCAGGGTAAATGAGGAAATATGAGAAGTGGTAATCACACTAAAATCCTGGAACAGTTATATGTAAAACAACTACTGTAGATGCTTCCTAAAAGAAAAAACATGCAAATATTTAAAAATTTAAACAGAATTACCTATGACAGGGTAAAAACATCACTCCTAGAAACTCCCACTAACAAATAAAAAAATGCAATGTCAGAAATGGGTTGCTTCTATGGGAGCTGTGCCAGTAAGTGCCCACAGACTTCAAATATTACAGGTTATTGATATTTCTTTTGGTTATCTTCCAGAACTTGACAGTAATACCCGTTGATGAAGACATCATATACTTGCAGTATAAAACATGGCAGATCATAGATACTGACTTAGAGGCTTCATCCCTACTGGCTAGCTTCCATGGTGAGAGAAGGCATAATGCAGGCTACTGGAGAATTAAAGTGACCGTAAGTCTTACCCAGCTGTGAACCCTGAGCTACAGGAACAGGTAGTGATATTTCATTTGTATTTTAATAAACCTTGCCTGAATGTCAGAACGCAAAGCAGCCACACTAGTCAGCCATACAGGTCAGGCAGTGGCTGCATGCATCTTTAATCCCAGCAGCCACACTAGTTAGCCATAGAGGCTGAGCGGTGGTGGTCACGCCATTAATCCCAGCACTACAGAGGAATATAAGGCAGGAAGAGACAGGAAGGAACTCACTCACTCTCTTTCAGTCTGAAGATTTCATGGAGGTAAGAGCTCTCTAGTGGCTTGGCTGCTTTGCTTTTCTGATCTTCAGGTTGAACCCCAATATTTGTTTCTGGGATTTTACTATTCGTGATACAGTAATGATCTGCCTATCAAGATATGCTCACCTGTGCAATAGTAGCCCAAATGTCCCAGAGATATCTAAACAGTTTTTGTTTGGATTTAAGGCCCATTTGGTAAGATGAAAACCATACTGGTATCATTATTGGGGCAAAGAACTAAACATGGGAAAGGCCCTAAGAGAAAGCCTACTCTGATTGCTCTGCTAAATAGACATTTTATTAAACTGACTCATAGACTTCTTGTTATGCCCATTGACAAATCCCATGTGCTGTATTGATGAATACTGTCACACAGAATATAGCTTCTTATTTATAGCCATAGAGTTGTGTAGCTGTGACTCATTATGTGTCCAAACTAAGTGCTCTTTGGCATTTTATTTTAAAAACCTTTAATTATTCAACCATTCTTCTTTTTTATATAGAAGTAACTATTTCTTCTTCTTTTCGTGTACATGTGTATAATGTGCATACATGTGTATATGAATATTCATGTGTGTGGTACACATGTGTGCAGGTACACATGAATATGTAAATTTCTTCAATTGTTTTTCCACATTATCCTTTGAGGAAAGGTGTCTCAAACCAGGCCCATCCAACATTTACATGGATTCTGGGATGAGAACTCTGATTAAAACAAGCACTTTAATCAGTGAGCCATCTCTCCAGATCTCTGGCTCTTTAGAATATCCATGTCTACAGAAGATGGATTGGAAAGATTACAAGAGCTAAAAGTTGAAGAGGATCAGAACCAAACAGTGTCCCCAAGACATGACAGCACACTGATGAATTCACAGAAACAAGGTCTCCTGCAGAAGGCCTGCATAGGATCAAGATAATCAGCAATCTGAAATGGAGGGAAGAAGGACTTACAAGTTCCTACCCAGTTTCCTTCAAGGGTGGCCTGGTAGGTGAACTACACTCCAGTGAGTATAGAGTCAAATCAGACTCAGTGCTTACATTTCTTAGAGAAAGAGAGAACACAACGATGGGAAGGACTATGGTTGAGGCAGTGGGAACTGATCTAGGAGGAGTTAGAAGAGTTGGGAACAAATGTGACCAAAATACACTATATCAAATTCCCAACAAATTAATAAAAACATTATATTAAAATAGAATATCCAAATCTTCTGCCAACCACTTCCTCAACACAATAAAATTCTATTATTACTATTAATTATATTCTAGAATTTTCTATAGGTAGCATATAATAGTGATGTATGTTGTAAATAGGGTAGAGGTGTGGGTTATATGTTCCCAGCACCCGACTCCCAGCCCACAGTTGCTTGCCTGCTCAGCCGCTGGTTGCTTGCTTATGCCCGAAATAACCACATGAGAACTGTATTCATTTAAACTCTGCCTGGCCCATTACCACTAGCCTTTTCTTGGCTAGCTCTCACATCTAAAACTAACCCATTATAAAAGTCTGTGTGTCACCACAAGGTGGTGATCTTACCAGGGATCATTCAGCATGTCTGACCCTGGCGGCTTCATGGCAGGAGCCTCATGGCAACTGGCACACTCCCTTCTCTCTTCCAAGAACTTCTGTTCTGTCTACTCTGCTTTACTTTCTAACATTATATTATGTCTTATTTTAGGTAAACATTTCATTGTTAGTTAATGTCTAACCAAATAACAACATAATCTGTAGGGGTAGGTTGCTTGTTTGTTTCCTGGCCACCTAGACTCCTGACATAATCACAGAGAAACTATATTATTTAAGTCACTCCTTGGTCAATCTCTTAAGTGTATTGCCAGGTAGCCCTTAAATCTTAAATTAACCCATTTCTATTCATATCTGTATATTGTCACATGGCTGTGGCTTACCAAGGTTCTGGTGGGCTCTGGTGGAGGCGTCTGTCTCCTCAGGGTGGTTACATGACTTCTCCCTGGCTCTGCCTACTATCTATATATATCTTTTCCAGCCTGGCTACATACTGTTAAGCCACTGGCCGAAAGCAGCTTCTTTATTAATTAACCAATAAAAGGAACACATACAGAAGGACATCCCATACCATTTCCCCTTTTCTGTTTAAATAAAAAGGAAGATTTTAACTTTAACATAGCAAGATTACACATAACAAAACAGGTATCAAGCAAGAATTATAGTTACAATAATTATATCTACTTTACCTTTTATCATTAACTAGGAAAAACTATAACTAACTATTCTTCAACTCCACCAAAGGCTCCAGAAGGCTATATTACCTAAGTAAAGAGGAAGTGCATTGTAAACAACTTCCAAAACTCTAGAATTGACAGAGACATCTTGCTGCCTGGACAGTCACACAAAGCTCTTGCAGTCACCCATCTTCAGCCTACTGGCTCATAGTATCCAGAAGACCTCTCCATGAAGCAGGAAATTTCAAAGACATTTCCACCTATATTAGAAGTTTGTCAGTCACTTTCTTCTGAGTCCCGCAGAATGTCTGGCAGACTGTTTCATGAAGCAGGAACCCTGAAGGACTGTCTCACCTTCTTTAGGCAACTTCAGCAGTCATTTTTCTGTGGGTCCTGTATGTCTAATTCATACAGCATACCATCAAGCAGTCCAGGCAAGAGCAGTTTCTTGCCCAAATGGCTAACAAACTCTATAAGGAGCCTCATTGATGCCCATCTTCCTCTTGAAGTAGATTGGTGCTGCCAGGAGCAGATGTGTACCATTGTCATGAAAAGTCCTAAGTTGTTAAAAATGTGTTAAATGCCATATTCTGTTAGTCTTTGAAAAGTTGAGGAATATCTATCCATCTGAAATATATTTCTTTATATTTAGAAAAACCTAACATGATTACAAGCTTGACTATTATAGAAGACTATCTATTAACCTGTATTTCTTAATTATACATTACATTTTAAAAGAACTGCACAAACACAATACATTAATCAAGAGCAGAAATATACATACAACAAAATTGACCTTAAATATGAATCAATAACCCAAGATCCATACCAATGCAAAGTATTCATATCTATAGCATATCCCCCTTTAAATGTAAACAAACATTTATAAACAATATTTTGGAATTTGGGTGTAGTTCTCTCCAAACTGCTTATTGCTTTTTGTTAGGCAAAGTAATTTTTGAAGGTGTTTATGGCAACCTTTCAGAGGGTCTTTGTCCATCAAAACACATTAGTCTGGAAGGAATCCACAGGTTCTCATCCTCTGTGAAAACAAAAGAAGAACCTCTTTTCCAAAGCAACAATCCTTAGACACAAATTTTGAAATCAAGATACCTTTAAAATACATCTGTTTGTTTAGCTTAGTAGTTCATATAATGAAATGTCTCTCTGTACTTAGATTTTTCACAGCCAAAAAATTCAAAGAAAACACAATAATATACATAATCCAGACACTCTCTATGTATTTCCAAATTTACATGGCTTATTTTTTTACTCCTTTTAATCTATGACTGTATATACTGTCTCTTTAAAGATTTTGCTTTATTTTTCTCTTTAAAGATTGTTTTACTTTTTTTTAACAATTTACTACTTATAACTCTCTATACTCTTTTCCTTCTCTCTCCCAAGCCTACATACATTTATCTAACACTGTGACCCATTTAGAGGTCTTTTTTTTATCTGAATCTGTCTTTATTGCATATCTCTAATCCTTTTTTGACCAGGACCATGTCTTAAAACACAAAGCGGCATGGCTAGGACTAAGGCTGCTTTGCCTTTTGACTCAGCCCAGTCCAACATGGCAGAGGTCCATTCACTGACTCTGAGGCTTCTGGATGGGAGCCATGATCACCACCTCAACTCTGGTAACCAGTTGGCCCATGCTGCCAATAAGTAACTTGCAGCAATTGTCCACAAACCCCATTCAAGTGCTCAGCCTCCTGAAAGAGTTTGTGCAGTCAGCCTGAACCAGGAGGCCACCATTTCGACACCGTCTGGTGTTTTTCCTGCTACCACTGAATCAGGAAGACCTCTCTTAAAGGAACTGTGGCATGTAGTCAGCAAACAGAGCCCATCCCCCCCCAAAAAAATGTGGTTACCAAGAGACTGAGTTTGGCTTCCATTTTTGTAGGTCTAGAAGCACTCATTTTCTTTTTAAGCTTTTTTTAGGTCTCATGTGGATCCATGCCCTAGACAGTAGGTGTCAATCCATTAGCAGAATCTGTTCGTTTGTTCCCCCGATGCCTAGACCCGAAATAATTACACAGAAACTATCTTATTTAAAACACTGCTTGGCCAATAGTTTAAACATATTGCTAGCTCACTCTTATATCTTAAATTAACCCATTTCTATTATTTTATATCTTACCATGAGGCTTGTGGCCTACCAGCAAAGTTCCAGCACACGGCTCAAGTCTTTCTCGGCTGGTGGCTACATGGCTTCTATCTGACTCCACCTACTCTCTCTATATATCTCTTTAAGTCTGGCTTTACTCTGTTAAGCTACTGGCCGAGAGCAGCATTTTTATTAAGCCGTAGCAATAAAACATATTCACAACATGCATCACCTCCCACATTACTAATTTTGAGGGGAAAAAAATCTTACAAAATGGGCTAGAGACATGGCTCAGCAGTTAAGAGCACTGACTGCTCTTCCCAAGGACCCAGGTTTAATTCCCAGCACCTACATGGTAGTTCACAATTGTAAATAACTCCAAGATCTGACACCATATAAATAAGTAAATATATAAATAAATAAATCTTACAGAAATAATTACTAAATTTTTCCAATGGAAGATCATATATCCTTACTTTAAATGTACCACTTTTCAAATTTTCACATTACAGTCTTTACCTTTTAAGTTAAAACATACTATATAGGAAAATTAAGAATTTTACTTGCCTATAATTTTCAAATAAAAAAACTCAAATATACATCTAAAAATGAGATGGACATCTAAATGGGTTTTATGTTGAAGGTGAATGTGAATAAATTAAAACCACACTAACTCAGTATTAAGTATAATAAAGGGTTCTTTATTTAAGGGGGAGTCACACATCACAGTCCTCTGCATGAACAAGGAACAGGAATCAAATCTAGCATTCAGGCAAGAGAGGGAGAGAGAGTGTGTGCATGCCCAACCTTGTCCAGCCTCTCAAAAGCCATTGGCTGAAGGAGATTCCCCATCATTATGTGAATATATCACAATTCAGAACAAAAGAGATGACAATCTTGCTTTGTACAATTAAAAACCAACCCAGAGTATTACACATAATTTTAGATACCATATTTTTAAAAAAGAAAGGCTGGGAGTTGGTGGAGTACAGCTTTAATCCCTGCACTTGGGAGGCAAAGGTGGGTGGATCTCTGTGAGTCCGAGGCCAGTCTGGTCTACAAGAGCTAGTTCCAGGACAGGCTCCGAAGCTACAGAGAAACCCTGTCTCAAAAAAAAAAAAAAAAGAAAGAAAGAAAGAATAAGAATAAGATTCAAAAACTAAGAAGCCCCCATATGTAGTGATATTAGATTTATATTTTAATAAATAAAGCTTGCCTAAAAGTCAGAGAGTAAAATAGCAGCACTGATCAGCTTTACAGTCCAGGCAGTGGTGACACACACCCTTAATCCCAGTAGCCAAACTAGTTTGCCATAGAAACCGGGCAATAGTCATATGCACCTTTAATCCCAGCACTAGAGAAAAATACAAGATGGGAGGAGACAGCTCTCAGACACAGTCTCATCCTGGAGGCAGGATCGCCATTTCAGACTGAGGTAAGAGCCAGTGGCTGGCTGTTTTGCTTTTCTTACATTCAGGTTGAACCCCAATTTCTGTCTCTGGGTTTTTATTAATTGTGCTACACCCATAAGCCATCAAAAGAATTTAAGTAAACCAAACACTGCATAACAGTCAAAGATATCTAGATCACTTAAACTTCCTAATGAAAGTGGGATGGAAAAGACATCACAGGTTAGGGAAGCTTAGTTCAGTAAAGATATTTGAAGAAAAAGAATTGTCTACCATTGAAATAAGGAAACAGGTACATCGAGTTTCTGATGAGAAACTGTCCAAACAGAGACAGCAACCATGTGGCATGTACCGTAGCCCATTCTATGACACTCACTGATTGATACATTTCAGGCACAGAAGACCTCAAAGAACTTTAATCTGGTGACAATGACTCAGTGACATTAGAAATATGGAAAACAGATAAATATCCCTTTCAACTCACCTTTTTTTCCTCCTGCAATATTATTTGTTCATAAAACCGTGGGGAAAATACACAATCATTTTGCTGTTGCTCTTTCTTGATGTTAATATTTTCATAATGTACTCTCCTTTTCCTTTGGAAAATTCAGATAGAATTTAAGAGTTTTCAATTTTAAATACAAAAATATTTATATAAGCAAAGATAGTTTTTTACAGCAACAGCTTTTGCTTTAGATGACATTGATAAAATCAATAGGTTGGGCCAATACACTCACATTCTAATGAAAATGCATTTTCATATGGTTGCTTTTATTTTTTAAAATCTGGAGCACTGGGGCTGCAAGGATGGTTCAGTGGACAAAGGCACTTGCTGTCAAGCCTGATAACCTGAGTTTAATCCCTGGGACCCACATGATAGAGGAACAGGATGCCTGCAGTTCTCCTCTGACCTCAGCACAGGGACATGTGCACAGGCACATACAGACACACATGAAAAGGAAGGAATCAAAATTCAGACCACTGTTATAAAATTGTTCGAATAATTATTCCAAGTGGAAAATGGGATATAAGAATTATAGCAAGAACTGACATCATCAAAGGTAACCAAAACCAAAAATTCCTAATATTCTCCATACCACAAGTAATACTGGCATTCCCTTTGGCTGCCATTTTCTTTTAAACCACCACAGACTACATAAGTAAGTGTGCATATTATGTTTCTAGCATAATTACTAAAAGAATAAAATACAAAGGTGTACCTTTCAGATTAGGAGAGTAAAACAATTAAGAATAATGACCTGGGTATAAATTCCTCAAAGGAAGTGCCAAGCTCTATTCATATTGTATGATTAAGTTCCATACCGGCAGATAGCAAGGATTCAATGTTCAATGAATGAGCTATAGCCAAGAATCAAAGCTTCCAACTATGCCCACTGCTAGCATGCAGCTGTGTCTGGGTCTGGAAACTTCCCAGGAGAAAACGCATGCTGTGAGGAATGAGCCAGCAGAGAAGCTGGTATCCAATAAATAAAGAAGAGCAAACCACCACTCAGTATTGGTAAATGTACTTGTTGAAAGAACTAATAGTGGAAGGAGAGAACTGACACCGGAAAGTTCTTCTCTGATATACATGGGTGAGAGAGGAGGTTCACACATACACAATTAAAAAAAAAAAAAAAAAAAAAAAACACAGCTAAAGCTAACCATATGGAGCAATATAGCAGAAGTACCCCAGCTCCCCCTGAGTCACAGCTAAGCAGCCTTTTTGTGCTATGACTTAACCACAGCCCTAATTCAAGGATGTGAGATTTCCCAGCATCCCTAAAAGGGTTTAAAAGTCAGGTATTTTCTTTGTTCTGGGGGTTTCTCAGAAGGCTTCTCTGGCTACCCTATGCTTTCCTATGCATGACAACTTTCTCTTTTACTTGTACTTTAGGCTACTCCTTTTAATGAAGCTCTTCCAGGTTTTAAAGGGAAGCATCTCTTTGTCTTGAAGGCCCTGTTAACAATGGTTTTAGCATAATTTTCTTCCAAATGATTTCTCATCTCAAGATATGATAATGGTCCAGGACTCATTCTCCTAATAAAGCTATTCCCTGCTGGTAATCATGTGTCAGCTCCTTTTCAAACCAACCACAGCCATTCATTCTTATATCTAAGAATGAATCTCACTAGCTCAGAATATCTTCTAAGTTTTCTAGTCGGAGAATGGAGACAAGCCAAAAGATGAGGAATTCTGACCCACCTTCTTTAAGATACTGAGGATCTTTTTCTATTTTATATTAAGCACAGTACATCTTACTGATTGGGTCCATGGGGTGCGTACTCAAACAGGTCTCAGTTAAAGTCTATCTCTGGCACTTAAACAGTCATATAAGCTTGAACATGTTACTTATCTGATGCTTGGATTTTACTAATAAAATAGGTAAATAATAGTAGCTACAGAGACTTGTGAATACTAAATGACGTAATGTATGTAAACCAACTGATAGAATCTGGCTCATAAGAAGGCAATAGCTTTCTTAAGGATCATTCAAAAATACTCTTTAAAGGTTTTGTGCTAATTTTCCTTTTTCTTAATAGGATAACCTCATCTGAACTAATACAATACTTTACAGTCAACAACTATATTAATGATGTTTAAGAAGTCTGTTCCACTCTTTCTCTCCAAGGTTTCACTAAGTAATCCTGGAGGACCTGAGAATCATTATGTCGCCCACTCTGGTCTTGAACTTGCAGCAATCTTCCTACCTCTGCCTCCCACATGCAGAAATCACAGGTGTGTATCACCATGCCTAATTGCTATTTATTTTTACTTACTGGATGATATCATACTGTCCAGGACCAGGACCTGAATGTTTGAGCAATTCTTGTCTTCCTGTAGCATTGCCAAAATTTACGCCTTTGTATTTCAAGGTCGATTTAGGATAATCCTAAAGTTAAGAAAGTAAAGAAAAAGAGCATGAGGCAAATTGAAAAATGTTGTTAAATTTGACTGAGGTCTAATTACATAGCAAGAATATTCTTAGTCAAAGAAGTTCCACCAGTAAAATCAGGGCTCAGCTGAATACTGTCCATCTGTCTCATATGTCAACTAGGATTCTCTGAGAATCCCTCTAACATTAGTCTACATTGAGCCAGTGTGAGCACTTTGCTCTTGGTACTACATTGGTAATTTAAGGCCTCCAGAACAACAAAGAGCAGTTCCACCTATGGAAAGGGGTTGAAAGTAGTATTTTTAAAAAGGAAAAAACTATATAAAATATGTTAATTAAACAGATTGAGAAAATATAAACAAAACCAAGAGACCTCAGGCAATTAATTACACAATATTTAAAAACATGTTCATGTAGTTTTATAAGAATAACAAGTGGGTAATAACAAATTAAATACTATCATAGTTCATGATATTGCTAATATGAGGATAGGATCATTTTTTTAATACCAAAGAAATTGTAATCGTTTAAGTAAGATGCTGCAGGTCTCCAAGTGGCTACAGTGAACAACAGGCCATGAGACCACACTGCAGGTCCCCCAGTGGTGGCAGGTAGCAGGCAGCAGGTCCCAAGACCAAGGCAAGCCACGAAGGCAGCCAGGTCCCAGGCAGGAAGCCGCGTGGCAGGTGAGAGACCTAGGCGTATAGGCACGCCATGCAAAGTGAAGTTGGATATTTATTTAGTGGGTTATGAAAGGGAAGGAGAGAAGGGGGAAGAGCAGAGAGAAAGAAAGAGAAATAGAGATGAGAGAAGGGGAGAAGTCGGAAGAAGGGAGAAACAGAAGCTGTCTTTTCAAGAAAGAGAGAAAGAAAGGGAAGGACTCGCTAGAAGCTGAAGATTAGCTTGCCTTGGGGTGCATACCTTATCTCTTAAAGGGACAGGACAGACCATTACATTATTTATGTCAGGAAAAAAATCAACCAACATTTTTCCATAACACTGATAAGAAAAGATATCAAACTAAAGCATGAACTATAAAAATTAAAACACTGGTTTTCTCAGCAACTAAAACAAGAAAATATAATGCAGTAAGGGCAGTGGATTCCCTTCCAAATGCTCTCTTCTCTTGTTGTGCTATAGTCTTCTTAATGAAATCATTTAAGAGGCCAGGAGAGATGGCTCAGTGGTTAAGTGCAGTGCTGCACTGGGATCTAGGTTCAGTTCCCCGTACCCACATGGCAGCTCACTCTGCAATTTCAGTTCCTGGGGATCCAAAGTTCTCTTATGGCCTCTGTGGGGACTTCACTAATGTAGAGCACATACATACAAGCAGGCAAAATACTCAATATATAAATTAGCAATAAATAAATCCTATAAGAAACAAACCATTTAAATTTTTTAACAATACTGTTTTAACTCAAGGTAGACAATAAATTCTAGATTACTTATGTTGTGCCCAGATTATGACCCCCAGAGAGAAACCAGAAACCAGAGAACCAGACTGCAACAAGCAAGGTTTATTTGTTATTGTAAGTGTGACACGAGCTAGCTAGCCGGGAACTCGTCACCACTCATACTGGTTGTAGTGAGGTAGGGAGGAGTTCAGAGTTCCTTTGTTGGGTTAGCTTTTTAAAGGTAAAAACTGCAAGCAAGCCTTTCAGGGCCATCAGTGGGGGTTGGCACAGGTGCAAGATCTTTGCTCTCTCTTCCATCTTGTTTAATCAGCTTATTTTTTGTTTTCAGAGCAAGGTCACCCTGTCCCTGATTCAGGACACCTTTATCAGTCTCCACCAGTCTCCATCCTTGTGCTTTGGAATTTCCTGAGTGGGGACTACTATCCTTTCTGGGAACATGAAGCTAGTCGGGGTTTTTGATTTTAAAACTCTCTGCTAGAAAATTCCTTCTTGTTCCTTTTGAGAATAAGGGATGAGGGTCTTATACTTATTGTTGATTTATCTGAAAAGCTGTCTCTGTAAACTATGGGGGTTTCTGCTGTTATGCCTGCATCCATGTCTGTGTACCACATGCATGCAGTTCCTAAGGAACCAGAAAAGGCACTGAATCTCTTAGAGCTGAAAGTAGAGTTATGAATGACTGTGAGTTGCCACTTGAGTACTGGGAATTGAACCTGGACTCCTCAAAGAACTGAGCCATCTCTCCAGACCAAAATAGTTTAAAATAAGCTTGAATTACTAAAACCATTACTATATACTGAATAAAATCCCTATAACATAGTTTAACTACATAAAACAGTATACCAAGTGTTCTAGGTGATTTACTATTTAAACACATTGTAATAAACTATCATTAATCATTACAAACATTATCAGTGCAACAAATAGAAATGCTAGTACCACAAAGCACAATTTCAATTCAAACTCCTATCTATTGACCCTTACCTAGACTTCAAGAGTTGTATAAAAGACACACACACACACACACACACACACTTTAAAGGGTTTACAGAACATGCACAAGGCCCCACAGCATGTGAGAAGAGCTGCAGCTGACCTCTGTTAACATTTCTGAAAGGCAGAAGCTGGGGATGATGGTTGAATTTTTGGCAATGAATAGTTAGTCTGGTGAGAAAAGCAACATTCAAAAGCTTTGGGATGCTGTGACAGAATCCAAAAAGAAGCCACTGCATCTGGACACAAGAGCTGAATGTGGAAAAATGGAGTCACCAGCTGGTGTGTGGCAGTTCCCTCTGAGATTAAAACTTTGCATCTTAGAGAAAAATTTGTCAAGACACAGGGTGTTAAAGAAGAGATAAAACAGCAGGGGTTCTAAGGAGGAAGCTTGTAAAGACACAGGATGTTTCTGAAAAGGCAAGAAAACAACAGGATGTAGTAACATTCTGTTCTGCAGGGAAGCTCATTAGCTCAAGAAGTAAACAACTCAATAGCTTTGGGAAGTCACTGAAACTGAACAGACTCACTGGGTCCTTCCTTTCCCAAGTGCATATGAGCAGTCAGGATTGCTGAGAAACACTCAGACAAGCTGTGCTGCCTGGAATAGACAGAGATGAAACAAACCATCTAGAAGAAACTGCGACCAGCAGAACTGCCTGAAAGAGTTTACATAACCTGAGCTGCTTGAGACACTCTCCAACCCTGTTAAACTGCCTTCAGGCTGGCAGAGCACTCCAGGTTTGTGAGCTGTCAACTATGCTGGGGTAGGCTTTCAGTGACTTGCCGGTGGCCATATCAGAGGAACAGCAGGTCAATTAAAGTTGAGGTATCAGCCCACCAGGAGGAAAATTCCTGATGGGTGAACCACAGGCTGCAGAATGTCTTTTGCTTCTGCTGTGCCTTTATATGTTTGCCACTGCCATATTTCTCTTGTATCTGGCATGGTGTGAATGGGTGGGGAGATCCTCACTGGCTGTAAGGTGGTGTGTTTATCTCATGGAAATACCCTCTTCTACTGGGCATTTTTTATCTGTGGATTATTATGAAGATGATTTCTTCCTAAACTGTGCTGTCTAATTGATAATAATAATGTCAGTTTAAATAGTTTTGTTGATAAAAAACAAAAAAGGGAGTGTCACACAGCAAGAACACATGAGTTTCTATTGAGGAGCCATATAGACTGTGGCTTAGGGCAATAATTAAGGAAAGCTATTGAGTCTTAGTAGCCCAGCTAGCTCAAATTCTTTTAACCTTAATGTTGGGAGACATGTTCACAAGTTTCAGAGTGCATCACAGCTGAAACAAGGCTTTGAGAATAATTTAAAGTTATACTACAATGTTTTTGTCAAATAGCTTTGAGGTGAAAAACCCAAGAAGACAAACAAAGTTTTAGAAAAACATAAAGTTAAATGAGAAACTCATTAAGGTAAAAGAACAATAACAAAGCAACCCAGTTATCATTGGCTGATGTGTCTTTTTTGCTAGGATTGCTTGATGACCAAAAGTGATGATTAATTCCTTATACCCATTTCTGCCCTCATGCCTGGTACTGTAAACCTAGTTTCAATATAAGAAACTATTGATGAGTGAGTATGCACCCTGAAGGTTTAAAATAGAGCTGATTATTTTTCATATGTAAACGTTTAGATTTGTTATTCTTTTAAGATTCCTTATAAGATTACCTTTCGAGATAAGTAATAAAGTGATTGGTTCTTTCTTCATAACTATAAAAGGCAGCCTGCCAGTAAAAGAATATCTTGCTTGTTTACACACTGTTAATCTATAACAAGCTGCCATCCTGGTATACAAGAGCTAGTTTGAAGAAACGCTCCAAAGCTACAGAGAAATTCTGTCTCAAAAAACAAAAATAAAATAAAATTAAAATAAATAAAATTAAATAAATAAATAAATAAGCATTGACAAAAAAATCAGTGTTATTTTGGAGCCCCTTATATTATAGAGCATAATACCAATAATATATAAAATGGCATTGTCATGGCTGTGATAGATCACACTGGTTATAATGATCAACAGAAAGCACCATTTGGCAAAGACTGCAGGGCCTGCTGGGGCAGAAGCTGTTTTCACTGCAAACAGTGCACAGGAAGCACAGAAGAGAACCCCCAAAGACTTCAAGAAACACCCAGGAAACAAAATTCTACAAAAGGCTAGAGGTCCTCTTATTTGATGAAGCCCAGGAAATGTGATGTTATATAAATAAAAGGATGCATTCTTATCTCTTCTGGAATGACTTTAGTATTGTTTATATCTCACTATGCTTGAATTACTGAGCTGCAGATTTCTGCTTATGAATTACAACACAAAGAGAGAGTCATCTTCTCTTCAGTGTGGGCACTCAGCCTTAACACCATGTGTGATGGGTGAAGGAGTCCCATAAAGCATTACCTCAAAGGAAGATATATTGTTATTATTGTCATTACAAGTAGGGGTTCCAATTGATATATGATGATGAATCTCAGCCTCTTATCAGATCCCTGAAAAAAAGTCTATGAATAAAAAGTGAAAGAGCTGTCTACCAACCAAGCTTTGTAATACTGTGTGTGTGTGTGTGTGTGTGTGTGTGTGTGTGTGTGTGTGTTTCCATGCTATGGGACTCCTAGGGATAGCAAAAAGGAAAATAAGAAAACCTAACACAAAAGGAAATAAGAAAAGGTATCTAAAGGCCTTAAAACAAGGTTACATGAATTACTTTAATGTTCTTCAAAATGGCTTACTAGTGTCTGTGTTCTCAAAAACTAATGTCAAAAACTAATGTCAACTCTAACTGAAATTTTGAGCTTTTATTTGAAAGTACATTAATCCTAACCTATTGCAAACTCCATACGTGTAAGGGTAACTTTCACCTTTCACCTGGAGAAAGTGCTTGATGGTGTCTCCTTGGCATCATCCCTTTGAGATGACTAAAAAGGGTCACTTAAACACAAGCATCCATTACTGTGACAGGTATTCAGTAGCTCACATCACTCCTGAGAAACCCAGATGTAGATATGCTGGACATAGAATGCTCTGCATACAAGGCAGGGTAGAAGCCAGAGTTGAAAGTACAGGGTAAGTTCTGATGGTAGGAAAACCATCATTTCCCACTTACGCTCCATTTTGTTTATAATTAAAAATGAAGCAGAACTTCATAATCATACAGACATGCCCTAGTACTAATCCAAAAATATGCCCATGTTGAATATCTTAGATATTTGTACTGCACACAGCAATGTGTCTTATACATTCACTCTAGCCTACAGATGTATAAAAAAATTAAAACTTTTATATCATATTTTTAACCTTACAAAGATCATAAGTGAGGTAAAGTAGCTCAGGACTTTCATCCCAGCACTTGAGATGCAAAGGAAGGCAGATCTGTGTGAATCTGAAGATAGCCTGACCTGCATAGCAAACTACCAGGCCAACCAGGGCTACACAGTAAGGAAAAAAATTATGCCAACCACCAGCCCACTGTATTAGGGATTGAGCCTAGGTCTTTAAATGTGCTACTTAAGTGTTCTATGACTGAGCTACACACCTAACAAAGGACTGTATCAACACAATTTAGGAACTTGAGTAGAACTGTGTCCAAGAAGCATTCTTCAATACTGAGATTTTATAGTTCAACCTCTGAACAATTCAAAATGAAATCCTTTATATATTCATACATACATATACATGTGAATAAACACACAGGCACGCACAAAATTTAAGACACTAGCAAAATAATTTTCCCATATGAACAGTAGGAGGCATACTTAAACTATGTGAACGAACAGCTACCAATGTAGCTCATTAGCCTCTATAGCACTCGGTAAACATTTATTCTCAAATTTAACTTGAAAGGCTTAAAAAACAAAACCCAAAGGATAAATTGATGCACATTTAATCCTCAATCACATGTACTTTCATGTTAAGAATTGTTGTCAATGCCAATTCCAAGGTCATTGTCACTGTGGAAAGTTACCAACAAATAAAATATGCCTTAATTGAAGCAAACTCAGCACAGAGTGTGACACTTTAAGTGAATGCTTTAATGAAATTTGAAAAAGAATTAACTGACTGCCACTCTGACTGACAATTAGATGGATGAAGAGGGGACTGTGTGACTTTCACCCCTCATCTTTCCATCATTAAATGTGGAAATAGACTTGTGAAGAATGAGAAGTGTTGAGGTGCATCAGCTGAAGACTGATGGGATGCTCTGTGGCAGCTCAGAGGTCAGCAGCGTGATTTCACTTCCAACCTCCTTGTGGGAAAAAAAATCTAGAAATACATCTTTAGCTGTTATTTAGAAATGAGAAAGGCTGTGCTTTACCTTTCAAAATAATTTACTAAATAATTTATATACGGAATTTTTCTGCAGACAAATGTAGCTGAAATATATCACTTGTCAGCTATAAAGCAATTCTATATCTAAGCTTTACCATATACCTTCAGGAGACATGACTTATTCATTAGAAAAATGCACAATAATTACCCATCTATTATAATATTTTGCTAATGCTTCATTGTGTTCCTACCTGGACAGTGATGCTAAATACAGTACTATCCCTAAAAAGGATAAAAAGAGCTGCAAAGAAAAATCAGAAATTTCAATATGATTTGATTGGGCATTACTACAATATCATTTACACAGCGGTGTCAGAATCTGTTTTCTGCAGAAGCAGGAAGAAATGGTACCTTCTGCTACCAAGCTTTCACCCAGTCTCAAACTCAGGATGCAAATTTCACAGACTATCACAATAAACTTGCAACTGAGCTTTACTGAATCTTCCTAAATTCAGAGAAAGATGTCTTTAAGTCATGTGTAAACTTAAGTTTTTATATGGCTTGCTTAATTAAATTATACTTGTATTTGTAGACCTGTAAATATTAGTCGGAATGACTCAATGATTACTAAAATAGGTCATCTACTAAAATGGGTCTATTCATGATCTATTATAATAATTTTCCTGTTTTCTATGAATAATTTGACCAGAAGTAAAGCTTATAAGTCAATATATTAATTATTCATGTGAAAAAATATTATGAATCTAGGAAATCTTAAAAGCATTACTAATATGTAATACATATATCTTGCTAATATATGACAAATTATTATAAAACAAAGAAATAGTTTACCACAAAAATCTTCCACCCAAGGATCAATGAACATCATTGAAAAGATATGGAAGATGGCAGAAGCCAGAGAACAAGGAAATCTGCTGTGAGATTGTGCCTTTTAGCTATGATAGGGAAGCAGTTCCATAAAACCTCAGCAGCATGGCTTCCTAGACAAGAACTGGACAATTCCAACACCAGTTGACATCCTAACATAGATGAGGGAAATTTCACAGGGCCCCAACCCTAGATAAAGAGGCACAGGCAATTAACAACTGCTGAGAGAAGGAGTTAGTCTTCCCCAGGAAAAAGCCCCATCTGATTATCCTAGAGACAGATACATGCAGGTAAGACGGAGTGGACGCAGTAGGTTATATTTATATGTTTATTCAGTATGTGTATATGTAATAATGGTTAAAGAAGAGGAAGCTGTGAATTCGGGTGAAACACAGGTAGGAGGAGGAAGAGGGGAAATGCTGTAATTATATGTTGACTAAAATCTTAAAAATACATTGTAAGAAATTCTGAAGAAATAAAATATAAAATAAGTATGGCTGGCCAAGCATATGTGAAGGTTCAAGTCCTTTGGGCACATGCATAGCTGGGTCATATAGTTTTAGCTTTGTGAGGATTCTCCACAGTGATTTCTAGAGTATCTGGATAGGTTTACAGGTAACATCAACAGAAAAAGGGGGCTATCTTTTCTCCACAATCCCTCCAGCATCTGTTATCTGTTTTTCAACTGATGTTTGCCATTCTCACTCAAGTAAGATTAAAAACTCAGAGTTGTTTTAACATACATTTCTCTAATTACTAAAGATAATTTTTTTGAGATATCTCTTAGCCATTTTTTTCTCCTTTTCAGAACTCTTCTGTTTGGGTCCCAGGCCAACCTTACTAAAAGGTTATTTGCTTTGGCTCTTTGTGTTTTGTGGTATTTATATATTTTGGATATTAATTCTATGTCAGATGTATAGCCGGCAAAGAGTCTCTCCCAAATCTGTGAAATGTCATCACCCAGTTGATTTCAGTTTTCTAAAACCCACTTGTCAATTGTTGGCCTTAGTTCTTAGGCAAATAGTGTCTTATTCAGAAAGTTCTCTCTTAAGGAACACCTATATCCCATAAGGCACTGCCTGTTTTCCTCTATCAGTTTTTGATGTTTTGGGGTTTCACATTTAGGTCTTTGATCTACTTGGAGCTAGTTTTTGTGAAAGGCGACAGAGATGGGCCTGATTTGGCTTTTTTACATCCAGTTTCCAAGCAACATTTGTCAAAGATGCTTTCTTTTCTCCAGCTTATGTTTCAAATCTACCAGAGAGAAGGAAAGTGGCTCTGTCTAGTAGAGGGAAACCAGTTTCCTTTGCATCTAATATTCCAGCCATACTTTAAGGATAAGGGCAACATACTCGTTTATGTGACTTCTTCATTGTCAGGGCCCAAAAGGACTGGAATGCTAGCTAAAGGCTGGGAGAAGATTCAGGCAATTTGGAGGGGAGAGAGGCATGCATCAGAAGCATTTGGTTCACTAACTCAACCTAACGAGACGGGGTACAATCACATTGGCTGGATTGATTTACATCAGCTTTCAGCAAGCTCAAGGGATCTTTGGTTTTATAGAACCACCTAGAGCTGGCATGGTTAAATCACTCTGGAGAAGTTTGTAGTCCATAGCTGGTTCCTGGATGATATCTGTCAGCCAAGTAGAAATCTGCTGGGACAGATAAAAACTAGAGATAGAAATTAAAGCTAAGAAGCTTAGGAGGAAACCTTACATTTGATACTTTCAGGCCTGTAGTCTTAGTAAGACCAAGGGAAAGAGAAAGTCAACCTTCGGGGGCAGACAGTGGGCAGAGAAGCTTAAGCTTTTGGCTAACATGGCAGGAATGCTGAACTGGAATCCATTTGACCTTAACTGGTAGATCCATGTCAGGACTTTCTGAAGTTTATAGAGTTCCCCAAAATTCACAAAAGATAAAAGTAATGGATATATTAGCATGATCATTGTCAGTAATCTGCATTGAAATCCTAATTGTAGGAAAAAACAGTTGCCAAGTGTCTGAAAACAGCTGAAGTAGGCTCATGTCTTTTAACCACAGCAAAAGCTTGGGACTCCCCCCACCAAAAAAAAAAAAAAAAGATTTCTGGGTTAAAAACATGAACACTCCTCTGTCTGGAGGGCTGAATATACATACATACATACATACATACATACATACATACATACATACATATATACATACATACATACCAGACAGAGATGTTTTCAGCATGATGAGAACTTTTAACTCTATATTTAGAAAACAACATGCTATGGGACAATGATTTTGTACCCTGTAAAGACTTATCACTTGTATTGCTTTAATAAAATGCTGACTGGCCAGTAGTCAGAAAGGAAGTATAGGTGGGATGACCAGAACAAGAGAATTCTGAGAAGAAGAAAGACTCAGTCTGCAGTCATAACCCAGAGGAAGCAAGATGAGAATGCCTCACTGATAAAATGTACCAAACCACGTGGCTAACACAGACTCTCTCCCTCCCTCCCTCCCTCCCTCCCTCTATCCCTCCATTCCTCTCTCTTAACCTTTTAACCTAGGAGAGAGATTTGAAGAAATCTTTTCAACAAGCATGCTTGAGTCAGGAAAGGAGTGGCATAACTCAACTCCAGAGTCATCTTTTTAATAAAGTAGAACAGCATAAAATGATATTATCCATACCCAAAATACACCTGAATCCCTGTAAAACTCAATAAAGTGACCAAAGGGAAGGATGAGAGCAAATAGAGGACAAAGAAAGCTCAGAGATAAGAGGTTTCGCTGGTAAAGAGAGAGACAGAGACTGAGGAACCTCCAGGAGCAAGCTGGGAGACAGAACTGCAACAAAAATGAATACAATCGTAATAATAATAATCAGACAAGCAAAGACTGGCCCACCAAGCTCTCACTCACCCAACATAGCAGGCTAGCAACAGTGGGTATCCCAGGGTAGGGAGTCATCCCCAAATATCAACAGAGTATATACCCTGATGATATGCACCCCTGGACTTGAGACCACATCTGATCACCCAGAAGTTAACAGAAGAAAACAAACCACCAGAGTTCAGAAGCCCAAATAATATAGAAGGCTCAGGAGGGTCGAATTAGGACATCCATTAGAGAGATCTGGACTGAGCCCCCAAATGTCGCAGTCAGACTGGTCTCATCCAAGAGAAGGAGACCAGAACAAGCTCTTTATTACACTTTCACTGACGGTGCACAGAACTGACCTGGGGCGTGCACTCTTGTGACACCCAGTCAAAAACGGTGACCCTGAGCTGAGTAAGCAAGGGGTTGTAAGGTAGAATCCACAAGTGTGGTACATCAGTGGACACAGCTAGCTGTGGAGGCTGTTAGCACATATGACAGAATGTAAACTTTTATTGAGCCTAGGGCACAGATTTGTATTATGGTGTTTCTGTTTGAGAAACAGAGAAAGCAGAACAATGAGGGTTTGCAAACGTTTCTGTGAGGACTACTATGTGCCTGAGGATCAGTCTGACCTCAACTTTAGCCTGAGGTTGGATCCAGATTTAGCAACTATGGTTTTTTGGTTTTTTTTCCACTTCTCCAGTACTTTGCTAAAAAGCATTTATTGAGAAGGACAGTTTTATGGAGGAGCCTTTAGGTGCTCTAAGTAGAGGTTTGTGTCATTTGCATAGCAACAATTCCAATCCTTGTGTTATTTGTAACCCTTTTCTTTCTTTCCTGGTCTTATTTTGAGTAAGACATTGAACACTGTATTGATTAAGAGTGGAGAGACTAAAAATACTTGTCTTATTATATATTTGAAAGGAAAGTCTCTCCATCTGTCCCCATTTAGCACAATGTTATATACAGACATTTTGTCATAGATGTCCTTTATTTTGTCATGTTCTTTCATTTTTTATTTTCTAGAGCACTTAAAAAAATATTCTGTCTTCTATGAAGGGTTAGCAAGATTCAGCAGAGAACACATCTGAACCCTGACTTTTCTTGGTTAAAGGGTTGAGGGAGTGTATTTTTTGTTGTTGATGGTGATGGTGTTTTAAACCTTATTGACTATCTGTCTTAGTTAGGATATATTGCCATGAAGAGACACCATGACCACAGCAACTTAAAAGGGAAGGCATTTAACTGGGGCTGCCTTACAAGTTTCAGAGGCTTAGTGTTGTAGAATATTACTTTAAGGTGGGTTACTTTTGTTTATGCTCTGGAATATTTGTCTAATGATGCAAAGATGAGTTTGATTAAATAAAATTTACCTGCAGTCAGAAGGCTTGAGTCAGCAACTAGCTGACAGGAAGTTGTAGGGAGGAGCCAGGTGGAAAAGGGTTTTTAAGGAGGGGCCACGAGAAGCATGAGAATGTCTTGAGAGAAGCAAGGAGGTGAGCTAGGTAAGCTGCTTGCTATTCAGCGTCTCTGGAGAGCAGGATTCTACCTCAACCTTTGAATCTTGAGTTCTTTAGAGAAACAGAGATTTAAATAGGTTCCCTTTGTAGCACTAAAGAGTGGGTGCCTGAGGGAATAGAATTTCCTCAAGCCCTGGCTCTTGTGGCCTAACCATTGCTGGAATCAACAGAACTGCAGTTGCTGACTAGGACAGCCATAGCTTAAAAAGCAGCAACAATTAAAAACAGAGGACAACAGTTTAGTCTATTATCACCATGGCAGGAAGCAAGGCAGCATGCAGGCAGGCATTGTGCTGGAGAGTTCTCCATCTTGATCCACAGGCAACAGGAAGTGAACTGTCTTCCACACTGGGCAATGCTTGAGCATATGAGACCTCAAAGGCCACCCCCACAGTGACACTTTCTTCAACAAGGCCATACTCCAACAGGTCACTCCTCCTAACTGTGGCAGTCCTTATAGGCCAAGTATTCAAATATGAGTCTATTGGGGCCATAACTAGTCAAACCACCACACTGTCATAGGTCTTCTAGTTGGTTTTTATCGTCTTGATTTAATTTTGCTAGATCACATAAGTCTAGGAATTTATTTCTTCTGTGGTTTCCTTTAATTGATTCTTTGGGAATTTCACATTATGCACTATCTTATTTCCCAATTCTTCCATTTCCTCTCAGCTTGCCTTATGACATCCCCCCTATTAAAAAAAAAAGTTCAATTTGTGTTATCCATTTACTCACTGGAATACGGTCAAACTATCGGTGGCCTGTCCTTTAAGTAGAACTGAGTCATTCCTCCACCTCCCCAAGAAATCATCAATTGTGCAGAGTTAACGTCAGCATCCTTATCACACTCCCTAAGAGTTCTCTTCAATGGCTTCTTATTTAGGCTATTTCCCTTTTGCAGGGGAGGTTGGAGGGTAAGGATTGTCACAGAAGCCTTCCATTTCTCTTCCTGTCAACTGTGTGACTGGAATTATTGATATCACTGCAAAAGTAGCTTCCTTGCTCTTTACAGCAAATGGGAGCACAAGTCATGGGCTTCCACATGTTTTCTGGCAACAGCACAGAGCCTGACTCAGTAGGAACACTGACCCAGACAAGGACTTCAGAAGACAAGGCCTGAACCACAGACATCAACTTGGCCTCAGGTGCAGTACAAGTCACTCACAACAATATGGCCCCCAGAGGCAATAATGTAAATTTTCAGAGTACTATCTAATGATTATTCTGATTTCATGAGAAACTGATTGCATTGTCTTTTCCATCTCTAATCTTATTTAGCTATTATTTTTAGGCATGTGAATGCATGCATTCGTGTGTGTGTGTGTGTGTGTGTGTGTGTGTGTGTGTGTGTGTGTGTGTGTGTGCGCGCGCGCGCGCAGATGCTCACTGAGGCTGTAAATGGGAGTTAGATTCCCTGGAGCTACAGTTACAGATGACCTTGAGCTACTTGATGATGGCAATTGCTCTAGGAAGCTCTAGAAAGGCAACAAGACCTCTCTTAACTGCTAAGTCATTCCTACAGCTCCCTTGTCTTTACTTTATTTAATCGGAACCTTTTCCTTCTTTTTCTTTTGGTTATATTGGGCTATTTATTTAAGATAGTTTATTTTTATTTTATTGTCAATTATTTATATTTATATGTATGCTATGGTGATAAGAGAAAAACATTCAGGAATTGGTTCTTTCCTTCTGCCAGGTAGGATCTGTGGAATTAATTCAGCTTTCCATGCTTAGTGTCAAGCACCTTTAACTACCTAACCATTTCACTGGCACCCAGAATTTTTAATATAAACAGTCATAGCCAAAAGCTTTCTTCTTAGGGGGGTCTCAGGTATATTCCAAAGGTTCTGGTAAGTTGTGTTTTTCCATTCATTTGACTCTAAGTTAAACTTTTTTTTCTACCTGTTTTTTCAATGACCCTCTGGCTATTCAAAAGCATAATGTAGAGAGGTGCTACAGGTTACCACATTTGTGAGGTAACAAACAAACTTGAACAAAGAAACTGGAAACAAATTTGTCTTCAGAAATGAACAGATATTTCACCAGTAGCAATGCAAAGCAGTCTTACATGGGTCTATACCATCAAACCCTAAAGTCTAGAATGAACCTACAGTTCCTTCTACCTCTTGCTAGTATAGTAGTTCAAGACTTACAGATAAAAGCTTAAACATTCTCAATATTGTTTTTCTTTGTTATGCTCAGTTATCAATTTTAAAACCATTAACACTTTCATTACATCACAGCATTATGATAAGTAAATATATTGGGGTAAGGAGAGTCAGTCCTGAAAGACCCCCGAATCGGGCAGTCTTCCAGTCAGGAGAGACCCTCCCAAGGAACAGCGAGACCACTCGAACAGATGCAATCAGCAAGAGGCTTTATTGAATCGGACGGGTACCCGGGCATTAGTCTCTCAGGAGGACTAGCGCGCCCGGCTTAGGGCAGGGGGTCCTTATATAGCGAAAAGCGATTTCACAGAAGCGAGGCGCGTGGTTTTAAGGTTATGATTGGAC
>JAQHUG010000219.1:2364898-2396944 GCA_028555095.1 Dicrostonyx torquatus
TGATAATAAGCCGGGCAGAGTTTAAATGAATCCAGTTTGTCATGTGGTTATTTCGGGTGCAGACGGTCAGCCGCTGAGCGGGCCAGCGGCTGGGTGCTGGGAACATACAACCGGCACCTCCTCTCTCCCCTAATCACAACAGGAAAGAGTATGACCTAATGGTGATATATTTGTATGTCAGTTGCTAAGGAGTCAATTATGCTAGATAGTTTTATGTGAACTTGACAAAAGTTGAGAAGAAGGAAATTCTTGGACATTTTCTTAATTAGTGATTAATATAGGAGGATACAGTCCACAGTGTGTGTGATGGGAGGGAACACCCATAGGATGGTGGCCCTGGATTCTGTAAGAATGCAGGCAGAGTAAACCATAAGGGAACAGTACTCTTCCAGGCATCAGCTCCTGACTCCAGACTGCCCTGACTTCCTTCAGTGATAAACACTGATGTTTAAGTGTCAATCAAGTAAGTCCTTTCTTCCCCAAGTTGTTTTGGGTAATAGCATTTCATTGCAGCAATAGTAATCCTAAGATGCCTTCCAAGCTTTCTCATGAGTAGTCATCTTTATAATGCACATATTGGTTATTTAGAGAGAACTTTATACAGGCTTATTAGATGATAGCTTTCTGCTCATCTTAGTCTTAAGAACTGCTTATTCATAAAACATACTAGAAGGAATCTTTCATGGCTTGTCATATTACAACTCTGGATTCTCCAGAACCAAAAAATTATCAACAGACTAATGGCAAGTTCATCCCAGTAGAATTCCAAATGCTATAAAACTGTATTCATTCTAAGAAAATACAGCAGTATCTTCAGAATATACATTGTTTCTGAGTATTAATAGTACCATTTAAGTTATTTTAGCCACAGACCTATGAGACTATACAAAAACATGCAACAAGTGAGACATAGCAATACTAAAATATAGCACAAAAAGCATACCACTGCTGCCTACATATCATGACCATTTTTACAATTCTCAGATTTCAAAACTCATTCAAAAATCCAACTCTGCCATTCTTATGGACCACTAAAATATACAAGCATGTTTTGTATGAAACCATATATAGAATAATTAAGAACACATGGGCAATCAATGTCAAATGCATTTACTTTCTATTATTTGAATTATAAAAAGAGATTTCAAAGAGGAATATATGAGGGGAGAATAAAATACAAGTGGTACTTTATATTATTGATACAAGAAATATGGGTTTTTATTGTTTTGGTTTGGGTGGGGGTTTTTCGTATGATGATTTCAATTGTTTTTTTAGCCTGAGATTAGCCTTGAATTTACAATGCTTGGGTTGTAAATGTGTGTCACTGTTAAGCCTTGGTTAGCCTTGAACTTTCTGTACTGGGATTATGGATGTGTACATCTGGTTAAGAAAACATGGTTGTCATTAACTCAGCCAATAACATCATAAACACACCTGGGCTTGTGATACACTGTAGTCTGCTGGACCTGGAGCAGCTTTTCCAGTGTCAGAGGCAACCACGTAATCAGTTTTTCTGGAACTCAGAGAAAGAAATGGTGCATAGCCACCTATAAAGAAAAAAATCACCACTGACGCAAAGTATTAGATAAGAAAGAGTTCTGAGAAAATATACTCAGAATATACATAATCATTGAGTACCCTCAGGATTAAGACTATATTTTCAGAATGAATAGCTATTTGTACAAATTATAACATTTTTTTAATTCTCATGTAGCATCACAATTTTTATAAATATCCATTAAATATAAGACCCTATAGGAATGAACATCTTGAACAACAGAAAAGTAGAAAATTCTCTTTTCTTACGTGTATATGTGCATAAGAATTACCATGTGTGTGCATATGTGCACATGTGTGTCCAGGTTATGGACTTGTACATGAGTGCATGGGAGCCAGAGGACAGTATCAGGTGCCTTCATCCACCACTTTCCAGCTTACTTGTTGAAGCAGGGTCTCTCAATGAGCCTAGACATCTCCAAAGTCTGACAAAACTAGCTTGTCAGTGAGTCTGTCACCCCAGTCCCCAGCCCCACCCTAGTACAGCACTAAGGTTACAGGACCACACTACTGTGGTGGATTGCGGCTGGCACTGAGGATAAAAATTTGGATGTGGATGCTTGTGCAGCAAGGACCTTAGCCATTGTACCATTTCATCAGCTTTCTTCTCTTCTAATCATGTGTGACCTAGCTGATCAAACAGTTCATCTATAGAAGACCAAGGCTTTGTAATTTAAAATGGCAAATACTGTCTTTTTTAAAATATACATATAAAGTTATAGACAGTGCTAAAGATGTATCTCAATGATAGAATACCTATCTAAAATGTACAAGGTCCTAGGTTCAATCCCATAACCAAAAAAAAAAAAAAAAATTAGAGAAACAACCAAGGTGCAGAGAATTTAAACCAAATTGACAACAAGTTATTGATAATGGTTTGGCATACAGTATTCAGTAAATATTTCTTGATTGCCTAATAAACCTTATTGGAACAAGCAATCATGGTGCGATACAAATTTGGGTAGCCTGATAAATTCATTTTAAGAAGAGAAACAGCCGGGTGGTGGTGGCACACGCCTTTAATCCCAGCACTCGGGAGGCAGAGGCAGGTGGATCTTTGTGAGTTTGAGGCCAGCCTGGTCTACAAGAGCTAGTTCCAGGACAGGCTCCAAAGCCACAGAGAAACCCTGTCTCGAAAAACCAAAAAAAAAAAAAAAAAGAAGAGAAACAGAACTTCATAATATCCCCATTATTCATATTATCAATGTGGTTTAAAACTATGTATATAAAAATGAGCAATGAAAAAGAAAGCTGGTATTTGTTAAATCTTCATTGAAGTTTTCCAACATTAATCACACAGACTCTTCTGATAATGAGCTGAAGCACACATGGAGTTATGAGTACAAGAAAACACACAAGGGAACAAAAAGGTGTAGTGATAATTTCCACACAGAAAGGTTCTCTTCTGTTTTATCTGTAGCTTTGTACTAATGTTTACATATTTTTCAGAATTTCCAACTGTCCTAGTTTTCTCCCAATATGGGACTGAGAATGCTAAAACTACAATAGTTCCATACAACCAGGATGATGGATCACCTTATCATAATATTCTGCACAATCAACAATAAATAACTGGTATTCTACATTTAGTTGGTCATTCAAAATACTGAGTATTTTATTATGTTCACCATAAGCCTACATGATAATGAAGATACAGTAATAAGACAAAAATCTAGTTTCAAGTAAAGAAATTAGGTAAAGAAACAATTATACTACTATCTGTGCTGCCAATAACTAAGGTACAAAATATAGGAGAGGGTTCTAGGAAATTCACATTTGTAGAGTTTGATTTGGGGTATAGAGTTAAACTGACACATGAAGGGCCAAGTTTAAATGATAAATCAAACTTACAGAAAGGAGAAATTAAGAACATAGAAAGGAGAAGAGATTTGAAAGGAATGAATTCAGTTTGGGATATATTGAGTTTGATGTGCCAACAGCAAAAGATAAATCAAACTGGCACAAAGCAATAAAAATCCATTTGGAAAAAGATGTCCAGTATGTGAAGAAAGGATATATAGTCACAATGACAGTCACAAAGCAATGGGCATTCTTCACAAACAAAACAACTAGCTCATTGAGGCAGGCACTCGTCTGAGAAATCAATCTATACAGCAATTACATAAACAATAATTATTTAAAACCTATATATCAACTGCACTCTCTGATGTAGAGTCTCTACATTATGATTAGCTAGTATAGTAAAATCATCCTTGCTGGCATACACATATAGGTCCATCAATAGAACCACAAACAATCTCCTACCACCCTGCACTGGTGGCAGATAAACCTTACCCCTCAAAGAAGAAATCTATAAAAGAAAATATCTAGAGGAGGCTGTCCATCTTAGACAGCTAATATATAATCCATACAGACAACTAACATGGAGCTAATGTTGGAAACTACTCATTTTATCAGTGCATTTAAGAAGCAATGAAATATTCCTAAAGCCGTACCAGGATAGGCATATTTTTAAAAGAATGTTTTCTCATGATAAGGTGGTAGATAGCTGCTTTTACACTAGAATAAGTTTCTAGGGAAATTTTGCTTAGGGAAGATATGCTTCCTTCTCAGATTAGTTGTGAGAAAACAAGGCACAGCTCTTGCTTTATGAGCAATTTCAGTATCCATTTTCTTTCCCAGCCATAAAAGCACAGCAGCTCAGTCCTGGTCCATTAGGATACAAATCCTAGATAGGTGATTCTTGATCAAATGACTCAAATATTTAGTATATTAAATAGAATTTGTTGAGGAAAATGTGAAGTTACTATACTGGGGGTCTAGCCAAGCAAGATAAAAAAAGAGATAAAAAAGGTTGAGAATAACTTCACCTAATGCTACAAGACCGGTTCCTCTTGTGAGGTTGGCTGTAATAATTAAGTTACGCGAAGTCCCAACATCTACCCTTCCTACAGCAACTCTTAGCATATATCTGATCTTTCATTTCTATAAGTATGCACAGATCTGCTCGATCCAGTAAGATAGCTAATCTAAAGATGCATGAAGGAGCATGGTAGCTGTTTAAAAACTGTCTTGCCAAGGAACTGAGCAGAGGAATGGACAGAAACACCAGTTTCATCAATTATAAACATGCTGTCCTGAGTAGCACACACATGCACACAAACACACACACACACACACACACACACACACACCTTTCCTAAGAGTTCCCAAGTGCAGGATTTCTTAGTTTGTGTTAAAAGTGAATAAAATAGTCCTTTAAGTTAGTATAGGAGACTTGCTTTTGCTCGTTGTTTTGTTTGTTTGTTTGGTGTGTGTGTATAAAGACCAGTGGAAGACAGATGACAATTGTGGGAGTCTGTTACCAAATGGAAGTCATCAGACTTGGCGGCAGGTGTCTTTATCCACTGAACCATCTCACCCACCTCATAGGAATGTGTAATGTGGTTCATTAGTTTATACTTTATTACAAGGCAGTAAATATCAAGATTACTGCTCTCAAGCAGTTCATGGCTTAGTGGGATGTTCACATATATTAACAGTAATTATAGAATCAAACTGCTACCCAAAAGAAGTTACCATAAGTCAGAAGGGGGAAAAGTTAGAATTTCATTTCAATTGAATAACAAGAATAAACTGGAACAAGCCAGGAGACAGAGGAACACAGAATATATTAGACACAAATACAGAGGCACAAAAGTGACAGACAATGGTCTTAAGAAAATTATCAAGTTAGAATTGCTGAACTGTCAAGAGTAGAAGCAATGTGCAGTTCTTTGGAAAGGTGGGATTAAGTGGGACACCAAACCCAAGATGAGAACATAAAGAATTCTATTGCCAATGAAGAGTCCAGATTCTTAAGCCCAGTGTGATGAAAGTACGTTTTTGTGTCAAAGTCCAAAGATGTGGATTGGTTCCACTTTGACCATAGGTCTGAGTGTTCAGGCCTATTCCTGCTCCTTCAAAGTTATTGGCAGGAGGTTTGACTCAGGGTGTGGCTTCTAGCAGGAAGTTCTGACCTGGGTGTGGTTACTTGATGCTGTGGTATTGGAGAAGGTGATTACTTTGTTTGTTCTTTGTATCTCGAAGTCTTTTGTCTTCGGCCTCGTTTTTTTGGATTGGGGCATTTAAAGCTCATGAGAAATAAACATTGGCGAGTTCAGCATTTACTGAGTTACCTTCCTTTTTCTATCCTGTGTCTCTGTCCTTTCTTTTGTATCTTTTAATTTTCTACCTGCCATTTCTTAATCTTCACACTTCCCTCCAAGTATGGACGATTAAGCTAGGCGGGACCTCATTGATGTTGCTGCCTGCTGGGTCGTGGGATACAGCATTTTTGTTTTTCAAATAATGTATGTTTTTTTAAAAAGATGATTTATCCTCAAGATAAAAAGATAAAATGATGAACAGAGACTAAAGCAACATGCTAATGATTTAACTGAGAAAAAAATGAGAACTTGTACTAAATTTGGGTAGTTATAAAGAGAGGGAAAACATTTCTGAGAGATTGTGAAGATATAACCAGTGGTCTTAAAGGCCAAGAAAAATGGCCAGGCAAAAAAATGGAAGCTTCCATTTTTTCTAAAGCTTAAGCCAGCAAGAGATGGCGATGAAGATGATTGACAGCATTACAAACGTTAAGACAGGAGAAAACTTATCTTGGAGCTATTCTATAAGTATTTTCATTTGGGAGTAACTGAATATGAGTAGTAATAGATATGAATAAGAAAGTACAATGAGCAAAACAACAAGAAAAAGATGTGTCTTTTAAAACTAGGCATAATTGGTAGAAAAGAAAAAATGTAATTCCTTTGTTCAGCATTGAACCATTGGTACTTAACAGAAAGAAAAAGAACCAACAAAAAGCAATGAAGAAAGTGGTCACCTGTATCAAAATAAGGGCAATAAAAGCATCACAGGTGTGCCCATTATGGGTAAATACTAAGATGTTGGGGAATGAATGCTTATAACAACTCAACTGTATTTGGCATATGTTCCATAAATATTGAGAATAGATGCCAAAAAAAGCAGTAAAAAAATCTGAAATCTGAAATACACGACAAATTTTACCATATCCGGAGAAACTTAAACCAACCATTATCTGAGCAGGGATGTAAATAGAATACTTAACTCCTGGACTAGTAAGGGGGGAAAATGGCATTTTATATCTATTGAAAATGCAGGTTTAAAAAAGAAAACACTGGAATTCAGATGGCATTAAATTTTTAAAAATCAGAGCTTTAAAAGCAGAAAGCGAATTAGAAATATTACAAGCTAAGCCCAATTCATGAACTGAAAAATAATAAGAAGAGAAACCAAATAACTACTTATCAGTCCCTAGGCCACCTCTCACGAATAAAACTTTTCATAGAATGTAGAAAGAGGTTCTCAACTAAGTATGAAGCAGGGGGATGGTCAGGTAATGTCACTGTGGGGTGACGGGAGAATGAGACTATGTGTTAAATGGTAATACAACTTAACAATGTGAGAAAGTCATATCGTAGTAAATAAATCTGATGAAGGTGTGTGACAACCATAAGCCCACACAGGGCAGAAGACTTGGATTTCACACATAGTCAACCGGGCCAAGGAATCAAAACCCTAGCTCTGTGTTTTCCCTGCCTACTTCGTGCTTTGTTACGTCTGAAGAGCGTGTGATCAACTCTTGGGGACAGGACGCTGGCCTTCAGCATCTTACCTGTGGCCCGCGGCTTAGGGACCGGTACCTGGTAGGACCCAGGCCCCACGTGCTCCTCGGTGCTGCCACCATGGGCCAACCTGAGCCAGCGGGGAGCACGGTCGTACATGGCGATGAGGGGCGGGGCTCGGGGGGAAGGGGGAGCCTAGGCGGGCGCGGAGGGATCTGAGGCTCAGGGTACCCCGGGAGCGAGCGTGCGAGCCGCGTGCTGTCCCCCGGGTCCTCCGGCGCCGACAGCGGTCAGAGCTCCCGCCTCCCGGCCAGCGCCACTTCCACTCAGTATCCGGGCGCCGCTCTAGGAAACGGACTTAGTCTCGAGAGCTTCCGGTTCTAGCTCCGCCTACTCCTCGCCTCCCGGAAGCCTTCGAAGCGGGGGAGGGGGGTTAGGGCGGGAGTCTGACAGGAAGGTGCGTTTCCGGCCCAGCCCTCGGAGCGTTTCCGGCGGAGCGCCCTGGAGCCCCCGAGCCCTCCTGGCTTCCCTCCCTGCGCCGAGTCGGGAGACGGTGCACCTGTCTCTGTGTCTCTGCTCATCTGCGCGGTCGCTTCCTAGCCCCGACAACTTTCGCTGCGCAGGAAAGTCCTAGAAAGGCGTTAGAAGGAGGAGAATTACTTAAACCTTTAGTTGCTCTTCCCTATAAATATTGGTAACTGAAAGACTCGGGGGGGAAAAAAATAGGAAAGATCGGAAACCTGAAACAGGGCTTGCGGTCAGCAAGGTCGCCCTTCAAGGCTGCTACATATGCATCCAAGGAACAAAGTCACCCCCAATCGTAACCTGCAGGCAATCAAAACATCTAAAGGAAACCCGGGAGCGGGGAGGGTTGGGGGTGACAACAACAACGGAAATGGGAAAGTTCATCTGTAGCAAGGCCAGTGCAGGGCTGAGAATGCATCTAGTCTTGGGTACCTATAAAGGGCAGCATTGCTGTACAGCGAAGGCATTGAAAAAGCCCAAGTCACTCTCAATGAGTCTCTTAACCTTCAGCAACGGGAGCCTGGCTTTTGCAAAAGGCGTATGGAAAGTATCAGAATCCACCTCTATCGACTTGGCTGTTTTTCCATCAGGAAACTTCCACAGCTTCTTAGCATCCCTAAAGATTTAGGCAGTCCATGCCTTAGTTTGTCTTAGTGTCTTTCCTTAGTCTGTCCCTAATACAAATCTTGACTTTTAAATTCTATAGTACTTGGTTTGCTACTTAGTTCTGTACATTATAGACTGTATAGATTGTACCTTCTCTGTTACAATGCTCTCCACAACAGTGTGTGTTCCCTAAGGGTGAGTCTCCTGTCGTCTATCAAACATTTACTTACGTGAAAAGTGCTTATTGGCAAGTGTATAATTCCCCTACTCTCCTAAGGTAACCAGGATAAAAATGTAACTAAAGTTCGCGTCCCCGGGTGTTCTCTAGCTGGGAAGGACATGAATGATCCAACAAGTGGCAAGCAAGATGCACAGACTATTTGGGAACCTTCTTTGTAATGAATTGTTCAACTTTCTCGTTGACTTTAGTGCTCCCTGCATTTATTTTTAAAGCCTGTAATAGTTCTCTCAATGTTATGTTAGCCTCATAATCCAGTCTACAGCAAGATCTCAGTCGGAAGATCTAGAATGAATTTAGCGTGACATAGTAGGATGAGTCACAGATGAAAAGAGGAAAATCGGCATCATTAAAGGTGGTGTTTTCTTTAACCTCCTGTTGGACAGTCCTTGTGTGTCATTTGCTCCTGATGACCCAAACCAGTGTATCAACCCAGACAGCAAGGTCATAGCAGAGTGTAGCATCCTCAGTCTGGGTGTGCTGTAGCAGTGCGGTAGCCTGTCACTTGTCCAGAAACTGAGGAAAATACACAGACCATAAGTCAGATAAGGCGTTATTGAAATCTGCCACAGGGATGCTAGCAGGCGCGAGAGTAACCATACAGTGAGTGTACAGAGGAATATATCACAGCACAGAGCACCTCTCTGCCTCCGCTGAGTGTTCCTTTTCCACCAACTGCAGAGAGGGGCTCTGTGCAGTGGTGGCCAGCTGCACCAAGAGTATTTGTGTTCGCAGCGCTTCTTATTGCCCCTAATTAACACCAGGAAAGGGAGTTGTAAGTCAGACCACGAAAGCAATGATTTCACTGGCTTCCTAGTTTGTTGTGTCCTTGTATGACCACCATGCCAAGGAATTGCTGAATGAGCCTATGTGCAGGAGTCGGGTTTCCTCTGAAGATAACCTAGTTGGCCACTGTTCCCATGATGCATGAAGAGGAATCAGTTACTCTCTGGATAGCCCTTGATGTTCTCATCTCAGCCTGCTTTCTTTGTGGCCTTGCTGAGAGTCTTGGGAAAAGAAGGGTCATTTCAGGGACATGGTAGTTAAGCATCTTTCTGGGAGATGATTCACATGGCCATAGTTTCTGTAAACAATGGGGTACAGTCTTATCTCCCTTTGGCTCTTGTCTTTAATGATGTAAATTTACCCATTCTTGAATAGATTTGGGCTAGATTAGGAATAGATGTGGTAGCACACTATCTGCCTTTTGTCTATCTGACTTTGAACTCAAATGTTCAAAGCTTTTGAACTTTGAGCCTAACCTAATTTAGATAAATCCTTGGTGGGTGGCATCCCCTCAAGCTCATTCACAAGCCTGTAAAAAGGACTCTGTCCGGAAGTACCAGCTTGGTGTATAGTGTTTCTTTCCCTGGCCTGTCTCCTCAGTGAATGGTCTTCCTTCAGGGTCTTCAGAGGAATGAGTGATCAATAGCAGAACTTCTAGACCATTAATAATTTTGTAATACTTGATCTCCAAGAATTCTGCATTCTTGTAAGTCTTAATTTTTAACATAGAAATATGTTTTCTTGATTATTGTGGCTGGTCTCTATTTTTTTCCCAGCCAAAAGTTTCTTTTCATGGCTCAGTAACCAGACCACTGTGCAGTATTGGAGGACTGGAAAATACTTTTAGATAAGAAAAGTAAAATTTTTTTATAATCTCTCCTTATGGTGTTTCTTGAACAATCAAGGTTGAGTGTGCTACTCTTTAGAAACATGTTAATTATCCATAAGCACAAAATAAATATTTGGGTCTAGCATTTCATAGTGCATTAAACAAAGATATTTAACACTAGCTAGCAACACTCTATTTGACTATTTCCACAGTATTAGTAGGAGCTGTTTGAACTAACATATATCTGACCTCAGAATCTATGTCCCTTCCATTTCCACCTACTAGGTCCTTCCAGAATAAGATTATTAATGAAACTTTGTGAAGTTATGATGTCAAGCACTTTTAGTCCCAGGTATCAGGAGACAGAGGTTGACTTTTGTAAGTTCCAGGTCAACCAGGGCTACATAGTGAGACCCTTCTCAAGAAAACAAAAGGCAGGAGCATCAGAGATAGCTCAGCAGTTGAAAGCACTGGCTGCTCTTCAGAATTGCAGGACCCACATGGAGACCCACAGCCACCTATAACTCCAGTTCTAGGGGGACCCTGTCCCTCTTAGCCTCCATGAACACCAGGCACACCTGTGGTATACAGACAAAGTTGTAGGAAAAACACTCATAGGCGTAAGATTTAAAATAATAGTTTTTAAATTTAAAAACCAAAACAGAATTTTGTTAATAGCAAACTTCAGAAAATCAGTTTGATTATTTATCAAGTATGCAGTGCAACTATGCAGTGAAGAGTTACAATTTTTCTTTATAGCATTTTGATGATTAAATAACTCGTATGTTCTATCAATAGTCAAATGAAAGCCGAGAATTCTGCCTTACATAGCCACTGAATACCTTATAATGTAATACACCACCACCGCCCGGCCTTAATTTCACCTTTTTGTTGATACGTTTTGTTTTGATTTTGAGGCTTGGTCTTGAAATATAGTCAAGGCTGGCCTCAACTTTGAACACTTCTCTCTCAGCCGTCCACGTTCAGGGGTTGTAGATATATGCCACCACATCCAGCTTAAAACTAAATTCCTCAACTCAATGTAACATTATTTTTCCATTGTTTTTTTTGTAAAATAAAAAAATAGTAATAATAATAAATTTATTTTAATTAACATCAAGCTAAATAAGCCAGTCAGCGTTGCCGGAGGTCACACTATAAGTGGTATATGTTCAAATGATGATTAGTGTTTCAAAGATTACAAAATATATTTTACATGTTTTGTTTAATATAAAACTTTGTTACTCTACACTTCGGGAAATGCATTTTAGAAATTGCGTGTCCTCTTCTCACTGCTTACAGAGCATCTGCTGGGGGCCAAGCAGTGTATGAGCACGGCCAGGAAGAACACATTTCTGCCACACCGATGGATCAAATTCTACTAATTTCTTCATTCCATACTGAAGCTTACAGCCATTAAATTTATTGGCCAGTACGTCACATATTACTGAATGCTGGAGGTGGCTTCAAAGCCAGTCTGCATCCACAGCCTAGTTTCATGGCATTAAAAGGCACACGGTCCTACCTGTGCTCCGCTCTCAGAGCAAACCATACTCAGTTACAGTGTTCTCTATACCTTGATGGATGACTCCCATTCTTGACATCAATCATTTCATGGTCCAAAGGCGACTTGTTATAGTCTCAGCTGCTGTAGCTAGCAGGCAAAAAAAACAAAAAAACAAAATGCTCTTCTCCCTCTCAAAGATTCTCCATGTCTTTGTGTCTTTTCTTTCTTCTATACCCTTTTTTTGTTCTTCCATTATATTTTATTCTTGTTCATAACTCATATATGCTTTGAGATACGTGTATACTCAGGTGTTTGTTTAATACCTAATGTATGTGTCCCACCACCACTTCAAGTGGACGATGCCCAGACTTACATCTTAAATTCTTCTTCCTCTCTAGAAAGCCTGATCCTCCCTCTCATTTCCAATTTCTGTTCTAAAGAACAAACTTCATCCCATAGATAAGGCTACAAAGCTCTTAGATGACTTCTCCTCCCACATCCAAACAACTGCCAAGTTCTTTCACATCCCACCTCTGTCATCTCTCTGAAATCCACCTCCTCACCCCAGCCTCGCTGTCATTTTGTTGATGTTCTCGACCCTGTTGGTTTTTTTCTAATATCTCAAATGGAATGCCTCCCTGCAGTCTCTCTGCTGCAGCTCATCCCACACAGTGCAACTAGGTTAATCTTCCTGAGTAGAGTTTGCAGAATATCACTCCCCTGTTTGGAAATTTCCTATGGCTTACTTTGAATAAAGTTAGCATTGACTGTTTAGACAATCCTATTTACCTTTCTCTCCCTGAGTCTTCCACTGTTCCCCACCCACACAGTCCCAGACCTCTGCATTTGTTCAGGGTTTGGAAATGCTGTCCTGCTGCTCAGCTGTTCATGTGAAGTTCTGGAAAGCCTTGGTTTTTGTTCCCATAGTGTGTAGCATAGTATGTTTTAAAGAATACTGCGAGATTGAAGTCAAACGCTAAAAGCCCATGAAGTAAACACTAATTGGAGGCACAGCCACGTGTGCCCCTAAATGGGGAACAATGTGGAGAGGTAGTTGGAGAGGTTTAGAATCATGAGAGGGATATCTAAGTCATAAAGAAATTGGTTAAGTGAATTTTGTGCAGTCAGCAGTATCTTGGAAAATGCAGATGCAATGCTTCTCTTGCTAACTTTGACTAAAGTCGACATTTGTAATAAGTCATCTGCTGAGAGAAATAGCCACTGTTGACTCTTCTACTTGCCTGTGGAAACTAGGTTGGAAATCAAAGCAGAGACAACAGCCTGATCGCTGGCTTCCTCAGGACTGTTTGTAAATATTAGTACCTGTTTCTTTCCGTTCCATACATCCAGCATATTCAATCAGTTTATGATTAAATAAATCCTCTGATTATAATCTATTTTCAAAATAATCATGTTAAGTACTAGTAGGAAGGAAATCTTGGTTGAATCTTGAACATGCTATGTAAGTAAGCCATTCTCAAAAATATGTATGGTATCACTTAGGTGAGATAGCTATACTACCCAAGTCCATTGGTTAGAAAGGGTAAAATTGAAAATTACTTAAGGGTTAAGAAGTTTCAGTTGTGTAAGCTAATTATCTTCTGGGGATCACTGCATAACAATTGGGACACACTTAACACACTGAACCAACCATACACATAAATGGCTGTCATTACAAAGAGAAACTTTTATTACAAAGAGAAATAGCTTCTTTATGTTGTTTATATGATTTGGAAAATCTCACAACCATTGGATGACGTGTACTTTCTTATCACAGCTGTAATATAAAGGATATGTCTTTTACCTGGGTAGAGAAAAAATCCAGACAAATCCCAGCTTTAACAGGTGTGTGTTGATTATCTAATATCAACAAATATGCAAAATATTTCATAGATCCATAGGCATTCACAGACAATTGTTGGTGCAAGTTCTAAAAGTGTGAGTTAAATAGCAATTCAGTGGTAAGAAACTAATAAAAGCCATGGAACAGCGTATGATGGCTATTTCAGTGGAAGCTACTAGATACAAATCGGCCCAACACTGGGCATAAATGACGCTCGAATGTCTTATGCATATGTCTAGGTAGTTGCACGTTTTTAATACAGTTTGTTACTTAAAAACAATTTAACATTTTGCAAGGAAGTTGGTACTTCTGCACAACTGTAAGATACCAAAATGTACCTGGTTTTACTTCAACCTACAGGGTTTTTCTTTTCATTTGGCAGTGATTTTTAGGGTTTGTTAGGGTATTTTTAAAAACCTTTTTGTTTGTTAGGATGTTTGTTTGTTTGGGGGTTTTCAGGGGAGGGGATTGATACTTGCCTCTGGAATACTAAGATTAACAGCATGGGCCACTACACGTGGCTGACCTGTGGAGGGGGGGGAGTGAAAACTGGATTTCCAAAAGTAATTACACAGTTCCAAATTTACACAAGCCCAAGGCTAGATGAAGGATCAGAGCTTTATGTCCATCAAGCTTAGCTGCTAGAACAATCAACTGAAAGTTTTGCCAGCATCCTCACTTTCTTCTTCTTTCTCCTAGTGCGATCAACTAAGAGCTTTCCTCCTATAAAACACAGGCGAAAGTGACTCTGAGAGCTCTCAGAAAATGGCCTGTGTGGCCATGTGGCAGCCTGGTGAAACGCAAGGAAGACAAGAGACTTCAAATTCCCATCTATCCTCTTTCCTATCCATCATCAGCCACCAAAAATTATATTATCTAAGGGTCTTCATAGTCTCGCGTACAAACCTTTGCACTGCTTTATATGAATGCAATTCACAGAATAGGTCGTGATAGATAAAGCAAATCTTTGAAACACCTGGAACAAACACACTCATTCCTAGGGACTAGGATATACTCTTCCAGAGATTTGTCCTAAGTGTTTTCATTCTGTGCTTGTATTTTTTCTTTCTTTAATTTCATAAACTTTATCATAGAAAACTTGCAAATAAAGAAGAACATCACCCACTAAAATTAACCATGCCCCAAATTTACATTAGACATCAGACAGGTAAATTTCTAGATTTATTGTGAACATTTAATAGTCTATGAACTGAAACACTCTTTAAAACCTACAAGGATTATTTTAGTGCAGAGCACTAGATGGCACAATTTCACCAATTTAGGCTAATAAAATATTCACGTTCCTATTAAGTCCACAAAAACTCGTTTAGATTTATAATTGCATCTAAGCAATCGGTTCATATAACAATTTTATAAGCTACTGAGGCCAAAGGATACATAAACCCTTGTCTCAGAAAGAAGAACAGCAACAAAAGCTTTCTAAGCAGCCTGCCCATCCATGCGGCCTCTGTGATTTCCACTCTGGCTCACCATTGCCAGAGCCGGAAGGTAACGAAGCGCATGGTGCAGTCCATCAGCTGTATCTTCATGCAGCTCGCCCATCGGTGTGATCTCTGTGATTTCCACACTGGTTCACCATGGCAGGAGCCAGAAGGTACAGAAGGCGGTGGTGCAGTCCATCAGCTTATCTTCAGACACTTGCAAAGTCTCAAGGCCTGGTCCACACCAGGGAGCAAGTAAATGCAAGGATGGTCAAATGCTGGTTTTGACGAGTCCCTGAGCCTCACTTAAATGACGCCGAAGAAATTCAGTCTAAAACAAAGTCAACAAAGCGACTGGGTTAGATCATGCTAACAGGAGATAATATTTCTCTGCTGCAGAGATTTTCCAACTAGAAATGATAAAAGGATTGAGAAGTTGAGAAGTCAGTACAGAGAATATGGTTCTGAAACACGTGTTCATATTGTTCTCATAGGACTTATGTTTATCAGGTAAAAATAAACAGTCTTATTTTTAATACAATTTTTTTTAAAACTAAGGACTGGAGAGATTGCTGTTTTTGCAGAGTACTCAGGTTTAGTTCGCAGCTCCCATATGGCAGACCACAACCATCCGAAATTCTGTTTCTATAGGGTTTAACACCCTCTTTAGACCTTTGCAAGCACCATGCATACTTTCAGTATATAGACAAATATGCAGGCAAGACACTCATACACATAAAAATATAATAGATCGCATTTTAATTTAAAAAATAAATAAAAGTAATAAAGTAAATTTTTTAAAGTTATTGATAATGTAGCTCACATACCCCATCTTTGCATGCTTATTCCTGAATATAAAAGGGGCAATTCTAATTCTAATTTAAACAATCCAAAGAAAATAGACATTTCTCTTTAAGACATAAATGTTTATTAACCATTCATTTGTATCAAATACACATTTTGTAATATTGACACATCATAAGACTATAATGTGGGATAGTGACTCTACTGATAAATGCTTACAGTGACGTGTTAGGTGTAACAGCCTAAAGGTCGGAATTATTTTTGCCTCACTGCTTAAGGTAATTATACCCAAATGTGACCTAAATTTTCTCATATTTAAAAATTAAAAAGAAATGGTGCATAAATAATGGAAAATGATAGCGGTTGACCAGCTTTCACATCCATTTGACTTTTAATTTGTTTTAAATATCATGTTTGTAGCAAAAGTCCAAGATCTGTCTAATGTGTTCACTATCACCTCCTTTCTTGGAATCATTTATAGTTCAGAAGGTTTAATCACTTTTACGCTTCATTTTGGCACACAAAGCAACCCATCAACCAAATGAGATGTATACCTCACTGGACCAATCCCCCACCATGTCTCTGACTCCTGATGTGATCCTGCTTAAAGGATCCTAAGTGATGTGAACACTGTGAACACTGTTAGATGGGACCGTCAACAGTGCTAGGTACCTGCTTATAAGTTCCGTCTTAGATACTCTGAAAAGCCCTCCTGTTCTGAGGAAAGTCGTCATCTTGCACAAAGGACAAGGACTCTGAAAGGTCACCTATGAAGATGGGAATGGGGACAATTACAGTGCCTTATGAGCTAGATTTTTTTGAAGCCACACTAGATATGAATAAAGGGACAGATTGCCCTTAACCCCCATCCACTAGACCAAGCATGATGGTAGACAGAGGGGAAGAGAAGGTGGGAGACTTCAGAGAAATTCTACAGCCGTGCTAGAGGCCGTTGAAAGCTGATGAGTCTGTGGGTGGACAGCTCAGCAGCCATGCTAAGTAGACAGACTCCTTATAGAATGCTGTTGCCAAACACTTAAACTAATACCTAGAACAGTATTCTCTCTGAAGCTGCCAGAATTCTCTACAAAGGCCATTATAATGCTCCTCTCATCCGTCAACACGGTTACTAGTTTTCTCTTTAAGATCGTTTACCCCAGTAGCATGGGGAAACAGAACTTTGCTCTCAAGCAGGTTTAACATTAGAGTCTCGTTTTTATGCCTCTTAAGATAATGTTTAACCAATATCCTAGACAACATGTACAATGTATTATGGAGAATAAGAAAGAACATGGAGTACGCTTCAGAAGACAGCATTCTTTAGAGGAAGTGTTATAATGTGGGACATAATGAACACTGTGTCTTACTCCCCAGTGTTTCCATTTCATCCCTGAAGACTATCTGAGAAAATTACAATAATTCATCTCCCTTGCCAGGGATGACTTGTTCAGCAAAAGCCAACTGCAGCTGTGTTAGGCCTGCCTAAAATATTCACCACCCCAAGGATGCCCATTCTAATCCCCAAAAGCTACGAATATGAAAATTGGGGTCAGTTATAGGGCACAGCTAGCCTGAAAGTAAGAGAAGAGCTGGTTGAGATTAATCCAACCACACGAAAGTAAAGCTGAGACAAGACACTTTGAAGAAGGATGCAAAGCAAGCAAATGGTGACTAACACAGGCACCCCTGGAGCTGTCTCCAGTAACTCAGAGCTGACAGAGAGACAACAAAGATTCAGGGACCTTAGTCTACACAGGATCAGAGCTTTTGCCAATACCTGGTTGAAGTAGAAATCAGATTCTTCCTTGTCCCCCTGTGGAAGCCCAGGCCATGGCAGCTCACACTTTGACTTAAGTTCTGTGAGGGGAAAGTAGCTGAAGCCCCCTCTGCTTCTGGCCCACAAAACTAAGTAATAAATGAGAGCTGTTTTGTGCTACTAGATTTGTGATAATTTGTTGTGTTGTTTTTACTTTATTATTTAAAACAAAATTGCAAGTAAAAAATGAGATAAACTTCATGTTTATTGCTACTTTATTTTTTATAGCAAAGACTTGGAATAAACTTAGTTGTCCATCAATAGGTGAATTGTTAATGAAAATTTGGTGTGTGTGTGTGTATGTGCATAAAATATGAAATACCATTCAGCTCTAAAGAAAAATGAAATTGGCCGGGCAGTGGTGGCACACGCCTTTAATCCCAGCACTCGGGAGGCAGAGGCAGGCAGATCTCTGCGAGTTCGAGACCAGCCTGGTCTACAAGAGCTAGATCCAGGACAGGCTTCAAAGCTACAGAGAAACCCTGTCTCGAAAAACAAAAAAAACAAAAAAAGAAAGAAAGAAAGAAAAAGAAAAAGAAAAATGAAATCATAAAATATGCAGGAAAATGGATGGATTTAGAATGTATTATACTAAGTAGGGTCACACAATATCAGAAGGAGAGAAAACATACATTTTCTCGCTCACATGTGGAATTTACCTAATAATAAATGCACACATGTAAACAAATGTACACACGGATACAGTATAATATGTAGAAAAGGGAACAAGAAAGACTAAAGATTAGGGGATGAGGAAAAACTGAATGCAGGTAATGAACAGTAGTTATGATGCTATAAATGTTTTCTAGTTCTAACTCTTACATGGATTTTTTATTTCTGGTGGTTGATAAAAGCATAAAAATGTATTCAGTAGTGACAGTTTAAAATCCAATGTAAAACTCCACAACTTCCATTCTAAATGGCTACCCTAACTATATAGACAGTCACTGAGCTGTATAGACTTTGTGTCTGATTAATTTTGGTATGTGTTAATTTGGTTTTGGTAAGAATAGAAGCATGATATAGTGACCAAACAGTTGAAGTATTTTACAAGGAGTTCTGGGGAAATTATAATTCTAAGAATGATGAAATATTATAATAAATATAAATGCTATAATCTCAAAAAATAAAAGAAGTAATAAAAAAAGAATAAACCTCAGGATAAAATGGTGTCTTCTCATTCTTTGGATGCTGTTGTGTCTGGACTTAATAAATAGATGTGACTTGTGATGGAAAAGATTTTCTTGAGAGAATCCCTAAACATTTAGTATCCATATAACTTTGAGCAAACCATGCAGTCTTTTATTTCTGGATTAAGGATGGCAAAGTGATAATAGCTACTATCATTGTACTATGGTAATGACTGAATCTAGCTTTAAAGGAGTGAAGTTATGTAGCACAGTGAGTATCTAAAACCCAGGAATTATTCAATTTTCCAACAAGTTCACAAATACAAATAAAATATGGAGCAAGGGAAAGAGAAAAATAGACACAGGGAGCAAAAGTTAACTAAGAACAAATGAAAGCTTTTTAAAAATATAGTAAAAGATAAGTGTCAAAATGTTAAATATTGGAGCTCAATAAAGTAATCTTATATATCAACTAATATTATTATGTTATATAATATTTTATTGTTCCTTAAAATGGTTCATTGCCTAATAAAGTACATACAATTGTCAAAGATGTATTTTAAGCATTAAGCTTCATGTATGATAGAAATCAAATTTCATTATTAAAAGAAAGATAAGATAATATCCTAAAGTCATAAATATAGTTTGCAACCAAAGCAATTGGTAAAACCAAGGTATAATGGGGACTGGAGAGATGGCTCAGTGGTTATGAGCACTGGCTGTTCTCCCAGAGGACCTGGGTTCAGTTCCCAGCAACTCACATGGGAGCTCAAAACTGTCTGTAACTCCAGTTCTGGGGGATCTGATACCTTCATACCAATGCACATAAAATAAACTTAAATGAAAAACAAAACAAAAAAAAACAAGGTATATTGACTAGTTTTTTTTTCTATTTTTGTTACCTGCTTATTTTATTTAAATTTTAAAGAATCCACTGATTGTTTTGCGATTTTAAAAGTTGTCAATTTAAAAGTAACTAATTATGAAGCAGGTGTTAAGATTTAAAAGAACAAGTCCTATTACAGAACTACCTAGATATCTTAGTATCTTTTCATTTGTTTTCTTTGGGTGTCTTTGAGATGATCTTGCTAATGTAACCCTAGCTGGTCTGGACAGTTCTCTGGCCCGTGGTAGAATTTCAGGCATGGACCACCCCACTTGGCTCTTTTTTGGTTTTCTAAGGATGCTGTAACCAAGTACTGTGAACTGGATGTCTTAAGCAACAGAAATGTTTGGTTTCACAGTTCTAATTGTCTGAAATGAAGATGACAGCAGCACTGGCTCTTCCTGAGGTCTGATGAAGGATTGCCTCCTTTCTAGGTTTGTGGAGTGTCTTCTTCTCCCAAAGTTCCATCACATTGTTTTCTTTCTGTCTGTCTGTCTCTAAGTTGCTTCTTATAATGAATTCACTCGTGTGTTACAGACCATTCTGGTGAACTTATTTAAAGACTTACTTCTGTCTTGACCACACACCAAAAATATATTAATTCTTGTATTTAATAAACTTTTAAGACAAAACAAGTTACTTTTGTAGTAGTGATAATGTTCGTGTTAATAATTCAGCAATTGTATTTTCATGTTTGGTATAGTATCAAATTGATGTTTTCCAAAATGAAGAAATCTAGTAATAACTATCAATATTTGCTTGAATTAAACTATTATTCACTGTGTGGTTGGAAAATTATTTTCAAATAAATAGATCTAGCTGTAGTTGCACATTGAAATTCTTAACATTTAAGAAAATAAGTTGCAGTATGCCAGGGAAACCTATAGGTTCACTGCATATCTTCACTCTCCCTCCTCTCCTCCAAATCCAGTCCCTCAGCTCGGTAGCAGAAGCCCTGCTTCGCCTCCACCCCCTACCCCCATAGCTCCAGCGTACCACAGATCTTCCAATCCAACCTTCCTTCCCCAACCTTCCGTCCCCAACTCATCACTTTATCCCAGCCCCTAAAAACAGCAGGCACTCCCTGAAAACCTACTGGCCCTGCCAACTTAGGAGACAGGTGGGCAAACTGCAGATTTTTGTTTTGTTTTGTTTTGTTTTGTTTTTCGAAACAGGGTTTCTCTGTAGCTTTGGAGCCTATCCCGGAACTAGCTCTTGTAGCCCAGGCTGATCTCGAACTCACAGAGATCCGCCTGCCTCTGCCTCCCGAGTGCTGGCATTAAAGGCATGCGCCACCACCGCCCGGCTAGGCTAACTGCAGATCTTCACCTCTCCCTCAGCTCCTCCAAATCCAAGCTCCCAGTCTCACCCCAACTCTTTAGCAGACAATCTGCTGTGGCCCCACTCCTCTCTGCTCCCATCTCCAGAAGATCATGCAGATCTTCCCCTCCAACCTTCCCCCCACTTATCCTGCTATCTCAGCCCCCAACTCTGGCAGGTATTCTTTGGAAACTCACCAGCCAAGCCTGCCAGAGTAGTGGCAAATAGATCCTCAAAGCAGGAAGACAAGCTTCAAGTTTTCAATCTTCCTCTTCTCCTCCAGTACCAATCCCCCAGTCGCAGCCTCAGCTTTGTAGCAGACTACTTGTTCTGGCCTGGAGAGATTAGATTAGAAATAATAAAGTTAATAGAGTCAGTTTGCAGCAAGCCCATATCCAACATCAACTTCAGTGGAGAGAAACTCAAACCAATTCCACTAAAATCGGGAACAGAAAAAGGTTGTCCACTCTCTCCATACCTGGTCAATATAGTACTTGAAATCTTAGCTAGCACAATAAGACAATGGAAGGAGACCAACGGGATACAAGTTGGAAAGGAAGAAGTCAAAGTATCATTATATGCAGATGACATGATTGTAATGGATTCTGTCCCTTTAAGGGAAAGCCACGCCCACTCCTCATCTGCCTGCAAACCTGCCTACAGTTGTAGATTCATTCTCTCTGTCCCCTGCTCCCAGAGTGGACGGGTGGACTTCTACTCTCCCTCCCCCCAACCCTCTCTCCTTCTTCTTTCCCTTCTTTCTCTTTCTCTTTCCCCCCTTCCTCCCTTTCCCCTCCATAATCCATCTAATAAATGTTTATAACTTTATTATCCATCTGGTCTCATGCACCCAGTGCCTGCTGCTGCCGCCATAACCTCCCACACAAGCTGCTGGGGACCCGCCGCCATTGGAGACCTGACCATGTGGTCTCAACTTTGGGGACCCATAGCAGTTGTGGGGACCCCAATTAATTAATTAAAAAAACAACAATGATAGTATACATAAGTCCTATTCCAAAATACTAGTTTTTGTTTACTATTGTAATATTGAGTTGGAAGTGTCACTCCCAGCCTGCCAAGCACTTTGCACTTGGACTTCAACTGCCAGCCTGCCAAGCGCTGACCCAACAGGGTATTTAAGCTTGTGCCAAAAAGAGAAACACATGGTTTGGGGCTTGCTTGTGTGCTCCCTCTGTCTTTCCCTTGGCATGCTCTCCCTAGGAGTCCACAGTCTATTAAACTTGGGCATTTAATTTGGCTTAATTTGGTTTGATTGGAGTTTTTTGCGCCGGTGGAGAGGTTTTTCTTAACAATTATATGATATAATATATTTATATTTTATTATATTCCCTGAGCCTGATTGTTTTCTAATGATAATCAGAAAGGGAGTAGATGTGATGGGAGGGAAGGAAAAGAGAAACTGGGAGGAGTAGAGGGAGAGGAAACTGTAATCAGGATATATTATGTAAAAAAAAAACTATTTTCAATAAAAGGAAAAAGGAAAGTAAATAATTTTCCTCCTTTTCAAATATTCATACCTAGTTGAATTGAACAAATTCAAAGATTATATAAATGATATCTTTATGATAATGTGAAGAATTTCTACTTAATGTTAGTGCACATAGTTATAAACTTAAAGCTCATTCAATAAAAACAATGTTTTGATCATATAGGTGAAATCTTATGTTGCAAAATGTTTTGGAATTTGGGAATTTTCTAGATGTACGATCCAGACATGACAAGCTCAATAGAGGCCTGAGTCTCAGTAGTTTATGTTGTGATTCTGGGCAACCTGGGAGCGGGCCACACCCACTCCTTCTCTGCTGTGGGCGGAGTTCCGGTTCCTTGCTCAGTCTGTCCATTGCTCTCTGGAGACAGGGATGGTTTTCTATTCCCTCTCCCCCCCCCTTCCTTTTTCTGTCCCTTCCCCCCCCTTTTCTCTTCTGTCTTTCTCCTTTCCCTCTCTCTCTTTCTTTCTTCTCAATAAATGTTTAACTTTAATATCTGTCTGGTTTCATGCTTCCCACCGCAGCCGCCGCCGCCACAGCCGCCATTGCTGATCTGACCATGCGGTCTCGATCCGGTCTCGACCCTGGGGACCTGTTACCGGGGACCCCCATTGAAAATTAATTATAACAGTTTACCTTGAGGCAATACCTGGTTCCAAGAAAGACCACAAACTATAACCACCCAAACATCACCCAGGAACAGAGCATCCAAAGGAAATTTCTAACATTCCAACCATTGTAGATATGATCACCTGCCAGCACACACCCATCACTTTTCACTAGGACACTCAGACAAATGTCAGCCAATCAGGGGTCCTAAACATTAGAAGTCCTTCACCCCTTCCTTTGCTATTATAAAAACCCAACCCAAACTGAGCTCAGGGCTTGAATATGTTGGACACACAGAAAGTCTGAGTTTGCAAACTTGGGTAAAAATAAAGGCTCTTTGCTTTTATGACTCGGTCTCCTAGTTTGTTTTGGGAGGACTCCATGATCTGGGCATAACACTGGACAGTTCTATCAATCAGAATACAAGTAATAATCCATGTTTACTAGTAAAGATTTGGAAGTGAGCATCAAGACTTATTAAAATTGTTACTGGTCATTCAAAATGAGTGACAAAAGCATATCAAGATTAAAGAGTTATGGGTGAAACTGGAAGAGCCTGTAAAAGAAAATAATAAACTTGGTTAAATCTGTGGGCATATGGAATTAGAATTAAAATAACTAAGCTAAGAAATATGAGAAGAAAATTTGAGAATTGCTTCTATAGTGAGCAGAAGTACATGAGAGATGAGTAGAAAGAGAATTAGAAGGCCCCCAATGCATTTGGAGAATTGAATGCATTGTTTTATCTCAGGAAAGATCATTTCAGTCTGGAGATGGAAAGGGTGGAACTGATAGAAGCCACACAGCAGAGGCTTGAACAGTAGGAGGGATCCTTCATCTTCTGAGACAGGAAGGAGGAAGTAAGGATAAGTGCAGATGTTTATCACAAAGGAGACCTTCTAATGTAGGCACAGGGGGATAATAGAACAGCAGGATGCCTAAACTCAAAAGAAGTAATTACAGGGAAGAACAATGCCGAAGAGGTTTTCTAAAACATGGTATTACAGAATTCGGATAACTGTTGTGGCCAGAAAATAGCAGATCCACAGACCTCAAAGGCAGTTCTAAGTAAAACAGCAATTTATCCAGCTAGTTGTCAGTGCAGACTGTTCATGTTAGTGATCTTGTTAATCCCACAGATGTGAAGAGAAAGACCACCAACCCAAATCATTGTGGCCAAATCATTGTGACTTTTTAAAATTCATGTACATGGGCTGTCTCTCCTTGAGGCAGTGTTCAAGATATTAGCATTGGACATGAGTAAGATAAAAGTTTCTACATTTCAGCAGTAGAGGTTTTCAAATGGGGGATTTGGCAGGCAAGTAGGCAGGGTTACAGAATGTAAGCATAACAAAGTAATCATAACAGCTTGCTAAAACAAAGACACAGTTGTGTTAATCCCATCAGAATAAGACCATTATAATAGTTTAAAGCCAGATTTGAATCAAGCTTTAATTAAATACTGACCAGGTAGATAGGCTCTAACCTGGGCTCACCAGGAAATGGCCTCAATCAAGTTTTGCAAGGGTTTAAGAAAACAACCCATACTTCATTGCATTTCCCATCGGGTTCAATCACAGGCAAACATACATCTTTATGTATTTCATGCCTATGTACCTTCCACCCACATGATCAAGCATATTTGGTGCAGATGGGTCAAATAAACTTGTTTAAGAGAGTGAAAACATGTAATTTGTTATCTCCCAGAAACAATAGCCTCCAGCATCTCAGGAACTATCCATCCTTGGCAAGGGACTTGCAGATCAGAGGCATTTTTGTTTCATGACTCTCTAAGTAACTAAAACTTAAACTGCAACTTTGGCTCTCACAGTTTACAAGGTGGTCATAACAACAAGGTAGTCACAAGGTACTCTTGACAAGATGAACATAGCAAGGTGGTCATAACAAGTTGGTCATAAGGTGGTCATAACAAGTTGGTCCTAACAAGGTAGTTATAATAGCCTTTTGAAACAAGCGTTTTGCCATTTGCTGAAACAGGCAATTGTTTGATTGGAAGCATCACCTCAGCCCCTCACAACCTTATCCAAAAAAGTCTGGAATGTTTGGTTGGAAGTGTCACCCCAGCTCCTGGCATCCATTTTAGAATGTTTGGTGGAAAGTTCAACTTCAAGCCCCCTCCCCTGGGAGTTGCCTCAGTCCAAACTCTATCTCTGAGAAAGCCTGCCAAACAGTGACTCCTCCCCAGGGGGGTCAAGACTACTCCCACAGGCTAGCATCCATTAAACCTGTGTCTTTTTCTAATTTGATTTGATTTGGTGTGATTTTGATTATTGCATCAGTGGAGAAGTTTATCAGACCAGAAAAACTTTACAGCAGTATAGAACCATCTGTAGTTAAGGTTACAGGTGTAGCAAAACTTAATCATTGAGAAACGATTAATCATAAACAGCAATAAATCAATAAATCAAGGTTTTCTTTTTTCTTTTTTTCTTTTTTTTTTAACTATAAGATGACTTTTAAGCCTAAAATGGAGGTAGGCTGGATTATCAATCTCACAGAAATTTAAAAGTTGAGTAAATAAGATTGTACCCAAAGATTTAAACTGTGTTTTTTTCACAGAATCCATTTATAGATAAAGACGCATAAATAACAGAATTTCTGTCCAGTCAGGAGGCTTTCATTACACTTCATTGAATAGATTAACATAGCTAATAATAAAAAGAAGAAGAAGATGTTGATTGGCTAGCCAACCATTTGAGAGAATGGTAGAGACATCATTCCCCTGGTGGTAGTGGTGGTATGGGGGGGGGGTGATGGTTCAGATTTTGTTGTTTTATTTTGGTTTTGGTTTTGATGTTTTGTTTTGGTTTATTTGTTTTGAGACAGGCTCTTTATAACTCAAGCTGGCCTAGAATTTATTGTGCACTTCAGGCAGTCCTTGAATACCTGATCACGCTGCCTCTACCTCCTTAATGTAGTATGTTTCTTAGCAGGGACTTCACTTATGTAGCCAAGTAAGATGACAAAAATCAGGATGCTTAACTCTGGTCATTATTACTTAATATGCTCTTTTACCAATTGTTCCAATGTTTTTTGTTTGCGTGTTTGCTTGTTGATGACAAAAACAAACTATTGTCTGACTGTTAGGTTCCAAAGAAACCCAGACAAATGGCTAACTGAGATGTTTATTAGAATATCAAAATGGATGCTCTCTCATATCTCTAATAAAAACCTTTTCCTCAACCGTACCTAGGAGTGGTCATGTCCTTATTTTCATTCACGAAGGGCCATTCACTCTCTCTAGGGTGATGAAGTTTGAACTAAGGGCCATCCATGTGAAAGGAAAGTCTTAGCACTCTGAGTTGCATCTCTAGTCCAAGGTCACTATTTCTTTTTCATGTCTACTTTTCCTCCTTTGACCTGGAACAATGTTAGCCCTTCATAACACTGATACTTTTTTAAACTACAGCCATAAAATTTTTGCAGCATGTTTCTCATTTTAGAATCATCCCATGTTTCTTCATGACCTTAATACAGATTGTGCATTTGAGGCAGAAATTATGTGTGAAGTGCTCCTGTATTATAAGTGTCTCTAGTTGGAAGTGCCTGATGTCTATTTGCCCCATTGCTGCTGATAAATTTTTAACATTCAATGAAAGTAGTATCTGTCAGGTTTCTTCAAGGTAAAATTGCCCCATTAGTTATCAGTAGACTAGTTTTTTCTCCTAGTCAATCACATCAATGACTGCCAATAGACTTTTCATACTTTCATTGCAGAGGGATATCTCAAATTCTCAATAGTCAGAGACTTCCTTGGACTCATGTCTCAGGGGCTTCTGATGGACAGCTGAGTCAAGTTCTTCAGAAACCCTGCAGACTAAAATGGAGAATTATGATTAAGACTGATGGAAGCAAACATTCCAACCCTTAAAATACCAGCTACAGGATACTAATGATATTGAGAAGAAGCTGTTGAAATCAAGTTGTGCCCTGCTCTAAGTTATTCTATATTGTGCAAAATAGTCAAAGTTTTTCACATTGTGCCTTGCCCTATAAATTCCATCTTTCAAGAAACATTTGATACCATTTTGAATGACTTTGCACCCTAGTGTGCATGCAACCAACCATCTGTATCACCCATGAGATGCAGAACAATAAATAACTATTCCAAAAAGAAAAAAATGATGCTACCATATAGATTTGTCAAAGTAAATTGGGACCATATGATCTTATTAAAATCATACCAGGAAAACCATGGTGAGAGAACTCATTAAACACAACAAACCAAGGATAGATCTCCTAAAAAGAACACTGATAATATAATGATAATATAATGGCAATGGCTCCCACTGACTTGTCATCTACCTGGTATGCAAACCAAGGAACAGACAGAAAGAGAACTCTCAGTTGCCCAACGGGTTTTAGTTTAGCTTGATGCCTACTGTTGATATAACTTATTTAATTTACTGTTGTTCTGTCAATCCATTTATTCATATGAGTCTTACCCTGCCCTTTGCTTTTAAAATTAGCACAGTCCTACACCTTGCTTCTCCATCTCTGTTTGCCCCTGAGTCTTGATTCAACTCCAATGGTGTGGAGGTCCTTCTGTCTATGTGTTTCTTTTATTGGTTAATGAATAAAGAACTGGCTTGGCCTATAGCATGGGAGGAGGAAGGCAGAGTTGGAGAGATGCCATGGAGCCACCACAGGGGATAGATGTGCAGAAATTTTGCTGGTAGGCCATGACCTCGTGGTGATATACAGGTTAATAGAAATGGGCTAAATTAATATGAGTTATCCAATAAGAAGCTAGAGCTAATGAGCCAAGCAGTGATTTAATTAATACAGTTTCTGTGTGCTTATTTCAGGTCTAAGCTATCCAGGTGGCTGGGAAGAACAAGTGGTCTCCTCCTACAATTGGTGTGCCAATGTGGTAAATTAAATCCATGTAAAACCTGAGAAAGCTTAAAAAAGAATCCTAGACACAAAAGAACAGAATTAGCCAGGCGGTGGTGGCGCACGCCTTTAATCCCAGCACTCGGGAGGCAGAGGCAGGCGGATCTTTGTGAGTTCGAAACCAGCCTTGTCTACAAGAGCTAGTTCCAGCGCAGGTTCTAAAGCCACAGAGAAACCCTGTCTCGAAGAAAAAAAAAAAAAGAACAGAAAAAGCATGGTTTGGTAGTGACATTTTCTTGGGTGAGCTCTGTTTGCTAGAAACAAGCAGAGGCACATCTCCTTTAAAAGAGGTTTTCCTGACTCAGCCATAGCAGAAAAAAAAAGCTACACCATTTTGAAATGCCAGCTTTCTGGGATGTGCTGCCAGCGTGACCTCTGACACTATCAGGCAGGAGGTCTGGCTATAGAACATTTGAATGTGCTTTGTGAACAGACTGCTGCAGCTTGTTTAATGGCTATGTGGACCGGCTGTGTGCCTGGAAGGAGGGCAGTGTGTGTGGCTCAGGGGTACAAGTGGCTCAGTCATGCTGGACTGGATGGGGCAGGCAGGATGTACCATACATATCATAGTAATGGCATAGCTTAAGTTTTAGACTGGGTGGGCAAGAAGGAAGTACCATATATACCACAATAATGGTGGAGCTTAAGTTTTTAAGAAGCACTTAGCATTTTAAAAAGTGCTCCTGGACAGTAAATAATTACAGATATGCAATAAAGACAAATCCAGATGAGTTATAGTGTTGGATAAATGCACATAGGCTTGAAAGAGAAGAAAAAGAGTATAGAGAGTCATAAAATAAAGTTAATGCTTTAAAAAAAAAAAAAGGATAAAGTTGCCGGGCGGTGGTGGCTCACACCTTTAATCCCAGCACTCGGGAGGCAGAGGCAGGAGGATCTCTGTGAGTTCGAGACCAGCCTGGGCTACAAGAGCTAGTTCCGGGATAGGCTCCAAAAGCTACAGAGAAACCCTGTCTCGAAAAATTAAAAAAAAAAAGGATAAAGTCTTTAAAGAGACAGAGTACAGATAGTCAGAAATTAAAAGGAATAAAGAAAAATAAGCCACGTAGAAATGAAAAATTCACAGAGCGTCTGGATTATGTATATTATTGTGTTATCTTTGAGTTTTTTGACTGTGAAGAGAGACATTTCATTGTATGGGTTGCTAACCTAAACTAACATATATATCTTAAAAGTATATTGATTTCAAAATATGGATCTAAGGATATGTTGCTTTGGAAAAGAGGTTCTTCTTTTGTTTTCACAGAAGATGAAGACCTGTGAATTGCTCCCAGACCAATATGATTTGATGGAGCACAATCCCCTGAAAGGTGGCCATGAACACCCTCAAAAAATTACATCACCCAACTGCTAACTGAGATGAACCTAGCAGACAGGATATACAATGAAAGACCTCATTAACAGTGTCCCCAATCAGCAGGAAGCAGTATGGACAAAACTACACCCATTTTCCCAAATATTATTTATAAATGTTCTTTTACGTTTAAAGGGGGATATGCTATAGAGATAAATAATTTGCTTTGGTATGGATCTTGGTATATTGATGTAAATTTAAGGTTAGTCTTGCTATATGTATATTTCTGCTCTATGTTAAGGTATTGTGATTATGTAGTTCATTTTAAAATGTAATATATAATTAAGAAATATAGGTTAATAGATATTCATCTATGATAGTCAAGCTGTAGTCATGTTAGATAGATTTTCTAGATGTATAGAGACATATTTCAGTTAGATAGGTATTCTTCAAATCTTTCAGAGGCCTTCAGAATATAGCATTTAAAATGTTTAGGAACTTAAGACTTTTCTTGACAATGAGACACATCTGTTCCTGGCAGCACCAATTATTTCAAGAGGAATATGGGCATTGAAGTGGCTCCTTATAGAGTTTGCTAGCTAGTTGGGCAAAAAACTGTTCCTGCCTGTCTGGACTGGTGAACTGGACATACAGGATCAACAGAGAAATGAATGCTGAACTTGCCTAAAGGTGAGATGATCCTTTGGGGTTCCTGCTTCATGAAAGAGTCAGCAAGACATTCTGCAGACATTCTGCAAGACATTCTGCAGGATACAAAGGAAAGTCACTGGCAAACTGCCAATGTAAGTGGAACTGTCTTTGGAATTTCCTGCTTCATGGAAATGTCTGCTAGATACTATGAGACTGTAGATTGAAGATGGATGCCCCAACAGTACAGAAGAATTTTGGTTACTGTCCAGGCAACAAGATGTCTCTGTCAATTCTAGAGATTTGGAAGTTGCTTACAATGTTTACTTAGGTAATATCATATCCTTCTGGAGCCTTTGATGGAGTTGAAGAATAGATAGATAGTTATAATTATAGTTTTCCTTAGTTATGATAAAAGATAAAGTAGTTATAAATATTGTAACTATAATTCTTGCTTGATACTGGTTTTGTTATATGTAATTTTACTATGTTAAAGTTAAAGCCTTTCTTTTTGTATAAACAGAAAAGGGGAAATGATGTGGGAGGTCCTTCTGTATATGTGTTGCTTTTATTGGTTAATGAATAAAGAACTGGCTTTTCGAGACCAGCCTGGTCTACAAGAGCTAGTTCCAGGACAGGCTCCAAAGCCACAGAGAAACCCTGTCTCAAAAAAGCAAAAAAAAAAAAAAAAAAGAACTGGCTTGACCTATAGCATGGAAGGAGGAAGGTGGAGTTGGAGAGGCACCATGGAGCTGCCACTGGAGATAGATGTGCTGAAACTTTGCTGGTAGGCCATGACCTCATGGTAATATACAGAATAATAGAAATAGGTTAAATTAATATAAGAGTTATCCAATAAGAAGCTAGAGCTAATGAGCCAAGCAGTGATTTAATTAATACAGTTTCTTTGTGCTTGTTTAGGGTCTAAGCTAGCTGAGTGGCCGGGACAAACAAGCAGCCCTCTCCTTGTAACAATGGTTAATAATGTAACCAGAGGAAATAATGTAAACTAAATTAAAGTTTTCCCCATCTTGGTGTTTCTTGCTCTCTGAAGCATCCTCCAAGCTGTTTTAAATTTGTCTTGATTTATGATTTTGTTGGTGCTCTTCTGTAAAACTATAAAAACTTCATGAAATGTCTTCCACGTTGGCACACAGAATTTGGGGTAACCTAAACCTGTGTTCCCAGGACATGGTAACTCAAAATGGCTCCAGAATAAACTGTTTCCTATTTCCTACAAGAAGACAGCTGTGGTTTTTATGATTTGGACACTAATGACTATAGCTTCAGACTTCTTTCAGCTTTATCCAATGTGGGGATATCACATAGCTAGAAAGAAATAAAATTCCACAAATGAGAAGACTACAAAAGATTAGAGATGATTAGTAATGCACTGATTGTTTTCAAGAATTTTTATAATTTTAAAAATTACTCTTTGCTTATCTTTCTTCCTTTCTCTTTATTTTCTTTGTTACTTGTTTTTTTCATCTAATTTTTCTTCTTTCATTTTCTGGTCTTTGTAGTTGGTCATACAAACCGAGGAAATGGAGGCAGTAATAGAAAAATGAAAAGGTGAACATAGTGCCTGAGTCGCAGGGAGCCCAAGAAGACCACTAGAGACACAGAGTTCTCAAAATGCAAAAGCAAGATTTAATTATGCAAATAGCGATTTGGACTTCATCTTGCACACAAATGCAGCAGGAGCCAGAGGAGGTATCCCTCCATTCTTTGGCAGGGTTTATAAAGGCAAACAAATCACAAATCTATTATTATGTGGTGTAGGAGAGTTCTTCTGTATTTTATGTTACTGTCATTGGTTAATAAACAGAATGCCTGGCCTGTAGGATAGGACACAGCTCTTAGGTGGACGGAGTAGACAGAACAGAGTTTATGGAAGAAAGGAGACGCCATGATGCTCTGGCCCAAGGTGGATGCAGGTTAGAATCTTCCAATAAGTCACCACCTTGAAGTGACACACAGACTTTTACAAATGGGCTGTATCAGATGTAAGAGTTAGCCAAGAAGAGGCTAGTGATAATGGGCCAGGTAGTAATTTAAATTAACATAATTTTTTTTTTTTTTTTTTTTTTTTTGACATTTCTTTTTTTTTTTTTTTTTTTAAATTTTTATTGTTAAAAGAAAAATTTACATTTA
>JAQHUG010000219.1:2397757-2411671 GCA_028555095.1 Dicrostonyx torquatus
CACAGCAATGCTGGGGAAAGGGGAGGGGATGTCTCCTACTCTAGCAGGGAGGCTGGGGGCTAGTGTCGAACTTACCCTGAGTTGAACCGGTGGATCCTAAGCGGTGGCACTCACCAGGAACCCGCCGCCATGAAAAGGGCTAAATTAACATAATTTTTGTGTGGTTATTTCAGGCATAAGCTAGCAGCCACGGCAGGGAGCCAGGCGCTGGGAATAAACGGCCGCGCTCCTCTCAGGTGCTGGGAACACAACCTGTACCTCATACTACAATTATGGGCATAAGGGATATGGGTGACTCTCTGGTTGGCTCCAGTCTAGGGAACTTCCTGCTCTGCTGGCAGCCACCTTATGGCCTTGTTGTAAATGGGTTGAGAGGTGCGTGTTGTGTTCCCCAGCCGTTAGCCGCTGGTGCGCTCAGCTGCTGGTTGCTTGCTTACGCCCGAAATAACCACAGAAGAACTGTATTAATTCAAATACTGCCTTGCCCATTATCTCTAGCCTTTTCTTGGCTACCTCTCACATCTAAACTAACCCATTATAAAAGTCTGTATGTCACCACAAGGTGGTGATCTTACAGGACTGTTCTAAGATACATCCATCTGCGGTGGGAGCTTCATGGAGACTGGTTCTGAGCCAGTCTTCTTCCCAGCGTCCTCTTCTCTTTTCCCCGCCTATCTAAGTCCTGCCCTATCAAATGGCCCAGACAGCTTTTTTATTTAACCAATCAAAGCACAGAAATAAAGACGGACCCTCCTACATGGCCTAGTACAAAAATAGAGTTAGTTTAGTCCATTCAGTGAAAACATTTTGGATTGTGACGATAATTATTTCATAAGTGCCCAGAAAAGTTAAAATGCGCATGGATTTTCTATATTAATTTTTGGCATACAAAGTCAATTCATAGGTCGATATCAAGGAACAATGTATTAAAAATACCTCATAGATTTAAAAACTTAACATTTGCTGAACTCATATATTATAATTTGGCATTGCCTAATCCTCAGCGAAACATGTATCTTTTCTATTTATAGATAACAAAAATAGCTAATTGGTGATGGCTCATGCTTGTAATCCCAGCATTTAGGAGGCAGAGACAGGCAGATCTATGAGTTCAAGGTCAACCTGGTCTATAGTATAAATTCCAATACACCACCAGGGCTACACAGAGAAATCCTGTCTCAGAAAAATAATGAATAAATAAATGAATGAATGATAAATAAATAAATAGCTAAAAAAAAACAAAAGAAGACAAAACTAAAGTTCAATAGGATTGCTGTAAATATGGAACTTAAAAGTTATGGGATTAAAGTAAAAGCCCAGACCAGCATCTATACTTTTCTGAAATGTTACAATGGATGCACCACTACTTTCATACTAGGAAATATTTGAAAGCTAGGGAAGAAAACAAATTGCTAAGGGCAAGATGATTTGTAATGTGAATAGAAGAGGCTATGTGTACATCTTTCACATTTAAATTTGGGCTATAAAAATCTTTGGTCCATGGAAAGAAACTGTTCATCACACCACTTCAGTGCTAATGGAATAGCTGCTCTGGCTGCTTCTGAAAATCCCACAGCTTCGAAGAAGTGGGCACTTGAGAGAGAAGATATCCGTTGGAGTGGATTTCCAAATATCATGCAGGTTATCTGGCACACCAACCACATAGCACAAAGACTCAAGTTATAACAAATTAAAATAAGGTATGTGGTATAGTGATGGAATTGTGAGCATTTTAGCTTTCTTTAAACAAAAAAGAAAAAGCCCTTTATTGCTATTATCTCTGCTTATTATGCAACAAATAAACACAAGGAAGAAAAATACTGTGGTGGATTGATTATGGATGGTTTTCCTACTTTCATTTGTCTTAAAAAACATACAAGCAAAAACCTGAAGGCTGATTCGATTTAAGAGAATTTCATCAACTCTTTAGTTTGATTTTTTTCTTTTAACTGTGAGAGCACAAATCCTTTGGTCTTTGTTGAGTCAGTAAATTCTGTCTTCCAGGCAGCTTTGTGTAAATCAAATCTGAAGGTCAAAGCAATGTTAATGCATTACATTAAAATAAAATAGGGTTGCTTTGCATTTCAGTTGGTCCTATTTGGCTTTGCAGTGTTAAATGCTCTCATTGCCAGTACTGGCTATTTTCAATAGTTTGGATGTCTTACAAATTTAAGGGCTAAAAACATCTATGAAAATAATTTTATTCAAAAAATTAAACAAGGAACTAAGATGCAGCTCGTAAAATACAAGCTTTCCATTGGCATCAATGGAAAATAAGTTTAAATAAAATATTAGTCAACCAAATAATTTCTCAACTTCATCAGAAATAAGAATCATTAAATCTTAAATAAAGAAATAACATTGCTCAACTGTAAAATTAGCAGGCTTCAAAAATAATACTTATTACTAACAAGAATGCAGAGAAATATTCCCCTCTTCAAGTCCACATTCTTGTAGCTCTACACACTCTCCTTACTAGAAAAACTCACCTTATTTATCTTGTTTGCCTGAGTTCAGTCATGTATTTATTTCTTCACTCCTGTGTCCTCGCTAAAATCTGAGATACATTTCGGAAATATAATTTTGCCAAGTTATTGCTTTTGTATTTCAGTCTCTTAGTTTCCAAGACAGAATAGCTAATGTCTGAAAAGAGATAGCTAGCTGCATGGCTGCAGCTCAATTTTGTCATGGTTAGTACAGACAATACATTCTCGAGACAGCCAAGATTTGTTTCCCTGACAGACACAGGAAGCCAAATTAGAATTACAGTACTGCTTAATAAGCACGGAATTGGAAAAGGAACATTAGTTATACAGTTCACATGGTTAATGGCCTCTGGCTGAGGCTGGGAGCTCTCACCATCCCAGGCCATTTTAATCGGTCTGTGCATCCTCCACCTGACAGTACCTTGATGAATATTAACAGCTTTTCATTTAGGCTTTCCATTTTCTCTCCTCCAAATGGAACTGACTTTTTCACTTATATAATCTCTCTAAACAAGGTTTAACACCGCTGCTTAGAGTTTTACTTATTGTACAGCACACTCCAGACGAGCCTCGTGAGATTGCGCATAGGATAGTCCGACTGGAGTTTAGGGTGCTCTCAAACGCTTCTGGTCTGCAGTTCTACACTGCCCCCCCGCCACGTTTATTCTCATAAAGTCAACAATTTAAGCCAATAGCCAGGTTTCTCCTTGGCAAAAAGTGCCATTTAATGCTTTGAGAATAACCTAACCTAAGTGGACACATTCCTTTGATATATGTTTGGGTGGTTGGTTTGGATTTAGAGTTCTTGGGTTTTTTTTTTTAAAGCCATTTAGAGTAGATTTCTCAGAAGGGAATCTTAATGTTCTTATTGTCTTGATCTTGGTGGTCTGTCATTGTTAACACCAAAAATATAACATTGGACAGCCTCTTAAAAACTTTCAAGTTGGATCTAGGGAGATGGCTCAGTGGTTGAGAGCAGTTGCTGCTTTATTGTCTTTCTTTTCCCTATAAACCTATACACTCCTGTCTGAACTCATCCTAGCACTGCCCGCGAATTTCCTTCTTTGAGTTTGTGAAACTAAAGAACCAGAAGGCACAGGTTTGAAGGTAGCCCCAGGGAACACTGATTTTTTTTTCCACCTTGGCTTTCAATATAGTGTATTTCTTACTTTTCTATCATTTGATAAAACCCCAACTTATAGAAGAAAGAGTTTATTTGGGTTTAAGGTTTCTGAGAGGTAAGAGTCTTTCATGGAAGGAAGTGTGGCAGCAAGTAGCAGGCACAACGGCAGAAACAGGAAGCTCAGACTTACACATCTTTTACCTTAAAAGCATGAAGCAGAGAGAGTGAACCAGGACTGGCGAGAGTCTTTAACCTCTCAAAGCTCACCTCCAGTGACAAACTTACTCCAACATGGCCGTATATCTGAAACCATCCAAACCGCACTTCCAACTGACCAAGCTTTCAAATCCTCAAGCACGAGGGACATTCCCATTCCGATCACCACAGATAAAAAGACCACCATTGGTCTCAGGGACCACTTTTTCCATATCATGAGATGTCTCCATCCTTCCTCCTGTTCTTTTATTTATCTGCCATTATACAGTCGTAGGCTCCTCCCTGTTCTTCGAGGTGTCTGGCTTTCCTCCTTAACAAATCATTTCCTTATTGGAATTTGCTCAAAAAAATTATCTCAATTGTCCAGTACATTTTGTGATCTCACATCAAATCACACACACAAATCTGACAGTGTTTTGATGAGGACTATATGTTGTTTATATATAGTTAACACATGTATAGACTTTGAATGGTGCTCAACATCTATTATGTACTCAGCAGTGAAATTATCTGTAATATCTATTTTAATCTAGAATAAATCAACCAACCAAATACAGAATAAAGAAATTATAGTTAGTTGTGTCTTGTTTAGATTCCTCCCCACCCCCAACTTGACACAAGCCAGGGTTTTCTGGGAAGAGGGAGCTTCAATTGAGAAAATGCCTCTAATATACTAGCCCACAGGCCAGTCTGTTGGGATATTTTCTTGGTTAATATTAATATGGGAGGGCCCAGTTCATTGTAGATGATGTTGCCCCTGGGCAAGTGGTCCTGAGTTGTATAACAGGTTAAACAAGTCATAAGGAGTGAGACAGTAACAGCACTCCTCCATGGTCTCTGTTTCAGTTCCTGCCTCCAGGTTTCCACCCTGAGTTCCTACCTTGGCTTCTCCTGATGATGGACTCTAACCTGTAAGCCCGATAAGCCTTTCCTTCTCAAGCTATTTTGGTTCGCATGTTTTATCACTGCAATAGAAAATAAACTGATATAGCTAGGGACTCATTAGATTGAAATCTGGGGAAAGAAGACCCAGACGGTCTGGAAAATACCCTTCCAGATTTCATAAAAAGGTTGCTGCAGCAATGGTTTTTTGCAGTGGATCAGTACAACACTGGGACCAGGGAGGAGCTTATGAGGCCCATTCCTTCCCAAGGAGCTATAGACAGTTAATGGTTGCTGGGGGCAGGAGAAGCAGGGTTATACTTGTCAGTAGGTTGGCCCGCTAGTAAATGCCTTTGCTTAAGAACAAATAAACAACCCTCCTACCCATGACCATGCAGACCACTGTAATTAAACAGTAGTTTACAAAAAATAATAACAAATGAACATGAAAGTAGGTGGGGGCCCTTACTGGGAAGAAGAAGGATGGGTGGGTGGGAGCAAAAGGCAACAAGAGAAAATAATAGGGTGACTTGATCAAAGTTCTTTAAGTGTGTATATGAAATTTTGAAAGGATAAATTAAAAATGGTGGCTGTAACAGATCCAATTGTAAGAGGGATCAGAAATTGCATTACTCATTAGTCAAGGATTATGACTGGTACTAGCAAAGGTTAAGTTGTCTTTTAAGAAAAATTGGATGTGGTCTCTGTCTTTGGACAGTGTGGGACTATTCTGTTGTATATTTTCAACCTGTGATTGCACCCCCAAGGGGAGTTGCATCTCAGATATTTACATTATAATTCCTAACAATAGCAAAATTACAGTTATAAAATAGTAACAAAATAATTTTATGGTTAGGGGTCACCACAGCATGAGGAACTGTTTTAAAGGATCACAGCATTAGGAAGGCTGAAATCCCTGCTCTAGGTGGTCAGCAGAGTCCAGCCTAATGTTAGCTCCATCTGCAGGGCATATTTATCTGTAGCCCTGTTCAAAAGCTCAGCTGTGCATCTGAGATCTGAACAACAAAGGCCTCCTGACCCCATTTTAAATTGGTCTAAGAACTGTACCCCAATCTGACTTTTCCAAGAAACTTATATTGCCTATGTATCAGGTACAAAATGTTAAATTATATATCCCTACTGTAATTAAGGTTATAATTATTTTTAATTGATATCAACTAACTCCTAAACAGGAAAGATAATGCAGAGGAACATGCTCATGTATTTTTTCTTTTTTTATCTGTAGTGTTACTCTCTGACCTAAACTGGCCACAGGAATAGAAACAGGAAAATTTAAGGGAGAAGATTAATAGTACATGGGCAAGAGAAAGTAAAAAGATGACCCACTCCTTGGAACTAGTTTCCTCTAGACACCCAGTGCTACTTCCAGACTATATAGCCAGAATCCTCCCTCCAGTTGTAGCATTTGAAATGGTACGTGTTTAGTTTCAACCCCTTCTTCTTCATCATAGTATCATAATTCTCAACAAATAGAAATCTCATCCTTCTTCAATACCTGAGCCTATAGCAGCACATGTATCCTGTGCATTCCTAGCCTCTAGGCCAACCTGAGCGAGTGACACAGCTCTGGCGTCTTTCATCCACACCATGTTTTCTTCTTGGCTATGTATACTATCTTCCCCATTTTCTTAGCCAGGACCACGCAGAACCTTTCCTTTGAGATTCCCTTCCTTCCAAAATCCAATCTTTAAATTATTGAAATTAGAAACCACTGATTTAATTTCTTTCCTACCCCATTTCCAGCTGTTACCACTTAAAGACTAACTTGCTTTTTGTTCTTATTTGACTTTCACTCACTTACCCAACTCTTCTTGCCCAGGTTCCTCTTTATCTCCTGAGATGATTAAACTCCAGTGTGTTCATGAAGTGCTTGGTCTCAGAGAAAAGAAGTTGTGACTGAAAATTACTCCAACCATAATACTGTGGATGCTGCAAACTTTGAAAACCAAGCTAAGATATTGATTCTTTTGTTGGATGTAATCCCCTGAGGTCCAGAAGAGTGTCTTCAGTTCCAAGCACCTTCATCCATTTGCACACATGCAACATGGATGTGTGCCAAGACAGAAAAAACCAGGGCATTGCTTTAAGGGAACAGGAGGTTAAATTCTTGCCTGAAACAACCCCCAAAGAAAGCAGTTCTGAGCTGGTACTTGATGTGGGATTCACCTCTGTATGCTGTGAATAGCATTGGTTAGTAAAGAATCTGTTTTGGCCAGTGGCTTAGCAGAGTAGAGCAAGGCAGGAAAAACTAAACTGAATGCTGGGAGAAAGAAGGTAGAGTCAGAGAGAAGAGAAAGACGCAAGCCATCAGCTAGAACCCATGGTAAAATATAAACAATGGAAATGGGTTAATTCTACATGTGAGAATTAGCTAGCAATATGCTCAAGCTATTGTCTAAGCAGTCATTTAAATAATGTAGTTTCTGAGTAATTATTTTGGAAGTCTGGGCAGATAGGAAATGAACAAACAGCCTCTAACAACAAACTGGTGCCTAACGTGGTCAACAAAATCCATGCAAAAACCTAAGAAATCTTAAAAAGTAATACTAGACACAAAAGAACAGAATTAAGCATGGCTTCTTGGTAGCCAGCATTTTGTTGACTGCTGGAAGTGTGTTGCAGCTCCTTTAAGAAAGGTCTTCCTGATTCAGGGGTAGAAAAAAAATTCTTGGTTTCAAAACGTTGGTTTCCTGGCTTGCCAGCACAAACAGCTCTGACTCTTTTGTGAGGTCCAGTTATGGAGCATTTCAATGGGGTCTGTGAGCAGAGTGCTACAGCTTGCTTAATGGCAGCATAGACCTGCTGTGTGCCTAAAAACGGGACAATGTACATGGCTCTCAGAGGCAGCAAACATGTCCCTGCCATGATGGACTGACTGGATGGAGCAAGCAGGCAGGGCCATGTTGGCCCTAGCCATACCCACTTAGTATTTTAAGAAGTGGTTTTGGTAAGAAAATAATTACAGATACACAATAAAGACATATTCAGATGAAAAATACCTCTAAATGGGTCAAGTGTGTTTTTAAAATGTACATAGGTTTGAGAGAGAGAAGAAAAAGAGTATAGAAAAAAAGAAAATTGGTTTTAAAAAATAAAGTCTTTAAAGACACAGAGTAAAGACAGTCATAGATTAAAAGGGGTAAAGAAAAATAAATCACGTAAAGATGGAATATACACAGAGAGGGTCTCGATTATGTATATTATTGTGTTTTCTTTGAATTTTTTGACTGCAGAAAGATATTTGATTGGGGGGGCTGCTAAGATAAACAAACATAAAGGTATCTTGATTCCAAAATTTGGGTCTAAGGATATGTTGCTTTGGAAAAGATGTTCTTCTTTTGTTTCCATAAAGGATAAGAACCTATGGAATCATTCCAGACTAATGTGGTTTGATGAATCAAGACCGCCCAAAAAGTCACAGTGAACACCCCCAAAATACTTTGCCCAACAAAATGCAGGAAGCAGTTTGGAGAGAACTATGCCCATATTCTCAAATATTGTTTACAAATATTTGTTTACATTTAAAGGGGGATATGCTATAGACATTGGCATTAGTATGATCTTGGCTTATTGATACAAATTTAACGTCAATTTTGCTTTACAGTGTATATGTATTTCTGATCTTGATTAAGATATTGTGTTTGTCCAGCTCATTTAAAAATGTAATAAATAATTAAGAAATATAGGTTAATAAATAATCATCTATAATAGTCAAGCATGTAGTCCTGTTACTTAGATTTTCTAGATGTACAGAGATGTATTTCAGAAGGATAGGCATTTTTCAAACTTTTCAAAGACTACAGAATATGACATTTAAAATGTTTAAGAACTTAGGACTTTTCATGACAATGAGATACATCTGCACCAGTATCTTCAAGAGGAATGTGGGCATGGAAGAGGCTCCTTATGGAGTTTGCTAGCCATTTGGGAAGAAACTACTCTTACCTGGACTGTGATGTTATGTATGAACTGGATATGCAGGACTCACAGAGAAAGGAATGACTGCTGAACTTGCCTAAAGGTGAGATGGTCCTTAAGGGCTCCTGCTCATGAAAGAGTCTTCCAGACATCCTGCAGGATACAGAAGAAAGTGACTGACAAACTGACAATATAGGTGGAACTGTCTTTGAAATTTTCTGCTTCATGGAAAAGTCTGCTGGATACTACAGGCCTGTAGGCTGAAGATGGATGTTTCCATGTTATAGAACTTTGGATGACTGTCCAGGCAGCAAGATGTCTTTGTCAATTCTAGAGTTTTGGAAGTTGCTTACAATGCACTTCCTGTTTACTTAGGTAATAATATATCTTTCTGGAGTCTTTGAAGGGGTTGGAGAATAGATAGTTATAATTAAAGGTTTTCCTTAGCTATAGTATATATAAATATTGTAACTGTAATTCTTGCTTGCTACTTGTCCTGCTATATGTAATTTTACTATGTTAAAGTTAAAGCCTTTCTTTTTATTTATACAGAAAAGGAGAGATGATGTGGGAAGTCCTTCTGTATATGTGTTGCTTTTATTGGTTAATGAATAAAGAAACTGCTTTCAGCCAATAGCAGGGCAGAACAGAGCTAGGTGGGGAAAAATAAACTGAATGCTGAGAAAAAGGAGGGGTCAAGTAGAAGCCATGTAGCCCCACCAGAGACAAAAGCTGGACAGAACCTTGCTGGTAAGCCACTAGCCATGTGGCAATACCCAGACTAATAGAAATGGGTTAAATTAAGATATAAGAGCAAGCCAATAAGAAGCTAGAGATAATAGTCCAAGCATTGACTTAATTAATACAGTTTATGTGTGGTTATTTTGCGGCTGAGCATCTGGGAACAAACAAGCGGCCTCCCACAACATGTACTTACAATATCATTTGATCCATACACACATTCTACATTTTTGATCTACAATTTTCATCATATTGTCCTTTGTTCTTACCAGTTTTCTAGGTCACCAAACACTTATATACTTCAAAACCACAAGTAAGGCCACCAGACCAACACCAACAAAGAAAGTATGGGGACTGTTTTTGCTGGGCAGTGGTGATGCATCCCTTGGATCCCACTTAAATGCAGAGAGAGTTCCAAGACATCCAGGACTATACAGAGAAACCATGTGTCAAAAACAAACAAACAAAGACTGTCTCACAAAATAAGGTAGAGAACAATTACACAGACTTGTACATACATGATAGATAGATAGATAGATAGATAGATAGATAGATAGATAGATAGATAGATAGATGGATGGATGGATGGATGGATGGATGGATGGATGGATGGATGGATGGATGGATGGATAGATGGATAGATAGATGGATAGATAGATGGATAGATGGATAGATGAAGACGGATGGATGAATGAATGGATGAAGATGGAGAAAGTAAATCTCACTAAATGATATTTTCTCATATTTCATGGCCAGAACCTTATCACATGGGCATCTGTTTTAAAAGAGGCTAGTGAAATGTATAAAGCAAAACAGAAGTAGAGAATGAGGCATGTATATGATGTGAGCCAGCCAGCACATAATATCCGACACAATAAGGTTCCAAAATGACAGTGTTTTATACAGCTAGCTCTAGTAGTTCAGCATCTTCCACTCTCCCAAGCCTACACAGGGCATATAGCATATGCCCAACCTGACTCTCCCCTAGTGTTTTTCTGCCTCTTTTCTAACACACGAAGATGTTGAAGAAAAAACCAAGGCCAACTTGGTTTTCTCTCTCTACTGAAATCTGACTCTAATTCTTGTTGCAGCTTAGCCCCTCTTTCTAACATAATCTTGTGTGTCTATGTGTATATGAATTCATGTGTTTGCACATGTGCATGTGGCAGTCAGAAGTCAGTGCTTCTGCCTAAACAAACAAACAAACAAACAAACGGAAAACTAGGCTTCTCACTGAACCTGGAACTCACTAATTTAGCAAGGCTGGCTGGCCAGCAAGCCCCTGGGATCTAGCTGTCTCTGTGGAACACACTGGGGTCTACCAGTGCATTCTGACATGCGTGACTGTTTTTCTTCATTTTGTAAAGTGTTTTTCATACAATTTATTTTGATCAAGTTTTCCTTCCTCAACTCCTCCCAGTTTCTCCCCACCTCCCTACCTATCCAACTTTATATTCCTCTTCCTCTCAAAGAAAGAAACAAACAAAAAATCCAGGAATCAAAACAAAAAAGTCAAAAATGCTAAAAGAAAACCAAAAGTCCCCCCCCCACACACACACATAAAACGATGAGTTTGTATTGTTCAACTACTCCCGGACATGGGACCTGCCCTGGAGTATGGTTGATATCTCTGCATTAGAGAAAACTAATCTTCCCCTTTGCAGTATCAATTGCAAATAGCTTTTTAGGGGTGAAACCTTGTGCCCATGTCTCCCTCTTAGTAGTGCTAGATCGCCATCTGGCTTGAACGTCTGTAGGTCCTGTGCATGTTGTTATAGTCTCTGTGAGTTCATGTGTGTGTGTGTCTGGGAGATGCCATTTCCTTGGAGTCATCTATCACTCCTGGCTCTTAGCCTCTTTCCACCCCCTCTTCTGCATAGATCGCTGTATCTTGAGGAGAGGGATTTGGTGAAGACCGCCATTGCAGACTGAGTGCTGTAAGTAAAGACTCGCTCTCAGGTTGTGGAGATCATCCAACAGCCCTAACAATAGTCCGTGATTTTTTGGGGGGCGGGGGGTGGTGTCCGTGGGACCTCTTTGGATAATGATGCAGCAAGATGTGACACATTCCTGATCCTGCAGGCTTTTCTTGGTTATGCCTGACTTTTTGTGTAGATGCTGGAGATCCGAAATTGGGCACTCAGCTCTGCACAGCAGGTGCATTTCTGACTGAACCTGACATAATTTTAATTGTGGCTGTCATGGATCTACCTTTTAAATACCCATTTCTTTTCATCATAGGAAAACAACCTATTATTTAGACTGCCATGTGACATATAGTGTGTCACATAATAATTCAAATCCCAGTTATGCTATTAATATCAAATCCAAAGTAGACACATCCGTAGGGCTGTTTCTGCAGCCAGACCAAATGCAAAAGCGTTCATACTCAGCAGAGGCCTGCTGTGAGGACTGAAGTTGAAGACAAAGAGAGACTGCAGCTGTTACTTAGAAATGATGTGAGGAGGTGGGGGAAGGGAACTTAGGAGAGCATAAAGCTCCACAAGGGCCCCACAGACTGCTCTGTTCCAACCTGGTCTCCTGTGGAGACTTCTGGCCTGGCCCTCAATAATGAACCCCAAATTGTCCTTCAAGTCACCTGTGAAACTGCTACATACTAGATTAAGTCAACTCTTACCTCTGCTGAGTTTCCTACATTGGTTTTTATCCCTTGGCATTTTACTATGCTTCAGTCTTAAATTTTCATCCTACCATCCCACTGGATATTTATGGCCTTCACAGGCACAGTGCAGCGAGAGCTGGATAGAATGGAACAGAAACTCAAGCGCTCACCCATTCCGACAGTCCTGGTTCCGGTTCATATGGCATAAACCTCAAAGAACTTCTTGCATGGAACGATGCCAGCTCCCTTGGGCTTGAACTTGAACTGAATCTTGGCACCTGGATTTTAGAAGAGGAAAAGCTAGCGGGTGGAGGAGGAGCATGAGAATTATTCCAAGCCTGCCAACTATTTTTTTTTTCCTCTAGAAAGTCATGGAAATAGATTTGGGACAAGCAACTTCTCTGTTCTTGAAATTTTATTATATAAATATATAGCAAAGACTGTATACACAATTAACAATAAAAAGGTTCGTTTAATTATATAAATGATAGCGTACTTGGTAGACAGGAGTTCTATGCCCAAGATTTCCCCCACCCTCAAGAAGGAGTGTCGTCCTAGGGATGGACTCCTCCACACCCTAGTGTGGCTGCATTTCTCAGGAGTGTAAATTGATGGTGTTGCTGATAGAAGATAAAGACCTGGGGCCAGAGGTTGAAGAACTGTTTCTGTAATGTACATTTTGAGCCCTGAGCAGGAGCTAAACAGCTCTGAGCTCCAGATGGTGATGTGTCACGTGGAGTTGAGGAGGCAGCTCCCCTGCCCAAAATCTTTCATCAGATACCCCGCTGGGTACTGCTGCCAGTGTTTAGAACCTCAGAACTAGAAGCAGCACTTACTGACACACCTCTCTCTCTTTCTCCCTCCCTCTTTTTTCTTGCCCCCCCCCCAACACATCTGGTGGTGTTATTACTTCCTATTGAAAGGAGTCATAGAAGACAGGACAACTAGCACCAGTTTTCACATTACTCAAACACAGGGTCTTCCTTGCCAGCTCCTTCAGTACCAATCCTGATGAGATGGTCCGAGGGGGTTCACAGGGTCTACATTGCCTAGAAACAAGCATCCTGGTCAGAGCCACATCCCAGGGTTTGATATTCATCAGCAGAAAGCACAGAGCCCGCTAATGGTCTCCCTGGAAGCACTTGGCAGCTAAGAACTATAGCACTCATATTAAGTGAGATCTACAGTCAGCTCTCCTCGTGTGCAACAGCTTCAGAGCCCCACCTGGGTGACTGCTCTCAGACAAGCCCTTAAGGAAAGGAAGAATCTAACATCTGTTGGAACATGAGCACTAAGAAGCACACAAGAAATCTTGTGAATGAAGAAACTGATGAAAATCTGGTTTTGTTTAGTGAGCCATACTCTCACTACATAGTCATTACTGTGCTGGAGCTTAATATGTAGCCTAGACAGGCCATGCAATCTCAGCGAGCCGCCTGCCTCTGCCTCCCAAGTGCTTCATTAAAGGTATGGGCCACCATACCCGGTATGATAAACTTTTAATATAAAAAACAACACAGCACTGCTATGGCAGAAGGGATCAAGTCTCAAGTTAAGCCCCAGCTTGGGTCATTGGCTCATGTATATTAACACCTTGTCCATGGTTAGTGGTGCAGTCTGTGGAGGTGTAGATGGTGCTGTCTGGGGAGGTATAGATTGTGGTGTTGTCTAGAGAGAGGTAGATGGTGCTGTCTGTGGAAGTGTAGATGGTGATGCTGTCTGGGGAGATGTAGATGGTGCTGTCTGTGGAGGTGTAGATGGTGGTGGTGTCTGGGGAGGTGTAAATGGTGATGCTGTCTGGGGAGATGTAGATGGTGCTGTCTGGGGAGGTGGAGATGGTGTTGTCTGGGGAGGTGGAGATGGTGCTGTCTGGGGAGGTGGAGATGGTGCTGTCTGGGGAGGTG
>JAQHUG010000219.1:2416776-2453880 GCA_028555095.1 Dicrostonyx torquatus
TAAGGACTCTCTTCAATAGCTTCCCGTCTGGACTGTTTATGGGGGGGGCATTGTCACAAAAGTCTTCAATGTTTCTCATTCTCAGTTATGAGTTTGCGGTCACTGACATCAACACCAAACAAATGAAGCTTCCTTGCCCGTAGCAGCTGGTGGCAACATGGACTATGGTCATCAACATTATCTCCCCCGAAATGGACAGTCACCTGGTCTCCGGTTGCAGCATGGGCCATGGACATCAACATGGTCTGGTGTAGATGTTTATTTGAGACACACAGTTTACTAGGGGCAAAATACACACAGGTTACTGTACCGGACAGAGCTCCTCTGAAGAAGCAGGCAGGCCGGCAATCCGCAGAGAGAGCGCTTTCCACGTGGGCCTATCTTTTTATACCTCTTGGGACCTGGTGGCCCAGCCCCGTTAATTAATTAACAGCTAATTGGGGGGGGGGCGGGATAATTAGCTAATGGCGGGGCATGGTTATCAGCCGAATAGGCCAAGACCATTCTCCTTCAGTCTCTCCTTGATCATGGACATCCACATGGTCTCTGGTGACAGCATGGACCACTGTCATCAACACGGTCTCGCCCTGATCACAGACACTCACATGGTCCCTGGTAGCAACATGGACCATGGCCATCAACATGGTCTCCTACAGCAGCCCTGATCATGGACATTGACATGGCCTCGGGTGGCAGTACAGATAACCGGTATCAGTAAGACCTCGGGCAGTAACTGAAGTCCCCTTTCAAACATATGTTCAACAGATAGCTTTTCCTTTCAACCTGGAGTTAACAGTTGGGAGATTTAAAACTTCTTGGATCTCTCTCTTTAATAATTAAGGAGAGGCAAAGACACATTTAAGAGCAGCCAGTAACTTCTGACTTTGTTCTCAGACCTTAAACAATTTTGAGAGGGGAACAAAGATTAAATTGTGGGATTAAAAAACCTAAATGGGGTCTGGGAAGATGGCTCAGTAAAACGCTTTGCTGCATAAGCAGTGAAGATCAGAATTCAATATCCAAAAACCATATTAAAAATGCAGACCAGATGGCATATACATGTAATTCCAGAACTGGAAGGTGGGGGAAGGGTGATAGGAGGATGCCCCAGGCTCAGGTGCTGGCCAGACAAAGCAATGAGTGAGAAATTAATGGTGGAGAAAAACTGAGGACACCTGATATTGACCTCTGACCTCCCAAAACACATGACACATGTGTACATGTATATGCACACAGGCACATCAGTCTATGCACACACATGAATGCATGCATTCTCTTACACACATATACACCTGCATATGCACACAATCAAATGGACTTTTGAATAAAATATAAACAAGATCAAGTATATGTAACAGGAGGAGCTATGAAATAAAGATGGTCAAAAATATAGGAGGTGTTGAATAGAAATAAAAATTAGAAATTAAAGCAAAAAAGAGATATTGAGTTTTGTCATTAGATTGGGGAGAATTTACAAAGTTAGCAGTGTTAGTTTTGCTGGTGGTAGATTCATGTTAAAAACAAACAGAAAAGTCAGGCAGTGGAGAAGCACACCATTAATCCCAGCACTCGGAAGGCAGAGGTAGGTGGATCTCTGTGAGTTCGAGACCAGCCTGGTCTACAAAGTGAGTACCAGGACAGCCAGAGCTGTTGCACAGACAAACTCTGTCTCAAAAAAAAAAAAGGCATCACATGTTGAACATAAATCCTATAATTTGTACAAGTGATCTAGGCTTAGTGAGCCACTGTTATTGACTGCAGCCCACCCTAAATCTAAATTCCTAGAAACCATTGAAAAAAACAATGCACGGGCTTTAAATAAAACCCACTGTGCATTTCCCATTTGGGAAATCCATTGTGCTTCCCAGACTGGTCTCAAACTTATGCTCCTCCCACCTCTGAGTGTTGGGATTACAGGCATGCACACCAAGCCCAGTTCAAAAGCAGTTCTTTCTGTGAATGATTTGAGCTGGTTATATTGACCCTGTTTTGGCAAATACCTAAAGTTAGCATCCAATAATGTTAATCAGAACATTGTTGCTAATGGGTAAAAAAAAAAAGCGAGTGGGAAAAGAGTTAAACTTTCATCAGTCAGTAAGTATTTATGAAATAAAAAGAATGTTGCTCTTTTAAATGAATGGTATAAATATGTATTTCTTGACATAGAATACCCAACTTTCTACTTCTCATCTCCATTTACATATAGAATTGCTAAACATTTATTAATTCTAGAAGTCATACCCCATCTCTGTAAGTCAGCTCTACCCTATCCTGTGTTAGTTTCAGTCTATCCTTTCTTTTAGTTGCTCAGGTCAAAACAGTAGGCAAATTCTTGATTCCCTTTTTCATATACCACATCCAATTTATCAGCAAATCCTGTCATCCATACCTGGAGCCTGCCCTGGAACTAGCTCTTGTAGACCAGGCTGGTCTCTAACTCACAAAGATCCACCTGCCTCTGCCTCCCGAGTGCTGGGATTAAAGGCAGGCGCCACCACTGCCCGGCTCATTCACACCTTTTAAACATATTCAGAATTTAACCGCTATTCACTGTTCTCTTCGTAACTACTGCAGAACGAGAATGCCAATGTATAACAGCATTATCATGCTTCAATTCCGGTGTCCCTCTATGTCTACCCTGTCCCATAAACTCTAGCTAGCTCTTCCACAGTTTTGCTTCTATTTCTTTTACAGATTTTAAATGCTTCCCACAGGTCATTGCCATCCCCACCTCCATCATCAACTTTGCATTTCTAACTTCAGCTGAATCAAGATGTGGCTAGATGACTAAGTTTGATGGAATCTTAGCAGAGACAAAGTGTGCAATTTTGGGTTCAGCTCCAATGCAAACCACTTGCCCTGGAAACTATGAAACTACTGCTCCCTGTTCTTTAAGATGCCGTGGTCCTGTGAATACACACAGGGAAGGGACAACATCTAAAGGAGAGAAGAAAATAGAATGTATGGAATCTCATCTCTGACTTGGTGAGCTAAACTATTAGAACTGAGGCAAACCTTACTTTACTTTCTTGAAACTACCTTTGTTTAAGTAACTCATACTTCACCATGGCTATTGTACATCATGTCCCTATCTCTTCTCAAAACAACAGCTCACAAAAGTCTTCCTTCTATTTCTTTTCTCTTTTTGGCCCTGGAGATTGAACCAAGGGCTTCACACATACCAGGCATGTACTCTGGCACCTCGCTGTACCTGCTGGCCTCTAAGAATCCAGCAAGATGTAAGCTGCATTGTGCTATATGCATATTGTGAGGAATAATCCTTGAGTGTTTAGTCATCTCATTTGGGGTAAAGGCCAAAGTCTTAATAAGACGAGGCCTTGTCTTTGTTCATTGTCTGGCATGACTTCTGTTCCCACTGACCCTGCTCTAGCCAAAGAAGCCTATTTGGTGCTCTTTGGACATGCTGAGTACTGCACCACCATAGGGTATCCCCTTTTGTCATTCTTTCAGCATGGGACTCTCTATATCCTGAGATCCACAAAGTTAACTCTTTGCCAACTTAGAGACTTTTTCAGCTGTGTCTTTCTCAGTGGACTGTTCCCAGTTACCTTACACTCTCCCACTGCCTGGGATATTTCACTGTTTTCTCCATTGTCCCTTTTGCTTTTTAATATATAAAGTCACTTGATTAAAATACATTTATTTTTAACTTTCTTATTTATTAGTGTTCATGTTGTGTGCTCACATATGCTCACACATCCATGTGGAAGTCAGAAAACAACTTTTGGGGGTCCATTTTCTCCTTCCACTGTGAGTTCTGGGGATCACACTCAGGTTATCAGCCTTATGCAGCAAGGGCTTTCACCCCCGAAGCCATCTCACCAGCCTATAATTTATTAGGTTTTTATTAGGGGAAAGGGAACATAAAAAGGAGGAAGGGGATGGGGGAGAACGGCTTCTGGGGACAGGAGCAACAGATGAGAAAAGAGAGGCAGAGAGAGAGAGGAAGGGGAGACAGAGAGACAGTCAGAGAAGAAGGGGGAGAGAGGGAGAGAAGGATGGAGGGAAGGAGGGCGGGAGGGAGGGGAACAAACAGAAAAACATAAAGAGAACATAGTGAAATAGTGAATGTGCACAGGAGGTGCTCTTAGTGGATGCTGCTGAGGACGTATCCTGTCAGGACCCCAAGGGCAGGCCAATACAGATGCCTGAATATGAACATTCCTTCCTTCCAATGTTATAATTTTTAAAAATTTTAACAAGAAACAGAAAATTTAAAATTTTGCCTTTATAGGTTTCACCAAAATATCTTTGACATTAAAATGTCAGTTTCAAGCGACTCTGTCAAAATATTCTAAATGAATACAGAACTTTGGTTATAAATTCTCTGAGCTTCCATCAACTTAGATATACATTAAGGACATTTTACCTAACTTACAAGTTTATTCATAATGAGCTACAATTCAAGCAACATGGTATACATGAAACGGCTCACTGCCCACTAAATACTAGGGTTTTTCTTCTTTGTTTTGTGGTACTTATTTTTATTTTGTTCTTCTTTTAGTTTGTTTCTTTGACAGGGTCTCATGTAGCCCAGGCTGGACCTGAAGTCCCTGTAGAGTTAAGGATGACTGTGAACTTGTGATCATCTTGCCTCCACCTACTAAGTGCTGGGATTACAAGTATGCACCACCATGCCCAATTTACGTAGTGTTGCTGACTGAAACCCAGGATTTTGTTCATGCAAGGTAATTACTCTGCCAATGGAGCTGAATCCCAGCTCCAACTGTTCAGTCTTGTCTTGGTACACAGATACACATGACAAGAGAAATAGTCCTTTTAAATAGCTGTATGATTTCACTGAATTCTCTCTTCCACAGTCACTAATCTTCACTGAGCATTTACTATGTGTTGGGAGCTGCAGACCCTCAGACCCTGAACTTTCTATGACTTCATGCCAGCGGAAGTAAACAACTTGTTTTTCTATGCTTGCAGCTGCACTAAACACAAAACCCTCATGTTTTCCTGATAACAAGGAAGTGGTTTCTGGTGGGCTTGCAGTAGAAAATCCTGAGAGCTAGGGTGTGGCCACTAGTCAAGGAGAGCACTATATAAGCTGCCTTGGAGCATAATAAAATTGGCATTCTTGCTTCACGAGTCACCTGTGTCTCTGTGTGTTCTCTATTCCCTAGACCCTTGCCCGATCATGTTTCCAGGTGGTGCACGTGCCAAAACTATGTAATAGAACCCAAGGAAGTGTCATTTAATCCTCAAAATAACCTCTGAGGTGGGGAACTATCTCTAAATTTTACAGATACAAAGAACAGAGAACAAGAAAGGTGAGTGAATTACTCAAGATTTTATAGTAAGGATGTAGAAAATGTAAATTAAGATCCAGGCATTTTGATCTGAAGTTCTCATCCTTAGCCTGTCCACAACACAAATATGAAATTCCTTTACTTATAAAACATCATAAGTCGGATTAAAAACAATTCATATGCAAAATTACTCTAACTATTTTAATTGGTAAATCTAACAAAAAAATTGTAGAATTACCCAAACAACTTTTGAAACATATCCAGAAATTCAAACCTCATCTGAGTAGAATTTCTACATGACAGTGCCCTGCATTAAGTAATTCCTGAAAATTCTGCTCTAAATTCTCAAAATGTATGTGTTTGTACTTTTTATAATGCCTAAAATTGTAAATTTTGAAATGAATTCATGTACTGATTATAATTTGACTAAGTCATCCTAGAAAACTAACAATGATGTGAAAAGAATTAAACAGCAGTGCTGCAAAGAAGTCTCTGTTACTAAAGTGCTCGCTGCATATAAGAGGATCAGACAGATCACACCAGCACCCAAGTCAAAAGCTAGACACAGGGATGTGTGCCTGCGATCCAGGTATGAGCATCCTTGGTGCTTGCTGATTAGCCAGACTACACAACCTTCAGCTTGATGAGAGACCTTGCCTCAAAAATCATGGGAGAAGTATTTAAAGAAGACATTGGAGATGGAACTCTAGACTACACACACAAACACACACACACACACACTTATAATGTTCATACACACTCACACACACTCATACACACACACAAAGCAATCTATAGCAGAAGAACAATATGAACAGATTTTTAATATGTTGTAATAGCATAGTAATAGTATTTACTATTTGCATGACTCTATTCTAAGTATAAAATTAATAAAATAGAAGAGTCACAAAATGTTAGTTTTAAAATCCAACCAAAGTCATATAAACAGTATTATGTGCAATTATAATTTATATAGTTTATAAGAATGCTATGTTTATTGCCAAATTATAGTAGGAGAAAATTAAGCAGTTTTGCAACAAGTAATTCTGTAAGTATTTGCATTTATCAGCACACACAAATTAATTTCACTGAAATTTGATGGGCACCTGCTATCTTCCTCCCAGCTAGCTGAAAAGCAGAAGTTGTAAGCAAATTCAATAAAATAGATGATTCTTTTCAAGTGTTTATGAAATCAGTACAGAAGTGTTTGCTGAGTGAAGGACAGCACAGTGAGCGTGGACAGAGGAGAGCAGAAGGCACCTTTACAGAATTACTTTTACGAAGTAAGGTATTGCCTCAACCAGTTGGAGCAGAAATCACAGAGTATAAAAAGAGTAGGTGATTTTGCACAGTTGTGCATTCTTTATCACCCTTAAAGATAAATTTTAAGAAAAAGAAGTAATAAGTTGTTAGAGGCAACTGGGGTAATGCATGGAGGATCTCATCCCCAATTGCAGCTAAGCTTTATCCAAGGTCAATGCAGAGATGTAGGAAGAGATGTTGGAAGATTTCATCAGCAAAGTAATACCATCTGGTATTTATTTCACTTCCACCATTCGATGGAAAACCTTGTTTCCAATACGAAATATCTCCTTTGCTTGTAATGGTACATCTTGCATTGAAATCTTTTTTTGTTTTGTTTTGTTTTTTGAGACAGGGTTTCTCTGTATCTTTTGGCCTGTCCTGGAACTAGCTCTTGTAGATCAGGCTGGCCTCGAACTTGTAAAGATCTGCCTGTCTCTGCCTCCCAAGTAGAATAGCTATACCTCTTTTGTTTTGAATACAGTTTGTATGGTGCTGACCGGTTAACAACTTACTTACCTTTAACTTCTCATCTCCTTATATTCAAAGTGTTTCCTTTGGTTGTGTAGCATAGTGTTCTTGGGGAGTGTTTCTGACTCTTACAGGTGCTTGGGAGCCTTTTCTTCCTACTGGGTCGCCTCATACATTCTTGATAAGAGGGTTTGTGGCTAGTCTTATTGTAACTTGCTATGCCATGTTTGATATTCCTGGAAGGCCTGCTCTTTTCTTTTTCTTGAAGGGGAATGGAGGAGGAGTGGATCTGGGGAAGAGAGGAAGAAGGGGAGAAGTAGAAGGTGTAGAAACTGCAGAAAAGATGTAATATTTGAGAGAAGAATAAAATAAAAATAATAAAATGTTTATGGAGGCTGAAAATGCAGCTGAGTGTTAAAGCTCTTGCTGTAATGTATTCGGCCAAGCTTTAGTCCAAGGCACCATAAATAAACACAGAATCAATCTCCCTTTGCAACATATTGTTAGAGACTTAAACTCTCCCTAACGATGTTAGTCTTGAGTTGGGATATATGCTCATTTTTATTAATGTAATTTTTCTATTACAGTTTTTAAGCCACTTGTGCTATATTATTTCTTTCTATTCTTCTACTTCTTTTCATTAGTAAAGCAATTTTTAGTCATTATCTTCTCCTTTCCATCATTTGATTTTTAGTTACATATTTTTAAGTGTAATTTAGTTTATGGATTATTGTGCAGCAGATTCATAGCTATATGGCAGTTGACATTTTATTTTATTTACTTTTTCAGTTCTTGAAATTGAACTTCAGGTTTTACACATGTTAGGCAAGTGCTCCTCCACTGAGCTATATCTCCAGAATATTGACATTTTAGATAAAGCAATTTTTTTTATCAGGATTAAGAAGAAGTGATCTATAGGATTCTTAGCAACATATGTGGCTCCTATTTATTAGACATCACTAGCATCATCCCTATTCTGAACTTACAATAATCAAAGACTATCTTAGGTTATTATCAAATACCCTCCTGGGTACAAGATCCTCCTTCTTGAGAACTCTGCTGTCCAATATAGCAGCTAGTAGCCACTTGTGAAAACTTCCATGTGTGTATTCTAAATGGAGGTGATGCTAAAAGAGATAAACTAGAAATCAGACTTTAAATATTAATACATGTTTAAACAACAAAATTGAACAGAAACCATTAACTCTGTTATGTAATTATCTCTTCCTTATATACTATTGCTGTCAAAAATTTAATTCTCTGTGATATAAATGTCACGAAATTGTGTTATTTAGACATCTAATATTGCTCCACATATGACCCTCTTTGTTACTCTTGTTCTTTGTATTTCCAGCACCCATCTCAAAGCATCTGTATAACTAGAGAACGTGCTTCATTATTCATTCCCTGCATATCTTCTAGAACACTAACTCAAGTTTCTTCTTTTTTTTTTTGAAAGTCTTTCAATGTACCTAGATGAAATTTTACTTCTGGATACTAGTTCAGTTTAGATCTAATGTGCCCCCTAAAGGTTTGGGTACCCAGGCTTGGCCCCACTGGTGCCACTATTAGGAGCTGGTGGAACATAACAGGAAGAAAACCGAATCATTATAGACTTGCCCTGGAGGGCCTTAGCTTGAACTCCTCTGTTTCTGCTCCCAGGAGCCTCTCACAGGTCTCAGAGCAGTAGCCAGGGGTGAGTCAAGATAAACCTTTCTTACTTAAAGGTATTTATCCTGGGCATTCTGTCACAGGAGCAGGAACCAGACTGATATGAATATACTTATGTAACTGTAGCCCCAAAGGAATAGAATGTATCTAGACTACGATGATAATAATAATGAAACAAAACAAACACCACCAACCAAAAAAACCTCCGTTTTGCCATTGAAAAAAATCTATCCTTAGTTCTATTAACCCTAAATTAATTTTGCCTGATTTTGCTCCTCATGTAACATAATCCATAAAATACATTTTTGTGCCTAATTTCTCTGGACTTCCAGAAACCTGATGCTATACTCTGCTCACTAATGCTCCCTTTATTGGCATTTCCCCATTCGTTTATCTCAATTTGGCTTCTCTACTTTGCCTGCTACCTTGGATCATCTCCCTAGTCTACTGTCAGCATCTAAATACTGTGTCTGCTGTTGAGGGATCCCAGTGAAAACAGATCAAATTGAAGGAAACTCAGTCTTAAGGGACAAAAAAACACATTAATTTTGAGCATTTCAGAGGTATTTAAAACTGCAATTCCAAAGGAATGCCTCAACCATTGCTTTCTTTGTGTCAAAGTGCTAAACACCAAATATTTTTTTTTTAATTGTGGAGCTATTCCTATGGGTTTTTATTGAATGAAGTGGGTTAAAGAATTCCAGGCCATGCCAAGATAAACAAAGATATATGCTTTATTATAAGAAGAAAAGTCATGAGACAGGAATGGTAAGTCCAACCTCAGCTGTGAAGAGCAGGACCCACGGAGAGATCTAACCCTGGGCCATCAGGTGTTTTTCTCCAGATACCCAAAAGGTCATACCCAACCTGGTCCCATCTCTTAAAGATCATTGGCTGACAGAGATTCCCCATCACCTCCTCCTTTTGTCTAAATAAGAGAGTTCCAAACCCAATACAAAATTATATATACTAGGAACAGATATCAAGTATAAAAAAAACCAACATAAACAATATTCAGCAAGGAACACATGATAAATGTTTTAATATTCTATTCTAAAGTGTCTTGCATTGGAGATGGCTTGGCTAAATTATAAAAGGAAGGTAACTATGTCTATCTAATCTTCAACCCCATTGAAGGCCTGAGAAGGGAGATAATATTACTTGTGTAGGCAGGAAGTGCAATCAAGCAGCTTCCAAAGCATGCAGTATATGACAGAGACAACTGGCTACCTGAGCAATCTCTCAAAGTCTCATTTGTAATGTTGAAGTAACCAACTTTGGCTAAGGGCTAGCATTACTGACAGATCATTTTTAGAGACAGGAACATTTTCAGAACCATCTTACCCTGTCTTGGCAAGGTTTGGCAGTCCTTTTCCTTATGTCCTGCTTACTCAGTCCAGACACCATGTACTTTGTCAGTAGTTGAGGCATGGGCAATTTCTTGCCCAAAAGGCCAATTGTGTCAAGAAGAAAACAAACTCCATGTGGAGTGTATTCAGTGTTCAATATTCTCTTGGGAATAGATTGGTACTGTCAGGAACAATCGTGTCCCACGTCAACAGAATCCTAAGTTATTTAATGCCATGTTCTACAGATCCTTGAAATGGTTGAAGATTACCTATCTAGGCAGAATACAATCTCTATGTATCTAAAGAACCTAATTAATCTGACTATATATATATATAACAAACATGAATAACTATTGACCTATAATACTAAATACCTGTATAACTTAAAGATTAAGACTTCATATCAGAATATTAAATAATCTGTAAGCAACTATGCAGTAAATGAAGACAATGACCTCAAAATGTAAACAATGTAAAAGTATCTTGATCAGAGGTAGGACTACATAATGCAATATGATAATATATCCTAAACATTGTATCAATATACAAAATGTCTTAAACAGAGGTAGAAACATGCATGCATATAATCTGACAAGATAACTGATAGGTGTAAAAATATTGTAAATGGAAATAACAAATGTAATTTGAACTTGTATCAATATACAAGAAACTATACCAATGTGAATTGTCCATAAATAATAGCTGACAAGTATTCACTCTATTACTTACTATAATTAGTATTAGTGTGAATAACTTCACACTAAATTATCTATTATCCCATTCAATTTTTCCTCTTTTTTTAAAAATCTTTTTAAATCTCTACATAGTTTCCACCCCAACCCTCTACCTTATACAAGTAATAATTAACCCCAAAACAGTGTCCCCAACCTTGAGGACAAACTTTGTTGGGAGAGGGGACATTGTCTTCCAGAATTGTTTCCAGTTATCATGGTGGCGATGTTATTTTTTTGGTATCCTGTAAAAGTAAAGCGATGGTTAAGTTTCAAGATTACTGTCTAGTAAATGATTTCTGAGAAGTCTATAGGATTTTTCCAAAATTCTTATTTGGAGTTCTGACCAGAATATTGTGAGAAGGTACACCATTTCAGCAACTGGTACCGAAAACTGGTCTTATAGTAGTGCTATCAGCATCATAGTGTCATCTCAACCAGGTGAAGTTGTTGTTGTGGGGTTAGCCCCCTCTTCTTCCTGGAAACTTCAAAGATTACTGTAGGAAAAGAATTTGTAGGAAAATCTACGGTCCAGTGTGGAAAACTTAAACATTATTCATATAGACATATATTCAATGAAAAATACAAAATAGGCATGGAAAAAGTAAAATTTTTCCTAAATTCTTTCTTCTTTCTGTCCCATACCAGATGGCTCTGACATCAAAGAGAAACTCTGAATTTTTCATTAAATAACATTCTTGGATTTAGAGAAGGCTATCCATTATCCAACTCCTAAGCCAGCTCTCTCTCTCTCTCTCTCTCTCTCTCTCTCTCTCTCTCTCTCTAAATCTATATATTTAGCGATGCTCTCTTGTAAGCCAGGCAAAGAAGCATTTTTTTAATATTTATTTATTATGTATACAATATTCTGTCTGTGTGTATGCCTGCAGGCCAGAAGAGGGCACCAGACCCCGTTACAGATGGTTGTGAGCCACCATGTGGTTGCTGGGAATTGAACTCAGGACCTTTGGAAGAGCAGGCAATGCTCTTAACCTCTGAGCCATCTCTCCAGCCCTAAATGTATATATTTTAATCACCTGTCCTCATAAGTCATATTCCTTTTTTCTTGGTGATCCTTACTGGATAGTTATTTTTTCCTCTTTCAGCATCCAAACGTCCAGGATCTCTTGACTTTTTGAAGATGTGTATTTTCTTGTAAAGACAAGAACAGAACCCTGCCCCAACCCTATATGGTTTCCTTACCACATGTATGGTTTTCACCTTTGTGGATGAGCTGTCATTTCTCTTTCTCAAAAGGATTCTCTTTTTCAAAGCAAATCTTTATTAATTTTGATGGTATACATACTTTTTCTTCTCCTGTGAACAATAGCAAAACCCTTTCCCCAATGTAGCACATCTCCTGGTTTCAACTGTGAGGTCAACACATCCTTGAAATACACTGATTTAATTCAGAAGTTTTTTCTTTTACCCTGTGTCTCTCTGCTGCTGTTGTTCCTTTCTCATTAGCATTAAGAAAATTCAAGGTTAATAAAGCATTATGCAATCTATTTCTGGGGGCATTTTCCATCCCTTTCTGTTTGTTAAGCATATGCTTTATAGTTTGGCTGGATCCTTCAATAACTGTAGGATTGTTTGGTATACCTGTAATATGCTTTATGCTATAATAAGCAAAAAACTGTTTCATTTTCTTAGATCATATGCTAGACCATTGTCTATCTTTATTTGTGCAAAAATACCCATAACGACCATAACTTCTAATAATTATGTGATTGCTGAATTAGCCTTTTCTGAGCTCAAGGCAGTTGTCCATTGAAAACTTGAATAAGTGTCTATGGTGTGATGCACATATTTTAAATTTCCATATTTTGTAAAGTGGAACACATCCATCTGCCAGATCTTATTCCTTCATGTACCCTTTGGGTTACTCCCTGAAGGTAATGGTATTTGGTTATAGAAAGAGCAAGTAGGACATTTCTTTATAATCTCCTTAGCTTGTTGCCATATAATAGGAAACTTTTTCTTTAAACCTTTGCTATTGATATGATGTTTCTTATAAAATTCTGATGTTTTCAAAACACTTCCAATGAATAATCAATCAGTTTCTGCATTACCTTGTGCTAGAGAACCTGGCAGACCTGTATGGGATTGGATGTGTGTTATATATATGGGACAAAAACTATTCCTGAATATATCTTGGACCTGAATGAGTAATAAAGTCAATTTTGTATCATTTTATATAAATTCAACAGTTTCAATATGTAAGACAACCCTCTTTCTACATACTGTGAATCAGTAACTACATTAAGAAGTTCTTTAAAATCCCTTATTATCATGAGAATAGCATATAATTCTGCTTTTTGGACAGAATTATAAGGGTTTTGTTCCACCTTACTTAAATCTTCTGATTTGTAACCTGCCTTTCCTGATTTATTTGCATCAGTATAGAATGTACGGGCTCCAGTTATTGGTGTGTCCTGTATAATGTGGGCAAGGATCCAAGTAGTCATCTTTATAAGGTTAATTCTATCACTTTTGGGATAATTGTTATTAATCTCTCCTAAAAAATTAGCACAAGCTCTTTGCCAAGGTTCATTGTCTTCCCACAATTTTTTAATTTCATCAGAAGTAAAAGGCACTATAATCTCTGCTGGGTGTATACCTGCTAATTGACAAAGTCTCAATTTTCCTTTTATAATTAATTCAGAGATTTTTCCACATAAATTTTTAATTTTTTTTACTTGGTTTATGTGGTAAAAATATCCATTCTAAGATAATATCTTCCCTCTGCATTAAAATTTCTATAGGGGAAATTCTGGAAGGCAATATGACTAAAATACAATTAAAGATTTGGATTCACCCTGTCCACATGTGACTCCTGTAATTTCTCCTCAGTGATCATCAGTTCATTTTCTGCTTCAACTATTAATTCCCTGGGATTATTTAGGTCTTTGTCACCATCTAAGGTTTTGTTTAAATGAATTATTAGATCGGATATTATCACAACAGCCAGTCATAGACTGGAAATATCTCCTAACAATCTTTGAAAATCATTAAGAGTCTGCAATCAGTCTCTCCTAATTTGTGCCCTTTGTATTCTAACTTTCTATAAAACTATTTTGTAACCTAGGTAATTGACAGAATCTCCTCTTTGAATCTTTTCAGGAGAAATTTATAATCCCCATTTAGGCAAAACTTTCTTTGCTTCTTCAAATATTCTTTCTAAAGTATCTGCATTTGAATTAGATAACAAAATGTCATCTGTGTAATGGTAGATTTTAGACTTAGGAAATTGCTTACATATTATTTCCTATGGCTGACTGACAAAGTATTAGCATAGAATGTCGCTATTGAGCATTCCTTGTGGGAGGACAGTCCATTGGTATCTCATAGTAGGCTGAGAATTATTATAAGTAGGCACTGTGAGGGCAAATTTTTCTCTATCCTTTTCTTGTAAAGGTATAGTGAAGAAACAATCCTTTTAAATCAATAACTATGAGAAGCTATCCTTTTGGTAACAGAGAAGGCAGAGGAATTCCAGATTGAAGAGGGTCCATAGGTTGAATAACCTTGTTTGACAGCTCTTAGATCTGTCATCATTCTCCGTTTTCCATATTTCTTTTTAACAACAAGTACAAGGAAATTCCAAGGGCTGGTAGATTCTTCAATATGGTGAGCATCTAGTTGCTCCTGTACCAGCTGTTCTAAAACCTGCAGCTTTTCTTCTGTTAAGGGCTACTGTTTAACCCATACTGGTTTCTCAGTTAACCATTTTAAAGACAGGGATATTAGTACTTCTGAAGGTATGTCAGTTGCTTTGTGTTCTTGTACAGCCTGAATGGCTGGTGACCTTTATCTATAATACATTATAATATCTTCCCCAGAAATATAAGTTTTTGGGACTGCAGGAATGTTAACCTGGCTATTCCATTGCTGCAATAGGTTGCAAACCCATAAATTTACTGCACTATTAGCTACATATGGTCTCAGTCTTCCTCTTTGTCCTTCTGACCCTATGTATTAAGCACATCTCACACTTTATTTCACTTGAGATAGGCTTCCAACTGAATATCTGCCTCTTGAAGAGGCCAATTCAGATGCCAAGATTCTGGAGTAATGATACTTTCCATCGACACCTGTGTCTCTCAAGCCCTTAATAAAAATGCCATTTATACACACTCTTAGCTTTGGTCTTTGATCATTTATTGAAGTTTGCCAGAATATACGTTTCCTGAATCCTACTGCAGTGTTTGATTCGTCCTTCATGTCTATTCCATCATCCAGACCAGTAGGGTATTTTACAGTAGACTCTAGATTATTTTAATTTTCCTGGTGAGACATGTTCTCCACAGTAACTGGGCATGACTGGACCATGTTCAACATGGGGGCCTTGAGAGTCCCCCCCCAAGGAGTTTCCCTATGGTATTGGGCTGCCTTGTCTGTCTTTTGTCGACCTACATTCATTGGTCCAATGTTGGCCTTTGCCACACCTCCTACTTATACCCAAGTGCCGAGTCCACCTATTCTTGCCATTCCCAGAGGAAATATTATTCCTAAAATCTCCTTGTCTACAATCCCTCCTCAGATGTCCTATCCTACCACAATTAAAACATTTGGCATTTTGGTATCTCCTCATACCATTGGAAATTGCTTCAGTACAATAGTCAAATGTCTAAACATTCATTGTATGTAAGATCCATTCATCCATTGGTACTGATCTGACCTTTAAAGGCCCAAGAATCTTTTTGCATTCTGAGTTGGCATTTTCAAAAGCCAAAGATTCAATGAGAACACATCTAGCTTCTGGGTCTATTACTCCTGCTTGTATAGCCTTAGATAATCTTCGTAAAAAGTCACTGAAGGGTTCTCTCCAACCCTGTTTAACCCTAATATATGATTCATTTCTTTTTCCTAGTTTCTGAATCCTGTTTCAAGCATTTAAAGCTGCTGTGGTACATAGGAACAGTGTGTTCATCATAAAGAGCCTGATCCTGAGGATCAGAGGAATGCCCCTTACCCAGAATTTGATCTAGGGAAATCTCAAGTCCTTTTGCTTTTCCTTTTTGTTCTAAAATTTTTGCTTTCTTCTCTCCAATAACACTTCCAAAGAGGCTGCAGTCCATTTTCTAGGACCACTGAGATTAATTGAAGCCAATCTTGTGGGGTTGCCTTATTGCTTAAAGTCCACGTTTTGACCATTTCTCTAAGGAAGGGTAAATGTATGCCATGATTAATTATTGCTTTTTAATTTCTTTCAGATCACCTGTACATATGGATTCCCATGTATTTTCTTTGACTACCTCATGGTACTTGGTGCCAGATGGTCTTTCTGAGAAGATCACTGGATGGGCAGTTAGAACTCTGGGTAAGCTATCCTGATGTTTAGTATGTACTGATGAGACTAAATTCTGTCTTTGTACCTTTTATTCCCGATCATCACAATAAATTCCTCAGTCTTTTCAAATCATTTTACCATTGCCTTTTGTAACATCTGGATCTCCTGTCTGGTGTTCTGTTCTAATGCCCTCATTGAGGATTTTAAGGTATGAAGTCTGTACAGTAAAGATAATGTCTTATCCTTGAACATAATATTTATAGTGTACATATTACCTTCCTGGAGAGACACTCTATTCCATCAATCTATCATACCTGTTCAACAGATTCTGATTAATACATTCAACAGCACAAATTCTCTCAGACAATAACTCAGCACCCTCTGTCATTGTCTGGGTTTTATCCATCAAATGGGTTGTATCCTTCTCCAGAGTGCTGATTTTCCCTTTTAGCTGGTCATTATCAGTCTGTTAAAACTGTATTATTTCTAAAAGTGCCTCATTCTTGGCCCTATTAGGAAATCATGTTTTTAAGGAGAAAATATGAAAGACAAAGCTAGAGTTAGATACAGGGATGTAGGAGGCAAATCACATAAGCCTTGTAATAATACTATTCATGGTATAAGTAAAAAAGATGTTGAACTCTTGCATTGTTAAATTATCTGCAATCTTGACCTTATAAATTATAAATCTGACATTTTAAATTTCAACTGTAAGGAGTTGAAATAGGTGCAATAACTGATACCAGCCAGTAGGTGTCGCAGTTGTAGCTGCGTGGCCTGCTTGAACAATTCAAATTGGTTTTAGTGCATTAGGTACTGAAAACTATGCTCAAATTAAAAGGAGTTATTCACTGCAAATCACAGACTGTGTGCTCCGAGGAGATCCCTGACTGGCCAGCAGCAGCTCCGGGACAGCAAGGCAGCAATACCAACAGAGACACTGGGGAAGTTTGCAACCCACCTGAGCTTCTGCAGTGCACCAGGGAAACTTGACCCACAAACAGCCCAACCAGCTGCGCAGTCTGCTGGTGGCACAGGTATATTCGAGATGCTATGAATGCTACCAAGACCAGAGGCTGTTGCAGAGTAGCTAGTCAGAGTCACAGCACGGGAATGCTACCCAAATACCCAAATGAACCATGCAGAGCCTGGCAACAGCTGACTGTAGCCATAGAGGACCCAAATCCCCAAGCCCCAGGATTCTGCACCAACTGTTGAATGAAGTGAGTTAACAAAAAAAAATCCCAGGCTATGCCAAGATAAACCAATTGTATATGGTCTATTATAAGAGGAAAACTCACGAGACAGGAACGATAAGTCCAACCTCAGCTGTGAGTCATGGGAACCACAGAGAGAGTGAGCCCTGAGCCACCCGGCATTTTTCTCTGGGTGCCCAAAAGGTCACTCCCTAACCTTGTCCCACCTCTTAAAGATCATTGGCAGACAGAGATTCACCATCAGGATTTCATTCCATTAGTGTAGCTACGGTGCCTTATTTATTCCTTCAAGAAATTTGTATTTTGTGGTGGTTTTGATGAGGAACATGCCCCCCATGCTCATGCATTTAAACACTTGGTCTGCTGGGTGTGCTGTTTGGGGAGGTTATAGAGATTTAGGACTTATCGCCTTGTTGAAGGAAGTATGTTGTGGATTATCATTTTAAAATGTGTTACATTTGTTTACTGTGGAATATTTGTTTAATGATGCAAAGATGTTTTGCATTCTTTTATGTTGCATTTGTTTAGCTCTATGAAGCTGTGTTACTTTGCCTTTCTAAAACACCTGATTGATCTAATAAAGAGCTGAATCTCCAATAGCTAGGCAGGAGAAAGGATAGGCAGGGGTGGCAGGCAGAAAGAATAAATGGGAGGAGAATTCTGGGTGTGTGGGGCGGGAGTGGGGGTGGGAGTGGGAGGATCAAGGAACAAAAGAACAAGGAGAGGCAGATGCTAGGGGCAAGTCACAGAGTAAGAGTGAAAGTAAGATACACAGAAGTAATAAAAGGAAAAAGCCCAGAGGCAAAAGGTAGATGGATAATTTAAAAAACTGAAAGCCGGCTAGAAGCAAGTCAAGCTAAGGTCAGGCATTGACAGTAAGAATAAGCCTCTGTGTCTTTGTTTGGGAGCTGGGTGGTTGTGAGGAACCACATTCATTATTCGCCATTACAAGATGGCGCTGACATCCTGTGTTCCCAAGTGGTAAATAAGCTTGCTGCGCAGACGCGAAGGGATTTTCCATTCCTTGTGCTCTGCCTCTCCCATGGCGTCATCTCGTGCGATGGGTTGCAGCCAACCAGGGGCTGACACGTCCTAGGCGAGGAGAAGCCTCTATTTAAGGGAAGGGTTTCCCCGCCTCTGGGTCTCCGCTCTGGAAGCTTATGCTCTCCCTCTCAAGAGGCATTAAAGCTTACTGCAGAAGGATCCTTGTGTGCCGCGTCGTTCTTGCTGGCGAGACGGTCGCGCGGGACAGGTGGTGAGCCCCCAAAAGGGCAAAGAGTACAAACACCAACTACAGAAGTACGTCACTGGGGCTTTGACGGTTTATAGCCCCGCCGCCTTCCTGCTTGTTCTCTTTGCTTCCTGCATGTCTGCATGAAAATGTAACCACCAAGCTCTCTGCCCCTGCAGCCATGCCTTGCCTTCCCAGCCACTGTGGACTCTCCCTCTTGAACAATCAGCCAAAATAGACTTGTTTTATAAGCTGCTCTTGGTGATGACATTTTACCATAGCGGTACTAAAGTAACAATACACATACCAAACCATCCTTTTCGCTTATCATAGAGCTGAAAGTTCAATGCATATTGTTAATCCCAATGGTGAGAATAAGACCACTACCACAACTTGAGCCAAATTCGAAGTGAAAAGATCTAAAATTTAACCTCACAGACTCCATCTTGAAGAGCCTTCATCTTAAGCTTGAACTCGGTTCCAGAAGAAAAAAAAGATAGCAGAATGTGTTACAACAGCAGAATTTGAGCAGATGCCCTAGACACAGTCAATTAGGAGGCAGGGCAATAAAATGTAACGAGGTCCAGATGTTTCTGCAGATATCCCATTGGCCGTTTGTGGTTTCGCGCCAATAGTTTGACCAATGATTTTATAAATCATGCTATTCCATATCTCCTGGCCCAATCCTGAACTGCCAAGGCACATAACTCCCTGCTTGTGTTTTTTTTTTTTCTTTAAAAATTCTCCTTCCCAGGGGCTGGAGAGATGGCTCAGTGATTAAGAACATTGACTGTTTTTCCAGAGGACCAGGGTTCAATTCCCAGCACCCACATGGCAGCTCACAACTGTCTGAAGATCCAGTTCCAGGGATCTGACACTTCACACCAATGCACATAAAATAAAAAGTTAAATAAACCATAAAAAATATTTTTCAAAATATTCTCCCTCCTCTAGGTTCAGGCTGAGTTTCCTCCATCCCCTGCATCAGAGGAGTGTTGGATTGTGGTGGGGTTTGAACCTGACAATAAAGACCCCTGTGGGCTTGCATGAGAAACTGACTCCCTGGTGGTCTTTGAAGGAGTCTCACTGCACGGGCATAACAGGGGCAAGCTTGATTTTTATTGGGTGAACCAAAGAGCTGGCCAGTGACTGCCTCCTAAATTGGATTAAAGAGAGTGACCCCAAAATACATGTTTTGGTCCTGTTTTAAGGAGTAATATTGTGACTGGTTTTACAGGCAAAAGACAGACAGCGGAACAATAAGGAAATACAGAAAAAAAAATCTCAAAAAAAAACCAAACAAACCATGTGGTCACCATGTGACTAGGGAGAGGGTTCAGGGAAGGTCAGGGAGGGCAGGAGTAGTCTCAAAACCAAGTTAAGGTCATGGGTTGGGGAAGGACAGGTTCTACAGAAAGCAACTCAGTTCTTAATAAATAGAAGCTTATGTTTAACAAAACAGAATACTGGCTCCTGTCATTAATGGACAAAATGGAGTCAGGCAGCTTTCTCAATATGGCACTGAAAATAGTGATATTTGATGATGCATCTAAAGGAGTTATATTCTACTGCCCTGAATGCAGTTTATAAGAAAAGCTAATTACTTTCCTCCAATAGGTGAAAACCTTATGCCTCGAATATGTGAATGGTTTTCACTTGAGTAAATTAGGAAAACTGACTCATCTTTGTTGAAAAGTTATCCAGTTACATTTTGTCAGGGAATATTCACAACCATCGGGAAACCTTAAAAAAAAAAATTAGAGCAGGTTACCCTGTAGGCTCTTCCTTGAAAATTCAATTAAGATTCATATCGATAAAAGACTGTTTCAGCTAAAATACATTACCCTAATTTAGGAATCAATAAGTATTTCCCTAACTTTTCTGCACTATAAATTATTTAATTTATGTCTATCTGATGTCCCAGCGTGATGGTAAATGAGAAGCCTGAAGCACCGCACGGGACAGGGTGTAACTTCGTCGTGAAAGAGAAGGCATTGCACTCCAGTCACAGCAGCCCCTGTGAGCAGTGTTAGCAGCCTGCATGCTTGCTACCTTTGGGTTTCTACAGTGTTCCTGCTGTCTGCGACCTCTCACACCTGGCTGATCCACCCACACACCAAGAGAATGTGTAGAAGCTTTAGACAAACACTTCCACACATTCTCAACTCTCTGAAATCCCTTTGCTCTGCTTATTTGTATGTATGTGGTATGTGTGTGTATGTATGTATGCATGTATTCATGTAGCATGTGTAAGCGTGTGCATGTGCGTGTGGAGGTCTGAGGATGACATCAGATACCTTACTCAGTCACTCTCCACCTTATTTTTCTGAGACAGGATCTCTCTCCCCTCACTAAACCCAATGCCTATCAATTAGCAAGTTTGACTGGCCAATGTGCTCCAGGGATCTGCCTGCCTCTGTACCCTTCAACCTCCAAGCACAGGGTTTACAGATGCTCTCCTCAGTTCCCAACTTTTTATGTAGGTACTGGGGATCTGAACTCAGGTCCATATACTTGTGTGACAAGCATTATACTGATTGAGTCACATCCCCAGGCTCCTTTGGTTTCTGTTGGCCCACTTGTTTAAAAGAGCTCCTGGTGAGGCTAAGTTTAAACACTAGTGAAACAGTGGAGGTCCCTCTTGCTTTAGGTTCCTATCACCTGGCCTCCTTGGAGATCTTTGTTTTGTTTACTTGTGTAATATGCTCAGGGGCCTATTCTCCTGGGGGAAGGCTTATATCCTGATGTTTGCCCTAAATCTTCTGGTATACAAAGCTTGCCTCTAGGGTACAGTGAGGGAAATTTTTCATGCTAATGAAGGAGCCACTTGAGGGAAAAAAAAAAACTGACTTAGGAGCCTGAGCAAGTTCTTGCTGAGATTTAGCATGGTTAACAAATTTCTAAGTTTGAGGTGACATTGTCCAAGATTTTTAATTGGCATTGTAGTGCTAGCTTTCCTCATTGCTCTGACTGAAAAAATACCTGGGAACAAATTGTTAAGAGAGGAAGGATGTGTGCGATTCACAAAAAATAAATTTGAGAGTGAATAGCCCAACATGCTGGGAAAGGCACGGGGCAAGAGTTGAGCCTGTTGGTCACATTGGAAATGCAATACAGAAACAGAGAGCAGACACGAAGTAGAGCCCAGCTATAGAACCTCAAGACCCACCCACTTCCTCCAGTGGTGCATCACTTCCTGAAGTTTCTATAGCAAAACAGCACTGCCTGCTGGGAAACAAGTGCTAAACACATGAGTCTACAGGGATAGCAGGAATTCTAATTGATATTAATAATAAAAATTCAGAGACAAATATGGTGGTTAATACTGAAGATCAGAGTAGCAGAGAGCCAGCCTCTAGAGAGTTCTTTTACCTCTACCAATGCACAGACTGAATGGATGATCCTGTCCTCAGACTTAGTCCTCTGACTGCATCTGTCCTCACCACACCTCAGACTGCACTGAGTTCCTGTCTCCTTTCGCTTTATATTCCTCTCTCTACCCAGCCATATCACTCCTGTCTCTACCTCCCTAGTGCCGGGAATAAAGGTGTGGGATCCCAAGTGCTGGGATTACCTTATGTGAGTTCTGTGTAAGGAATCTTTTTTAGACAGATTCAATCTGTGTAGCCCAGGGTGGCCTTGAGCTAACAGAGATTCCTCTGCCTTTGTCTACTGAGTCCAGGGATTAAAGGTGTGCCACCACTCCCTGGCCTAGAGTGGCTTAGATCTGCACTCTGATCTTCAGGCAAGCTTTATTTGTTAAAACATCAACAAAATATCACTACATATGGGGAACATTCCACATTCAAGCTATAGTTTTTAATACTAAAATTTTGAATATTAAAATGTTGAAGAAGAAATTTCCTTTGCGAGTTTGAGTTTATGAACCAGGCAATTCAAAACTGGCTATCCAGAATAACCTAATGAGACTTCAGTTACTAATTACCAAGCATGTTCTTGGCTCGGGAGCAAGGACAAAATATATATAAGTATAAGCCTAAAGCCTGTCTGTGATATACCTACAGGGCTCAAAGATAATCACTACAACAAGAAAAGGGTACAGTCCTTTTTATTTTTTGAAATTGGAAAATCATGCTATATGTAATTGGTATTTTCTTTGGGCCACCAATCTGCTCCCAAATAAAGACATGGAGACTTATTAATTATGAATTCTTGGCCTTAGCTTAGGCTTGTCCCACTAGCTCTTATAACTTAATTTGAACTGTTCTATTCATTTACATTTTGCCTTAGGGCTCTTTACCTTTCTTTCATTCTGTAAGTGCCACTTTCCTGCTTCCTCTGCGTCTGGCTGGCTGGCCCCTGGTGTCTCCTTTTCTTTCTTCCCCAAGCTTAAATTCCTCCTACTTACTCTCCTTGTCCGAAAGTCCCACCTATACCTCCTCCCTCACTATTGGCTGTCTAGTTTTTTATTAGACCAATCAGTTGCCTTCAGCAGGCAAGATAAGCACAACTTTACATAATTAAACAAGCAACACATCTTTACATAGTTAAACAAATGCAACAGCTATAGTTGACAAGACAAAAACAAATACACACACTTAATCAGTTTAAACGATGAAAACAAATGTATGAATAGAGCTAGAAACATCTATAAAACAGAGTTCAAAAATAAACGCACACATAAAAACCAGCACATGATGAACATGTCTTCATATTATTTAATAAATGGATTAGTCAGTGAGGTAGTTTGGATAACTGCACTAGCATTTTAGAACAATCTCAGAATAAATTCCAGATGTATGAATATTTAGTTGTAGAAAAAGAAATAAGAGAAATAAAGGAAGGAAAAGGTTATGGTTCGTCTACTTATTTCCTTAGAGGAGGAGACTTCTTTATTCTGCTTAGCTTTTAGTTTGATGAGATACTCTATCACTATGTAGCTGAGGTTGCCATAAATTCACAATCCTTCTGCCTCAGACCCTTGACCTCCTGAGTTCTGCAATTACATACCCATGCCATCATGCCCTGCTAAGCACAAGATTTTTTTTCAGAATGACTTGAAATCTAGGTGTCATTCAGAAACACGTGTTTCACTGCACTGAGGTCCCAAAGACAATACACATCTATAACTCAAGATAAACTACAACAATTCACTGAAAGAAAAAAAATTAAAATAGTTTCTTTAATATATGAATAACAACATGAATGTATCGGAAAAAACAAACAAAACGCACAGACTAGCCTATCTATTTTAAATACATTTAATAAAGAAGTGAAATACACAAGGAACCGTCTTCTAATGAGTCTAATTTCTAGCAAGCAGAACTGCTACTTAACTGGTGAGCATCTGAATAGCCACACATGATTATTACAGCTTGTGCCCAATGCTTAGTGACAGGTCCCTTCCAGTTATTTTAAGTAGCATCTCTGCTAGTAGGTGAAGACAGCAACACATAAAAATTGTGTATCAGAGTTTGTCAAGCTTGCAGTACTGACATTATAAAACAGATGATTGTCTGTCCAGGGACTGTCTTGTGCATTATAGAATACTTAACAGCATCCCTAGCCCCTACCCACTGGATATTGGTAGGAGCGACTCTCAAAACCCAGTTGTAAGATGCGAAAATGTTTCTAGACACTGCGAACTGCTGCCCTGCAGCTGACAACAACTGATGTTGTTTTTAACATACCAGGCAGGGTGTTTTGAAGAAAATGAGGCTGGTTAAGGAAAGGCAGTGTGAAAGGATGCGTTTTACATTGGAGTGGGGAGGTGAAAGCTCTCTGCCAGGACAGATGAGCAAAGGATCCCTGTCCCCGCTGCCCTACACAAGCGGGAGTTCCAAGCAGAAGGAACAGCAAGGGCAGAGACCCTGGAATGTGTATGTATCTGCATGTTTAAGAACTAGTGAGGACCCATGGATGCCAGCAAATACACAAAGAAAGGAATTTACAAATAGGGTTGGAGAGGAAACCAAGGGCCAGATCTTTTAGGTTTCTGTGGGTCACAGAAAAAAACTCTGAATACTGGTTGGTTCTGTGTCAACTTGACCCAAGCTAGAGTTATCAGAAACAAAGGAGCCGCAGTAGAGGAAATGCCTCCAGGAGATTCAGCTGTAAGGCATTTTCTCAATTACTGATCAACGGGGGTGCCATCCCTGGGCTGGTGGTCCTGGGTTCTATAAAAAAGCAGGCTGAGCAAGCCAGTAAGTAGCCCTCCTCCATGGCTTCTGCATCAGCTCCCACCTTCAGGATCCTGCCCTGTTTGAGTTCCTGTCCTGATTTCCTTTCAAATGAACAGCAATGCGAAAGTATTAGCCTAAGAGACCCTTTCCTTCCCTACTTGCTTTTGGGACATGGGTGTTTCATTGCAGCAACAGAAACTCTAACTAAGGCAATTGGGTAAAACGAAACTTCACAGCAGGAATTTGGGAAAAGACTGAGAGAATTTAGATTCTGCTAACAGGGAAAAAAATTGAATAAAAATAGCCAAGGATCTTATGAAAAAATAATCAACTTCAGCTTAATTAATTCAAAGCACTTTAAAAAATTGATGTAGCATTTTTTTTTCAACTTGGGACATTAACAAATATTAGAAAGCTAAAATATTGGTTAATTTTTGGGAAACAAGTACCTTTTTCTGCTCTCCAGAGAGGTAAGGGGACATCTGTGTGCAGGACAATTTGTCAATACCTATTAAAATGTAAAAATCGATGCAGTAATTGTACTTGCAAAGAGCTTAATGAATAATTGTACCTGCACATGTGTGCAAAAACATATTACGAAACTGACTGTAACACTTCATTACAGTGGCAAAACTAACATTCTGTTCAGTGTTGACTAGTAATGAATTGATTATAAAAATCATAACAAGACGGTTAACAGAAACTGTACAGCAGTAAAAAACTTAAGGTAAATAAATCTGTGTAAGCTGATAAAGCCAAATCTCTTTCTTTGTAAAAGAAAGCATCAGAGTTTAAGAAAGATAAAGCTATGTCCAAAAACTGTTTATAGCATAATACCACTGCTATTTTAAATGTGTGTGCTTGCTCTAAATATATTCATTAAGTGGTCTATTCCCTGTAATTTTCATTGAGCATAAAAAAATATGTTTACTAATGAATGGTTCCTTTTGTATGGAGCTAAATTTTCTGTCTTTGTTCAATTTTTGTAGGTGTGCATTTGAGAACTCGGCTTTCTTAATTTTTTATTATATGTGTATGTGTGCATGTATGTCTATGTACCACATGCATGTCTGGTGCTGAAGGAGGACAGAAAAGGGAACCAGAGTTGCAAGTGATTCTGAGCCCCCATCTGGGTGCTGTAAACTCAACCCAGGTCCTTTGCAACAGCATCAAGTGTTGACAACCACTGAGCCTCCCTCCCATTCCAATAACTGTTCTTTTTAAAGACATTACAAAATCCTTTGTTTGAGTGTAATTCTCTAACTAAATAGGATAGTTTTTCAAGTAAAATGGTTGTCGCTGGAAAGCGTAAGTAGAGGTGGTGTTTGATGAGCACTTTCTGAATCAATGGCTTTAAGCTACCATCTCATGGACTCACCCCCCAAGATGACGTCTATCAAATACAAACATGTTTGGCTCTCTTGGCTATTACGGTTCTCTAAGACTCTCTGCATTCACTCAAGATTTCACTCCTCCTAGAGCTGCGAGTGACTGTCCCTTAGGATCTAACCTGTGATCCACCTACACTCCCAGCCTTCTGCCAGTGTTTCAAAAAAACTGACAAATGGAGCAACAGCAGCCTGTAGGAAACACTGATGTGATATTTAGGAGAAGAATTCTTTAAGAGAGTTAGAGACCCAGGATGCCTGCTGGGAGATAGTGTCTCCTAGCTATGACTGGGAGACTGCACCCAAGGAATGTCCATAGCAAGGTTGCCTGAGCAAAACCTACATAATGACAGAACCAATGTCTGAAGAGCTATAGGCTCTTGTCTGAAGAAGAGAAAATGCTTTTTCTCCAAGACTGAGACTATTGACAGGTTATCCAGTCCCAAGTGGTCAGCCCTAAACCACATACATACAAGCAACATCAAATGAACTCAATACGCTACGTGTGAAGAAGAGAGTGTGGAGATATATGTCATATATGAAAATTTTAAGAAATTTTCAAGAATAGTCTCAATAAAAGCCAGGCAGGTTGGCACTTGCTCAGAATTCCAGTGCTGGGCAGAGATGGGCACATCCCTGAGGCTTGTGAGACTCCCTGCCTGACCTAGTCAGCAAGTTCCTGCTTCCTTAGAGAACACCCTAAAACGAGAGATAATACCTGAGAAATGACTCCTAGGGTTGTTCTCTGGCCTCCACCCTCACACAATACAGAAGGACATACGTGCACATACACACATGAACACACACAGAGACACATAATTTAAAAAGACGGTTAATAACTGCATTGTATCCTATTTATAAATAAAAATACAATTGGTAGCATTGTTATGGTTTTATTATGTAATCGTAAGGTACTTACCGTTTTCTGTGGCTTCAGGCTTTGTGAGCAGATGTGTGCCTAATGCCGGTTATACTTTGTTCCTGGCTTTCCGGGGCCCATTTTTATACAGCCTAGGTCAGAGACTATGAAAATATTGTTTTAGATCAAGATGAGGTAGACTATCTGTCGTTTGGGGTTGGGGAACACTGGTTGTGTTTTGTTTTTGAGGGGGCTTTGTGGGGTTCGGTTGTTTAGCTGGCTTCATTTTGGTATTGTAGTTGCTGAGAAAACGTCTCACGGTGTAGCCCTAGCTGGCTCAGAAGTCACTATCTAGAGGATCCTGCCCTCACATCGAGATCCGCCTGCCTCCATCCCCCAGGTGCTGGAATTCAAGACATGTGAATTCCACCTGGCCCATCTGCAGTTTAGAGAGACTGCTGTCTGTAACCTTGTGGCTGGTTTCTCCTCTCTGGTATTAAACATCACTTTCTTGACCAAGACTCCCACCTCAGTCTTGACCAAATTTCTCAACTCTGCAGTGCGTGGCTGAGTTGTTAGCATTAGGGCATTCTCCGACGAGTAATACAAGGTATAGAGGTATACCTGTAAGGGGTTTTTTGATGTCTAAATTCATTTCCTGATTTTTCTAAACTTTCTCCCCTGGCTTTCTAGCATCTATTTCTGAGCAACTTTCTAGCTAAAACATTTTCTGATTTGTTGACATCTTCCAGCTGAATCACTGTCAGCTTCCCGTTTGGCCTTTCAACTTCCTTGAGCTGCAAGTGGATAAACACTGCGGAGGAAAAGACAGATGTTCTCTCTCTCTCTCTCTCTCTCTCTCTCTCTCTCTCTCTCTGTGTGTGTGTGTGTGTGTGTGTGTGTGTGTTCTGACTCTGCCAATGTCAGTAGTGGAATGCAAGCGCCAATTAATACATGTGAATATCTGCTGCCAAACACAATTATTCTTCCAGTAATTGTATCAAAACAGTATCAAAATTATCCAGGCCACTTACTCTTTAAAGGCTGATGAGATACTACTGAATGTTCTTGAAAGCTAACTTGGTAAACTCCTGTTTTCTATTTTATTTAAAGAATAAGATAAATATTACCATAGTAAACAAATTCCTCAGTTGGTTAAATCAAAGCCTTTCATGTCGGAAGAGGTTGCCGCTGTGCACATGATTATGTCTTGGAGAACAGTGTTCATGTATTTAAGATTATCACCGCATCTAGCAGCCTTCAGTTTTTTCCCTTCAAACTTTGAACATTAGAGCAGACTTTAGCAATTGTTCCCTTTTATTGCCAAGTCTCAGAGATCTCTGCTTTACGGGGTATGTTCGGGTTCTACATAGAAGCCTTCAATCTCCTATACTTTTTTTTTCTGCGTAGCCCCGGCTGTCCTGTAACTCACTCTGTAGACCAGGCTGGCCTCAAACTCACAGAGATCTGCCTGCCTCTGCCTCAGAGTGCTGGGAATAAAGTGTGTGCCACCATTGCTAGCTCAGAGCCAGCTTTTATGACAGAATCCTTCTCCGTATGCCCATTGGCTGTGAGTGAAATAAACAAATGGCTGTACTGTTTAATGTGGACACAGCCATGCCAAGGACCCCAGTGCCTCAGACCCTGGGGGTAGCAAAGCTTCCCTGAGAAAGGAGCAGAGGGAGGTTAGAAGAGGGGAGGAGAGGAAGAGAGGGGAGTAGAGAAAAATATATAGCGCAATAAAAAAAGTAAGAAGAGAAAAGCAACATCAAAAATTTAAAAAAAAAAAAGATACAGCATGGATTCATGGGTAGAAACACAGAAAAACTGGGATCCAGTAGTCTGGGTTCTCAGGTGCAGAAGTCATAGCAACACGAAAGCTCAGTGTGGTTATTGTATGCAGCTGAAGAGGAAGGTGGCATCATTGCATACATACAGCTGAACTGGGAGGCAGGGTTATTGTGTACAGCTGATGAGGGAGCTAGGCTTAGCTAATCTCAGTAGGAACATGTTTTGTAGGGAGCAGTCTTCAGGCAGTAAACATTCATGGGCAAAGAGCTGTGGCGAGCATTTCTTCACACGCTGTTAGAAGCTCCTGTACTTTTAAAACATGTTAATTGTATTAGCTACATTTCATTGCTGCAACAGAGGAACTGACAAAGGTACCTCAAGAAAAAGTTAATTCTGACTCAAAGTTCAAGAGTAACATCCACGGCGGCAAGGAGGGCGTGGCCACAGGAATGTGATGCAACCAGTCATTGCGTCCAGTCAGGAACAGAGAGCAATGAACGCTGGTGCTCAGCCAGCCCACTTTCTCTTTTTCCTCAGTCGGGGCCCCAGCTAACAGTATGGTTTCAGTAACATTTAGGGTTAATGTTAACTCCCTCCTCAAGTACTCATTCTAGAATTCCCCCTTACAGATATATCTGGAGGTTTCTCTCCCGAGAGATACTGTTGTGTTGACAGTCATTACAAAACATCATATTAACAGGAACAGATGAGTGTGTACCTAGGGTGCCATTCAGGGAAACCTCTCAACTTCTTTTAACATGTTAATCCCCTACTTGAGTAAGGCTGTGTTATACAAATGACATCCCTGAGTAGTTCATATTTCACATATGTTAAACCCAAATATGAGAGATCTGCAAGAAAGTTCCAAATTAGTATTAAAAATAAGCTTAGAAGGACGACTGCCATTGCTTTTTGTGTGAAGATCTATTTTTCTCTGGTAGGAAAAAGGAAACATGCAAGATGTACTTCTTAAAAAAAAATAGGTTCTGAAAATTAAGACCTGTATTTCCAAAACACAGAAAGTTTCTTTTATGAAATCTAATTTTAATTACTTACTTCATGACTAAATCTAATAACTGGTGATTACTGATAAATATTGCTGATAATTCACATTATCTGCTCCAACAAAACACAGCTCTACAGCTCTGCACATCTGTATGTTTCTTTTCAAGAAAAGCAGGCTCTCTGAAGGCATAAATGAATAAATCCTTTGGAGCCAGATCTTCATCTCTGTGCTGTGAGCAGGTTCTCCTTCCAGAACTTCCTTTGAAGTGATGGCAGGATGAAAAATTGAAAGGGGACGTGGCAGAGGGAAATAAGAAATTTCCCGTTGCTAGTTAACATTATTGGAGAGTAAGTTTGCACCAACTTCAAAGGATAGTGATGGAGAGAGAGGGGGGCTCAGAGAGAATAAGTCACAGCTTTGAATGGGAGATCAAGCAACTTAATTGCACCAGTAAGGAAAAGCCAGGGAAAGTTCCTGAGCTGGGGACTGACATAAAAATCTTTAGTGCTGCAAAGATGACTCCGCAAAGTTGGCCACAAATAAACAGTAGTCAAGAGAGAAGAAACAAACTGGCGTGGGAATCTGGTCAGACTAGCCATATTACCAAACACCTGGAGAAAAGGGACTTGTGACACCGAGGGTAAATGGCATTCAAGAAGCACTCAGGCAGCTTAGAGATTGCTTAGCATGGATGACAAAATGAAAAGCAAAAGAACACCCCAGACTATGGGGTTATTAAAGTAACAAAAATAGCTATTTTGTGTAGACATATATATATATATACATATACACATATGTTTTTAAAGAAAATCATAGCCAAGATAAAGTTGAGGTTAAGGATTATGTACTCTACCACAAAAGTTTCTTTGGGCCACTTATCACAACCTCTGGTGGCTTAAAATACCAGAAATTTATTTTCCCACAGTTTGAGGAGCTGAAGTTTGAAGTCAAGCTGTCAGTAGGACCTGCCCTCTCTGGTGGCTCCAGAGAAAAAATTCTTGCCAACTCTTCTCAGCTTCTGATGACTTGCTGCGGTCCACAGTGTTCCCCGGCTGAGAGAAAAATCCTTGGCAACTCTTCTCAGCTTCTGATGACTTGCTGAGGTCCACAGTGTTCCCCTGCTGGAAGCTGCCTCTCTGCAGTGTTCATCCTGTCCTTGTTATCCTATGCACTGTAATGATATGATACCCAGCATGAGGTGGGACCAGCGATCCCATGGTGGGGGACAAACACACCATCAGACAGAATTTAAATGGGAAAGAAGTTTATTGGGGAAGGAAGGGAGAGAGAGAGAGAGAGAAAGAGAGAGAGGCAGTGATCTGCCTCCTTAGAGAAATGGCAGAAAGAGAGAATAGGAGTGGGAGGAGCTTGTCTCTTAAAGGGACCTTTGCACCTGTGTAGAGTCTGAGTACTGTCTGCCATGCATGCAGGGGTGGCCACTCTGCCTCTGCCAGATAGGTCCTCAAGGGGCAGGGCCAGCTTTGCATTTGCCTGGATGATAATAGTTGTCACACATCCTTCGTGTGTCTCTGCACATCTGTAATTTTTATAAAAGACAGCTGCCATTGGATTTAGGGCTCTAGTCCATGCTGACCCCCCTCAAGATCGTTACTGAATACTCTGCTGCTCAGCAAAGTTACATTTGGAAGTCTGGGTGGACCAGAATAGCAGGAAGACACTACTTTTCTTGTTGTTTTTGTTTTGTTTTTTCCAGGCAGGGTTTCTCTGTGCTTTGGGGGCAAACACCATTTAACCCACTTCCTATACCTATGTGAACAACTCTAATATTTCACAGCTGTGTGTCTCTTAATGAGAATGCTACAGTTTTACAGTTTCTGCAAAGATGCAGAAGGAGTCTATCTTGGTGCTGAGGCTCAAACAGGAAAATCACAGTCACAATGCTGCAGTAGGGATGTAAAATTACAAAAAGAGTGCTTGTCTTGAACAAAGTGGCACAGAGCATGGGAGAAAGGTCAAGATCTCCAGTTTCTTTGCTCTAACCTCTTAAGCACACACCGCCCCTTGAGGAATGTTGTTCGCCATACGTTCTTCAGACATGCTTTTCCTTACATGTAATAGACAAGTCCTGCTTTTCTTCGTAAGAAAAAAATAATTAAAAGATAATTAAATCACTCCCCCGTCTCTCAAACCCCTTACATGTACTCACTCCTTCTAAAATTAATATCCTCCTTTAGAAGCATTATTGTTATATATAAATGCATGAATTATAGACACAACCTGCTGAGTCTGTTCAGTTTTGCCTATGCGTGTACAATTTCAGGACTGGCCACTGTGTATTGGACAACCAATTAGAGGGCTCTTGCCTGAGAGAGGCTAATTTTTTCTTAGTAGTCAGTCCCAGTCAGTGGCCTTATGAAGTTCCTTCTTCCCATTACCATGTCTGCTCATACACTCACTGTTCAGGGATTGTATAGACAGCCATACTGTCAGGGTAAAGCTTCCTTCATGATCCCAAGCCTTCGACTGAGTTGTGACATATCTACTGGGACTGAGTCCACATGATCTCTTGGTCTCTGAATTATGAACTGCTGTGGTTGTTTGTAGTCATCTTCATTTGCTGGAAACAGAATCTTCTTTGATGAGGGGTAACAGCTGTTCTTATCTGTGGATATAAGGTTAAGTTTTAGGATGTGGTTAGGAATTAGGGTGGTCCAGGAAAGTGATGATGGCTGATTCTCTCTTTGGATCCATGATCTCACTAACCCTGGGGCATTGGCTAAGTCTCTACTACAGTCATGATTTCCCTCTTATTGAGTGAGTCTTAAGTTCAATCAGACAGCTCCTGATTGTTGGCAAGATATGAGTACCACCATTGCTCCTTTAGAGATATCTTGCCATGTAGCACGATTAATAAAAACTCAGAGACAGAAATTGGGGTTCAACCTAAAGTTCAGAAAAGCAAAAGAGTCAGCCACTGGCTCTTTCCTCTACCTCAGTCCGAAATGGCGATCCTGCCTCCAGGAATCTCAGAATGAGACTGTGGCTGAGAGCCGTCTCCCCGCATCTTATATTCCTCTCGAGTACTGGGATTAAAGGCGTGCATCACTACTGCCCAGTTTCTATGACAAACTAGTATGGCTACTGGGACTGGACTGTAAGGCTGCCCAGCATGGTTGTTTTACTCTCTTATCTTCAGGCAAGCTTAATTTATTAAAATACAAATGAAATATCACTACGTTGCCATGCTGGTCATTACAGTTCGTTGACACCAGAGCTGGTAAGACTGTTGACTTGGCTGTTTGTGTAGCGCTTTCTGGTCCCAGGAAAGTTAGACTGCAGGAGGAGCTTTCTTTCAGATCAGATCCAGCTCAAATCTTTCTGTGTCCTCAACAATAGGGATTTATATTCAGTCTCTGAATGAAAACCAAGGACAAAAGCAATAGCCTATATTGTTTTGGTCGTCACTTGGACTACCCTGACCAACTACTCAAATGGAGGTTTCTCATGCCTGGTACTAGAGTTTTTGTTAGGAGTCTATGGCTCCTGTGTGGAACATTGTCTGCTCAGAACGCATGACTTCATTTATATAATGCACATTTATTGTGAATAATTTATGTAAATATGAAACAATATGATTTCTTGAGGTATTATGAAACATCTTTGGTGTTACTCATCGTGAAACAAAAAAATATGACATAAGGTAGGCTTAATTAATTAACTAATTCCACAAATATGTTATCTTTTAATAAAACAAAAGCCTTTTTTCTTAATTGATGTTTAAAATGTACAAATAGTTATTTTCTCTGTCTTTCCTTTATTTTTTAGTTTAGCATATCAAGCATAACAAGAATATTTTATCGGAAGCATTCTAATTGTTTGTTAATGTGCAATAGACTTTTAAGATTTTAGTTGATAAATCTTTTTGAAGTTTGCATAAAATGGTGAGTTTTTAAAAATCCATTACAACTTTTGCATGACATTAGTCTTTATTCTTGCATAAAAGGGTTGTTATGAGAAGGGATTTTAGATGAATAGAACTGCCTTCGTAATCTCTCATTGTTTCCACATTGTTGTGTAGCAAACTACAAAAAAAACAAAAACAAACAAACAAAAAAAACAACAATTACATCACTGTAAAAAATCGAGCCCTGCCACTGATGTATTGAAGCTGTTGGTGGTAAACGAACAGTCACAAAATGCAGAATGCGATGCTCACCACTGTGTGGGTATTTACGCGTTTGCTGCTTTGATATCTGCATGATGCCCTTACAGATAAGGTGGCTGAAGAAGGCATCCCTGGAAAGTGACAGTTCAACTGAATCTGAAAGGATAAGCAAAACTATGCCACACAGAGGGTAAGATGGCAGAGACTAGTCTAGACAAAGTAGACTTCTGTGTTAATCCATGCCCTATGCTGTGTTCAGAAAATGGCAAGAATTGTGCCGTGTCCAAAGAACAGGGTTTGTGCAGATGAGCTATAAGAACAAAGGGGGATAAGATGGCAAAGCAGATGGAGATGAGGTTTTAGTGGGATTTACCCATGTGGTAGGGATAATATTTTATAGACACTGCAGCATCGTGTTAAAGTGTGTTCATCTACATGCCCCACTTCCAGAGTCAAGCCATAAGGCCTATCAAACCAGGATTGCAGAAAGACAACAAAATAAAGCGGTTTTGGTTATCATTGAGTCTCAAAGCAGACTCTTTTAAAACTTCTTTTGGAAGGTACTATTTGAGAGAGCCATGTTTTGTAAGAGAAATAAAAGGGGTGTGTTGAATTCTTTGATCTCTCTCCTTAATACTTCAAAAGATTACTGTCTACAGTTGGCGTGTGAAAGATCTCATTTAAGCACGAAGTTTCAACAGAAAGAGTCTATGCCTTTTCATCCCTGCGGGCTACAGCAGAGAGAAAAGAGACAGGAAGTATGAGAAGAGTGTCCAGAACACACTGTCTCTCCCCACCTACAAAAGCTCTGATGCAGCGGAAGAACTGGACGGGAAGGGGGTGGGTAAGAACACTTGGATAAAGAGGCCAAGGCCATTGAAGGTGGCAATGCCTGAGGAGTAGCGGCAAGGAAGTCACAAGGCCTAGACTAACCTCATTCATTTCTTCAGTGCGTGACAAACAGGGCGAGAGATCAATACAAACTCCGCTGAGAACTAGTGATGTATGATTAGTTTTCATTTTATAGGAGAAGACAAATAACAGAAAGGTAGTTCACATTTCAATGTCTCGGAAGATCCTATCAATTGCATCAGATATATCAACAGGGGGAGAATTTAGGGAGTCTCAGTTGCTCCTGAGTGCTTTGGAGACAGAAATTGGCTGAGAAGGCCACCAAGCCATCATCGCCTATGGTCACTACACAGAGAACTCTTTGTGGCAGGACTCTAAGGTCTAGGGCAAACGCCAAAACTAGAGTGGCCAGTGTCACCGTATCCCCACCTAAAGGGCATGTGGATGGTCACCACTGTAGGGGAACATCTACAACAGGTTAGCCAATCAGCTGAGGCCTGCTGTGAGGGTACAGAGATGAACGAGATGAAGGGGCTTTGGCAGGGAGCCCCAGATGATTAAAAAGCCAGTGCCTGAAAATATGAAAAGGATCTGAAGTGGAAGAGAGAGTGACTTATGAGGAGCACAGAGGCAGGGGGTGAAGCCGAAGTAGACAGAAACCAGAAGACATAGTACCCTGTAGGCCGTGATAACAAACTGTGTGTCTTATTCTAATTACAGTCGGGAGTCAAGGAAGAGATGCACATGGGGGGCATTTTGCTCGAGAGGACAGTTTAGGATGTGATGTGAAGGATGGTCCAATAGGAGCAAAACGGAAAACAGGGAGACCATACATAAGGAAATGAAAAGAAGTAATTTATAATAAAATGGCATGCATCTTACTATATCGATGCTTGAGTAACAATTATGCCTGGAACACATTTGTGAATCTGTACATATTACCAGCCAGGCATGTATTTAAAAATAAATTTTTATTATATATGTGACAGTTAATTCTTTCTAACTCCCTGCTGGAAAACTCAGCGTGTATATGACCTTCTGAGCTTTTTTTCCCCCAGATTCAAATCATAGCTAACAACCTATGCCTTCCCTTCATTGAATAGAACAAATGTCATTCAGGCTAAAGTAGAAATAAAAAGTTCAACATTTGATTGTATTTTAAAAACATCTCAGAGCTAAAAGTTCATCGAGTTCCCAAGCTTCCTCCAAGTCCATGCAGCTAAGAAAAGCTAAACGCTAACCACCCAGTACTGGATAACCAATGCTAACCACCCAGTACTGGATAACCAATGCTAACCACCCAGTACTGGATAACCAATGCTAACCACCCAGTACTGGATAGCCAGTTGGCTTCTTCTAGGCTTTTTCTCTTAGGCCACCAACCAGCTCCCAAATCATAACACAGAGACTTGTTATTGGTTTTGAATGCTTGGCCTAGCTTAGGCTCTTCTCTAGCAAGCTCTTTTAACTTAAATTAACCTGTTTCTCTTTACCTACCCTTTACCTTGGGGCTGTTTATCTTTCTGTCTTACTTTCACTGCTTCTTTTATTTGGCAAGCTGGCAGCTGCCTGGCTTCTGCTTATCCCCCCCCTGCCCCCCCCTGCCTCCCTCCTCCTCTTTTATCTCTTGTTCCTCTCGCAAGCCTGGATTTCTCCTCCTACTAAATTCTTTCTGTCTGCCAGTTCCACCTATCTTTTCTCTGCCTTGCTATTGCTGTTTAGCTCTTTATTAGACAAATCAGAAGCCTTAGGCAGGCAGGAGGAAACAGAAGAAACACATCTTTACATAATTAAACACATGCAGCATAAACAAAAGTAACACATCTTTACATCATTAAAATAATGACATTCTGCAGCATTAACAAATGCAACACATCTTTGCCCAGTTAAAATAATAATCCACAACAGGGGCTCTTCCCTGGGGAAGACTCTGACCATTCCTTAGTTGCCTGAAGTTCAAAGGTCAGCTCTGAAATCATATACATGCAAGTAACATTATACTGAATGAGCAGGTTGCATTAGTATATATTAATTAATATATATATATTATATATACAATGAAAAAATGAGATTTGATAGAGAGCATAGTAATATATTTATGAGTAGGTATGTGTGTATGTATATATATATGTATATATATATATAAATAATGAAAGAAAATGATATTTGAGAGACAGCAAAAGGGTACTTGGGAGGGTTTTGAGGGAGGAAAGGGAAAAATGATATAACTGTATTTTCATTTTAAAATATAAAAATTCTTTTTTTTATTGTTAAAAGAAAAATTTACATTTACTCCCCTTGTTCCCAGCCATCCCGCTCCCCCACTACCCCACCGCCCTCCCCGTGCTTCCTTAAGATGGTGCAGGATACCCTGACCTATGGGAAGCCCAAGGCC
>JAQHUG010000219.1:2458406-2498789 GCA_028555095.1 Dicrostonyx torquatus
GTTTGTGTTTTCTTCAATGCCTCCATTTCAGTTTTCAGGTCTTGAACTGTTTCCTTTACCTGTTTGATTGCTTTTTCTTGGCTCTCTAGGGTATCTTTGAGGTATTTATTCATTTCTTCTAACTTTTTGTTAGTCTTCTCATCCTTTTCTTTAAAGGAGTTTTTCATATCTTCTTTAATGGTCTCTATCATTTTTGTAAAGTTACGTTTAAAGTCGATTTCTTCTACTTCTTCTGGATTAGGTCTTCTTGTTGTATAATCGCTGGATTCTGGCATTGTCATGTTGCTTTTCAGGTTGTTGGAGGAACTCATGACTTGGCACCTGCCCATCTTTTCCCCTCCGATTGGATCAACTGGTACTCGAAAAGGGCCACTTGATCAGTCTGGATGGACCTGGATCAGGGGCCTTCGCTGGCCCAAGAACCTGTCGAGCTCCTCAGATCCAGATGGGTCTGGGTCAAAAGCCCTCTAAAAGGGCCTGAAGCAGACAAAAGGGCGAGCTTCTGTGCTCTGTGCAGCACACAAAGTCCTGTGGCTTTGGATACGCCACCTTTTCCCTCAGGGCCTCAGCTTGGAAACAAGCTGAGTTCCTTTTGGGAACCTAGGACCCCACCACCAATGGGGGAGGGATGCTTGGATGTAAGCTTGGGTGTGCTAAGCAGATAAGCCAATAGGTAGGGGAAGCTCCCTTAATGGCCCAAAGGTTTGTGGGATGGGCGGGTGTCCTTAGTCCCCTCTGGGGCCAGACACCTAGATGGCTGGGCTGGGACTCACTTACCCTCTCAGTCGAATGGCTAAATCAGGAGCCCTCTCCAAGGGCCTGCTGCAGTCAAAAGGGCGGGCTTCTGTGCTCCACAAAGCCCTGTGGCTTTTTACAGGCACCCCTTTCCCTCAAGGCCCCAGCCCGGGAACAGGCTGAGTTCCTTTTGGGAACCGAGTTCCCCGCCTCTGATGAGGCCAGATTCTTGGAAGTGAGCTAAGGTGTACCATAAAAATTCTTTTAAAAAATAAGAAAAAGAAAATCTAAGTGATTCAAATACTTTGGAGGTTTCAATAAATAGAGGTGCCACTATAGAGAGAGAAGGACAGTTCCACGCTGTAGTCCCATCTGTGTGACAGCTGGGTACCTGCATGTCTTGGTACTGAGAACTGAGAGTCGTTTGGACCTCTCAAGAATAATTTATTTATTCTGATTGATGTTTAACCAGAAAATTATGCAATGTATGATGGCCTAAAATACCCCAAATGTTTTAGTAAGTAATATATGTGATTGAATAGATAAACATAAATCATCTTTCTCTAGTTTAACTACAGTAGAGTTATATTTAGGTGCCTCCTCTATGTGTTTTAAGATTTTTATATTATCTTTCTGTTACCAAAAAATCATGACTAGACAAGACTGAATTTCTTTAATAATTGGGATCAGAAAAGAGATGACAATAATGGATTCAAATCTAGTGTGTACATTCAAACCCAAAATATTATGTCATGAGATCTCACTGGGAGGCTTTATTCCATTTCTCAGACACAGGCACCTAGGGAACAAGGCTGATGCAATACTCAGGAAAACTATCCACCAGGGAAAACAACATCTACAAAACAAACGAAGCAAACAAATCAAGCCAAAGAACTTAAACCCCAGTGCCGACTCTAGAAGCAATGCTGGGTCATGAAGCTAAAACGATCTCGCACTCTCCGTGTTCAATTAGTCTATTTGGACTCTGTAGTGGTTACAAGGACAGATCCTTTATCTGAAATGTGAGAGCAATGGTTATTTGACTCTCCTGGTTCAACAAAGGAGTATTGCCTTTCTGATAGCATTTGGGTCATAAGATGATAAAAAGAGGAGTCCTCAAAGGTATGCAGGAAAAGCTCCTGCTTTGACTATTCCCACCTAAACATCTTCATTCAAGATTAATCTTCACAATAATCCCCGCAGGACTTGAGAAGATGTTTGTGAATTTGAATATGAATGTTCTTCTGAGAAACAATCACGTTTTTGCTTCTGCCTTTTAAAAGAGCAAAACATGTGAACAAGGTTGTTGATGGAGGGAAGGCCTGCTTTTGGTCCCAGCTGCCTGGCTAGCTTACACCAGAAATAATCAAACAGAAAATGTATTAATTAAATCACTGCCTGGCCCATTAGCTCTGGCCTCTTATTGGCTAACTCTCACATCTTGATTAACCCATTTCTATTAAATCTGTGTATCACCACGTGACTGTGACTTACTGGCAAGATTCTAATCTACGTCCTTCTCAGGCAGGAGATTCATGGTGTCTGCCACACTGCCCTTCTTCCCAGCATTCAGTTCTGTCTACTCTGCCTACCTAAGCACTGCCCTATCAAAAGGCCAAGGCAGTTTCCTTATTTAACCAATGAAAGCAACACATAGATAGAAGAACCTTCTATATCACAAGGTAGAGAAAATGAAATTAAAAACCTTTCACTAAATAAATAGTGCATCTCCCAAACCATCATGAAGATGTGATCATTGACAAGTTATCACAGACAAAAGGTTTTAATTTGAAGTAACTGTCTGGAAACATAAAAAGTTCTCAGTCTCATTTTGATATACAGTTGAAAATGTTAATATATGATAATGATCCACTTTCTGAATTATGAACAGAAAAATCATCGCTCTGGTGTTTGCCTCTTTTAAGACATCTGAGAAATTTTTGCTCTGTGATCTAAGAATCTTGTGAGACTTTCTGTGTGTATAATTTGTCTGCATAATTTGGTACGTATGTACCGTCGTCTTACATGGGTAACCATGGCCACTGTGCAGCATACTAACAAGTGTGGCAGCCTTACTAGAACCTGGAGAACTTTGTCCTTTACTAGGGAACCTGCAGAAGACTGGCTCCTGAAGTATAAAATTAGCTGTGCTGAAAATATGACTATAGATGGCGTCTGTTCACCTCTCACTAGCCGGGAGCTTTAGAGAGCCAATGAGACTGGCTCCCCAGCGAGCGCCTCAGATTGTCCCAGCTCTGGCATGTGCTACCATACTGTATTTTTTGCATGGGTGCTGAGGAATCTTAACTCAGATAGTTATGCTTGTGTACACTGTACCAACTGAGCTAGCTCCTCGGCCCCTACCACCTATTACTTTTACCTGCATTTTGGTACCTGTAGTTCAATCATTCTTTCCCTTCCTCTTTCCTTCTGTAACCACTATAAAATTACTATATATTCAGACCAACTCCCTTCAGCATCCACAAATGAACAGGAAATTATGCTGGTGGTCTCCTATGTCTGACTTATTTCAGTCAATACAACGAGCCTTTAGCTTCATTCAATTTGCTATAAAACATAAGGTACCATTCTTTTCTATAGGTAAATAATATTTCACTGGTATATATGCCACATTTTCTTTCTCCACTCATCCATTACTGAGCATCTAAGTATATTCTGTATCTTAGCATTTGTGAATTTTACTGTAAGAAACAAGTGTATGAAAGTTCCTTTCTTATGTACTTGTCTCATTTCCTTTGCATATGTGTGTGTGTGCATGCACACACAATATGTATGTGCTATAATCAAATATTAGGTATATTATAATACTTATACTACTGCTGCAATACTTGATGAATCACCAGAAATATGGCAACCATAAATATAGGCATATATTTCTTTTCATTTTCTTTTGTATTTGACAAAGTTACTCTTTTCTAACTATTTATAATAACATTTCCCCTCTAACTTCAAACACTAAGACCTTTTCTGGTAGATAGACATTTCTTTGCTTTTTGATTTCCCCCCGATACTAATTGCCAGAAATTGTAAAGTATATTTAGTCACATGTAAAATGGGAATAATTATTTGTCTTAGTTTGGGTTACAATTGCTGTAATCAAACACCATGACCAAAAAGCAAGCTGGGGAGGGAAGGGTTTATTTGGCTTATGCTCCACATCCACAGTTCATCACTGAAGAAGTCAGAGCATGGACCTGAAGGCCGTGGCGGGGTGCTGCTTACGCACTTGATCTCCGTGGCTTGCTCAGCCTGCTTTCTTATAGAACCCAGGACCACCAGCCCAGAGGTGGCCCTGCCTACAGTGGGCTGGGGCCTTCCACATCAATCACTAGTTTAAAAATGTTCTACAGGTTTGCCTATACAGTCGATCTTATGGAAACATTTTCTGAATTAGGGTTTCCTCCTTTCTGATAACTCTAGTCTGTGTCAAGTTGACATAAAATTAGCCAGCACAGGATTTAAATGGAATGGAGATTGCTGATCTCACGAACCTGTAACTCAAAGAATATCTTGGGTTAGCTGGGTGGGTCCCGCCTATCATAGGATGTTTTCTAATACAAGAGGGTGTGAAAAGAATAAGCTAAGACTTTGAAGATGCTCTGTTGCTGAGTTTGATGATGGAGGAGAGAATTAGGAGAAATGTAAGCCAGGAAGCTTCTAAGGTTGGAAAAGGCAAAAAATAAAATAAAATAATTCTCCTATAGAATCTTCAGAAGGAGTGACTATTGCTCACATCCTGATTTTAGTCCAGGATATCTATTTTGGACTTCTGATCCTCAGAACTTTTCAGACAATAAAATCAACAATAGAAAAGTAACCAAGACATGAGGCAAGTACTGTAGAGTCCAATATTGCTACAGGAGTTATAGCAGAAAACCCTAAGACCAGGGCAGTCTTGCATATATTTTGCAAATAATCACAAGCCAAGAGTTCAAGAGTGAAATGACCAAATCATGGCCAGAAAACAGCATTCCATAGCATGCCACCTCTTCCTCCAGCTTATATGTTCTTTTCTTCCCCTCTCATAGGATGTTCCATCAGCCTTGGAAACATCCGTTTGGGGATGAGCTTTCAACAGTCACTTTCCCTCTGCACTCTGACCACAGTAATTCCTGCCTGCTGCAAAAGGATGCTTCTTCAACCAAAGCTGACAGAAGCAGTAATCCATGTAGCCGAGTAATACAAACCCAGAGACAGATATTGGGGTTCAATCTGAAGATCAGAAAAGCAAAGCAGCCTGCCAGTAGAAAGATTTTACCTCTCAAGGCTCAGACAAACACAGGGGCGATCCTACAATGCTCTCCACCAACCTCAGACTCCACACTCCACTGAGTTCCTGCCTCTTTCCCATTATATCCCTCTTTCCACCCAGCCATATCATTCCTGTGTATGCCTCCCCAGCGCTGGAATTAAAGGTGTGGGATCCCAAGTGTTGGAATCACCTTTGTATGAGCTCTGCTTCTCTTTTAGGCAGATTTAATCTTGTGTAGCCAAGGGTGGCCTTGAACTCACAGAGATCTGTCTGCCTCTGTCTCCTGAGTGCTGGGATTAAAGGTGTGTGCCACCACTCACTGCTCTATATGGCTGATTAGTACGGCTTCTTTGCTCTCTGATCTTCAGGCAAGCTTATTTATTAAAACACACATAATACACCATTATAAATCCATGGGCATTAAAGATAAATATTTAGAAGGAGTTTTACAGCACACCATGTCTGTACGGCAAAACAATAGTAGCACTTTTCCTAGCAGGGTCTATGACCACCCTAGTCATAGGGGTTTTTTTTTGGGAGGGGCAGTTTTCAAGACATGGACTCCCTCATATGGAGCAGACCTCCAATCCAATTAGAAAGTGGCTAATTGACCTTGAAACAGTTATGCCATTTTTGCACGTGTGGGCAGTTTGCCTAGCAGGTCAGTAGCATCACACAGGACCCGCAGCTGAGACTGATGGCAGCTCCCCAGCAGTGTGTACATCTCCTTCCAGCACTATGCAAGAATGCTAGAAGTCTTCATCTCAGTGCCTGAATTCCTTATGCTGTGCAACCGTAGCGTGTATATACCATTACTTTTAAACAAGTATGTGATTTCCTTTCCACATGAAAGTTACACAGACGAACTTTTCCTCCTTAGCGAAATTGTAGTCTAGGAGGATTCTTTCTAAATGCGCTTTCTCATCTAACCTTTCTGCTGGGGGGAAATGTTAACATTAGGCTTGAAAAGAGACAAGACATAGTCAAATGACACTGAAAATATTGACTTTCATATCCCCGAGCAGCACCAAAAATGGATCAGCAAAAGATAAAACATGAAGAGAGAAAGCCAAAAAGATCTAGTCAGACTGAAATGGAAGATAAATACCCACGGGTTGAAAAGCTGAAGTTGCACAGGTTCCCTGGGACGTGAAGCACAAAAATAAACACTGGTGGTTGGAATTTAGCTTCTGAAGATTGATAAGTACAGAAACTACCCCTGCAACATGGACTTGGGGGTCAGGTTGAACTCACATTGTGTAAATAAACATAAAATTAAAAAAAAATGTTGTGCCCGCTGCTTTGCCCATGATACATGTTTAGGCAGAAAGAAAAGTATTTTAGGTCCCTGGCTTAAGTAAGCAAACCACCAGCTTGGGGGATCATATCAGCAATATCGCCAAGCCGGCATGTAGTAACGATTTAAAATTAATGTGATTTAAAACAATGTTTGCTCTTAAAGCTAAGGAATCTGGGCAGAGACAAGCAGAAAGTTGACAGGTAAGCTAGGATGAGCACAGATGTTAAAAGTCAGTGTAGCACAGAAACACAGACCAGCATGGCTGCCAGTGTCCTGGGGGAATCCCCCTGGAGGAACACTCACATAAAGCCAGATCCTAGACCAAGGTACAAAATTTTAGGAATCAGAGCAAAGTAATGAGTTTATTAAGAAGAGATAAGAAAATAGTACAAATGTAGGGTGGGGGAGAGGTGGAGAGAATAAAACACTGTGCTGTGTAAAGGCTGATTTTTTTCTGAGCATAATAAATCAGAAATTTTATTCATAATGGAAATTTCAAGTCATTTATAAGTACTCATTTTAAAAGTCCATATCTCACTTTTATAACAATGAAGTTCTTTCTATACTTTCAGTACATATTTGGTCCAATTCATTGTCTCATATAGTTTTATTTTTTATTAATTAAATTTGTTCTTTGACAATTTCATAAATGTATATAATGTATTCTGATTACTCTGTGCTCTCTAATATCCCTCTGATCCTTATCAGCTTTCCTCTTTTCTTTTTTGTCATTTTTATTTATTTTTTGTTTTTATTGAACTATATATTTTTCTCCACTTCTCTCCCTTCCTCACCACTCCCCTTCTACCCTCTTCCATGACCCACATGCTCCCAATTTACTCAGGAGAGCCTGTCTTTTTCTACTTCACATGTAGATTAGAACTATGTATGTCTCTGTTAGGATTCTCATTGTTGTCTAGTTTCTCTGGGATTCTGAATTGTAGGCTGGTTTTTCTTTGCTTTATGTCTAAAAGGCATATGAGTGAGGACATATTATATTTGTCTTTCTGGGTCTTGGTTACCTCACTCAATATGATGTTTTCTAGATTCATCCATTTGCCTGCAAATTTCAAGATGTCATTACTTTTTTTTCCACTTTGTAGTACTCCATTATGTTAATGTACCACATCTTCTTTATCCCTTCTTTGGTCTAGGGGCATTTAAATTGTTTCCAGGTTCTGGCTATGACAAACAATGCTGCTATGAACATAGTTGAGCACATGTTCGTGTGGCAGGTTTGAGCATCCTTTGAATATTTCCCCAAAAGTGGTATTGCTGGGTCTTAAGGAAGGTTTTTTCCTAATTTTCTGAGAAATTGCCATACTGATTTCCAAAGTGACTGTACCAGTTTGCACTCCCACCAGCAATGCAGGAGCATAAGCTGTCATCGGTGTTTTTGATCTTGGCCATTTCACAGATGTAAGATGAAATCTCAGAGTTGTTTTGATTTGCATTTCTCTGATGGCTAAGGATGTTGAGCATTTCCGTGAGTGTCTTTCAGCCATTTTAGATTCATCTGTTGAGAGGTCTCTATTTAGGTCTGTAGTCCATTTTCTTTATTGGATTATTTGTTCTTTTGATGACCAATTTCTTGAGTTCTTTGTATATTTTGAAGATCAGCCCTCTGTCTTATGTGGGGTTAGTGAAGATCTTTTCCCATTCTGTAGGCTGTTGTTTGTCTTGTTGACCGTGTCCTTTGCTTTACAGAAACTTCTCAGTTTCAGGAGGTCCCATTTATTAATTGTTGCTCTCAGTGCCTGTGCTACTGGGATTCTATTTAGGAAGTGGTCTCCTGTGCCAATGTGTTCAAGTGTACTTTCCACTTTTTCTTCTATGAGGTTCAGTTATGTTGAGGTCTTTGATCCATCTGGACTTGAGTTTTGAACATGATAAAAGATATGGATCTCTTTTCATTCTTCTACATGTTGATATTCAGTTATGCCAACACTAGTTGTTGAATATGCTTTCTTTTTTCCATTTTATATTTTTTACTTCTTTGTCAAAAATCAGGTGTTCATAGGTGTGTGAATTGATATTTAATTCTTTGATTTGGTTCCATTGATCCTTCTGCCCGTTTTTATACCAATGTCAGACTACTTTCAGTACTGTAGAAAAGCTGATTTTTTTTTAAAAGGAATTATAAAAATTGTCAATTCACCTAGTAACTCATCCATAATATGAGTGCTTTGAAATGCGACATTCTGGGTGTAATAGAGCTGTTACAGTCATGAACACACAGACACTATGGTGGCCTGCAGAAGACCTGCACATAAACAGACATAAAAACAGGAGAGAAACCTGGGGAAAAGGAGATTCGTGGAAGTGGGAGAGAGGTAAGAAAGGGCACTTGGGCGGTAGTGAGTGGGATCTCAGTACATAGTATACATGCATGAAATTGTAAGAAAAGAAAAAACTCACTGTGCTGGCTAGTTTTATATCAACTTGGCCCAAGCTAGAGTTATCTGAAAGGAGGGACCCTCAATTAAGAAAATGCATCCATAAGATTCACCTGTAGTGTATTTTCTTAATTAGTAATTGGTGGTGGTTAATCACTAATTAATTGTGGTCAATCACTAATGTATTGATTGTGGGTGGTGCCACCTTGGCTGGTGGTCCTGAGCTCTATGAGAAAGCAGGCTGAGCAAGCCAGTAAGCAGCGCTCTTCCATGGCCTCTCCATCATGATGCTCCTGCCTCCAGGGTCCTGCCCTGTTGGAGTTCCTGGCTTCACTTCCTTCAGTGATAGACTAGGATATGGAACGGTAAATTAATAAACCCTTTCCTCCCTAGCTTGCTTTTGGTCAAGATTTTATCACAACAATACCAAACATAGCTACACACCTATCATTGTGGGAATATCGTAGTGAATTCACACAAATGTGAATGGTGTAGTCCACCACACACCCAGGCTAGGTCATTGCTCCCAGGTTACCAACCTGCACGGCATGTTAGTGTGCCAAATAATGTAGCCAGTTATAACACATAAATATAATAAATATATATACTATATACTATATAAGTAAATATATAGTATCAATGTATCTAAATATAACAAAACAAAGAAGTTGAAGGAAAATATAGTATAAAAGATTAAAAAGCAAAAAGCACATCTGTCATAGAGATTCAGAATATGAGCCCCCACCCATTGCTCATCTTGTTACCAAGAGAAAACTAGGAGTCAGGGACTGGCAAAGGGAACCGCATTTCTTTACAGTTTGGTCAGAACCAGGGAGAGAAAAGTTTTTAGCTTCTCTCTGCCTTTCCTGTGACAAAGATGGAAGAGAAGCCAAAACATAAGCTCATGGAGAGGGAGCTGTGAGGGAAGGCATCTCCCGGGAGATGGCTTCCTTCTCTAGGCTCCCCCCACTGTAGGTCTCTGGGGGAAGTGTTAATTCTTTAGAGCCCATGTTTGTAGGGTCCCTGGAGTCTGTGACACATCGATTTATATGAGCGGAGCTGGCAGGACTAGAAGCCGCTCTGGGAGAGCTAGCGAGTAAGCGGTGAGTAGACAGGAAGGGCAAGGAGGCACCTGAGCATCACGAGAGACTATGTAAGAACCGTACCACTATAGAATGTAAGAACCGTACCTTTACATACAAAGTTTATGTTAAAATATCTTTCCCAACAATGAATTAAATTTAACTTACTTTAAAACTTTTAATTTTGGTTTTTTTTTTTTTGGTTCTGTTTTCGAATCAGGATCTCTGTATCCCTGGTTGTCCTGGAACTTACTCTGTAGACCAGGCTAGCCTTGAACTCACAGATATCCACCTGCCTCTGCCTCCTGAGTGCTGGGATAAAATGTGTATGCCACCACCATCTGGCTAATTTATTTATTATTTTAACTTCTTTATTATTTATAATTATAATATAATTTTATATATATTATATATAATTATATATTATATTATGTAATATGAGATACACAGATAATTAAAAACATATTTTAATTATCCCTTAGTTAAAAATTAGGGCATGTCACACACTTAGCAGAGTCTGGATCATCAGCATCATGGTCTTCCATCTCCACCTTACATCCCACAGCAAGTTCTGTGGGCGATCACACACATGGCGCTGTCTTCTAGGGCAGCGACATCTTCTTCTGGACACTTCCTGAAGACCAGCCTGAGCTCTCCCCAAGCAGAAATGTCTGTCCTTAGTGGTTTTCTTGCTTTGTTCTACTTCCGACCACAAATTTGCTTGTGAGTGGATTGTGCCCCATGGATACCCACTCCCTGCTAGAGGAGACCTTTTGCTTACTTCAGCCAATGTTTTCAGACTTTTTAAAAGTTTTGTTAGGCTTCTGAAGAAACTCCTTCTGAATTCTTTCTGTAAATTTTACCAAAAAGTGTGTCTTCTCTCGATGCTTATTTTTCTCTTGGCATTTCATTGGCTACACATTCGCTAGTCAAGAGGAAGCTTACAGCACCATTATATTCTTACGGGACCGCTGTTGTGTACATGGTGTGATCCACTATTGGCAAAACAGTATTATATGGTTCATGGCTATGCAATATAAATCCTCAGAGACATATCGCTTAAGAGATACATGATCATTCTATAAGCTAAGTTTCTCTAACAAGACCAAGGATTATTTCTGTCTCCACAGCATTGGAGGACAGGCAGATTTATTTTTTTCCATGAGGTTATCCAAGAATGGTTGTTTTGGTTACATCTCCAGACATTTGACAGGAAAAATTCCAGTACAAGCATCTTCTAAAAGGTTACATCATTGCAGCTCAATGCCATTGTCCCATCTTTAGGCATGCTTTAGTCATTCCTCCTGCTGCAGGGGAAGCTCAGAACCGTGACTAATCCATGTGGTCGCATGCTTAAGCAGAATGAACTGGAGGCATATTAAGGTTCCGGGGCCCCACTGGCTATCTCTGTGTTGTTAGAATGCCTTCCCCTGGGGAGGGACATAGACAGTGTCTGCTCTGCCCCCTGAGGTCTCAGTGACACCAAAATTCACAACACCAAAGTTTACCAGGGGGAACCAATGAGTTTATTAGGCTTATTTACAGAACAGTAGGTGGTGACCCTAAAGCAGCCACTCTGGAAAGTCTCCACTCTGCAGAGACAGTGGCTTTCCCATGGTGGCATAGATGGAACCCACTTTCTCTCATCCTTCCCTATCTATATTATCTAACTCCTCCCAGAGACCCCAAGGCCATGTGCAATTAGTGTAAAATGGAATATAATTGGTTGGGAAATGTGGCTGGATACTCAGGTTAGGGTCCTATGACAATCCTCACCCTATCCTTCCAAGAGGGGATGTCAACAGTCAACAAACCCAGCTGTGATGATCTTTGGTGAGCAGGACCACACGGATTCCTGAAGATGGTGTTCGCTTGGCTCAGAGAATAGTCCTGTACCGCCCTCTGCCACAAGAGAAAAACTATAAAGCCAGAAAGGAAAAGAGATAAGGAAGGATACACAGAAAGTTTCAATTATGATGTTTAAAAAAGTGAGTGCAAATTTATCAAAATGTTAGAGTTTCATACATCTGGGTAATGAGTGAGGGTTTTCATTATTTTATTATTTGTACTTTCTGTGGCTTTGAAGTGTGTCATAATATAAATGAGCAAATGTCCTTTGAACACCTTCAACAAATGAGTAATATACAGAAGGTTAAGTAAATAGATGGAAATGCTTACAGGATTGACAGCTATGGTCGCCACGTAATACATCTGCCATCTCGATTTGCTGATTACCAAATTGTAACAGATCACCAGAGCAGGCATTGTACTTTCCAGACAAAGGTCTATACCTATTTAAAACACAATACTAAAAGCCATCTAAAGTCTAGATTTTTTTAAGGCCCTCAATGAGCTCCTGAAGCTTGCCTTTTCAGTGAACGAGAAAGCTGAACCTGCACAAAAGTCACTGTCCAGTCTTACCCAGTCTGCCATTGGCTCTATGTCCTTTCTTTTTCTTTTTGCTTTTCCGAGACAGGGTTTTTCTGTAGCTTTGGAGCCTGTCCTGGAACTAGCTCTTGTAGACCAGGCTGACCTTGAACTCACACAGAGATCCACCTACCTCTGTCTCCCAAGTGTTGGGATTAAAGGCGCGCACCACCACCGCCTGGCTGGCTTTATGTCTTTTGTGAGATGCAGTTATTTAGAAAGTCTACATGCAAGGAGGCTTAGATGAGGAGGAGAGTGCTGGTGAGCTTGGCACACGCTAGGATCATCTGGGAAGAGGGAACTACAATTAAGAAAATACCTCCACCAGATTACCCTGTAGGCAAGTCTGCCGAGCATTTTCTTGATTAACGATTAATGTGGCAGGGCCCAGCCTAATGTGGGCAATGCCAATCCTGGGTAGGTGGTGACGGGTTATATAATAAGGAGACTGAGTGAGAAAACAGCATTGGTTCATGGTCTCCTGGTCAGTGCCTTGATTTCCCTTAGTGATGGTTTATAGCCAATAAGCTAAAATAGACCCCTATCTATCTGAGTTGCTTTTGGTCATCTTATCTTATCACAGTAATAGAAACAAAACTGTAACAAGGATCCAAGAGAATATATCTAGTCATGTGACTTATTAATAAAAACTCAGTCAAACCCACGTATCATTTTGTTTGATTAAAAAGCAAGATTTATATAGTTTTATCATCAGTGCTGAGCTTTGAATAAGAAATCAATAGGCTGGGCGGAAAGAATATGTAACACAATTAATAAAATCTCAGAGACAGTTATTGGGGTTCAACCTGGAGACCAGAAAAGCAAAGCAGTCATCCACTGCCTCCTATCTCAACCTCAGTGCAAAACTGGTGATCCTGCCTCCAGGAATCTCAGAAAGAGACTGAGACTGAGAGCTATCTCCTCCCGTTTTATATTCTTCTCTAGTTCTGGGATTAAGGGCGTGCACCACTACCGCCTGGTTTCTGTGACAAACTAATGTGGCTACTAGGATTAAAGGCGTATGTCATTGCTGCCTGGCCTACAAGGCTGGCCACTGTGGCTGTTTCACTTTTCTGATCCTCAGGAAAGCTTTATTTATTAAAATACAAATGAAATGCCACTACAAGTATATGTGCTTATTTTACTGTATTGCAATCAGTGAAAAGTGTAAGCTCTTCTAGCATCTACAGATTTTAATTATGAACATACTTATTCATATTTAGAATATAAAAATCAGATAGAAGCTGGATTTTAAAATACCAACAGAATCCGTGTTAAATGCTGTTGTATAAGCAATTGTCTCAACTTATTAACACAGCGTATTAAAATCTGTGTAAACAAACACATTACTGAATATCGTATGATTGTGTGTTTAAAATGAAGACTGTGAGGATAGGCTACTCTAATCAAGTGCTATTGATTTTCCAGTTCTTCATTTTTTATGGGGATATATATTCTCTACTTCAGTGAGAAATTACACACAAATTATTAGGATTCTATGATCCTGGGGGGTGGGGTGGGCTATTGTTCTGTGTGACAGCTCTTCCAGAATATGCATGAGGTTCTGGATTTAGTCCCCAGAACTGGGGTGGGAGGGGGGGGAATTCTGGGCTCACATGGGTTCTATCCTTGCCATCACCAAAATAGAAAGCAAAAATGTATGTGAGAAAAAGACAGGGAGTGAGAGAGAGAGAAAATATGAACTCAAGGCTCAGTAAAAAACTGATCTTTAAAGAAATGATAGATTAATTCATCCATAATTCTTTCATTTGGACAGGATAATTAATTTGATAACTTAAGCATAGTGATGAGATGGTATCAATACCATGGAACATGTTCTTAACTATGTAGTCTTAAAATGGTGTTGCTGACGGTACGTTCTGGGGGTGAGGAGTAAAATCTGTTAGTGGTCTGTGGTTCAGGAGACATTTTCAGCAATATGACAAAAATTTTACATGTACTGAATCTAAAAGATACCTTTTTGCTCCTACTATCTCTCCTCCCTCTCTTGGACTGGTGTCTGCAAGCTCGGCCCAGTGCTGTGCTGTGGATCTCCGCATCTGCTTCCATCAGTTTCTGGATGAAGGTTCTATGATGACAGTTATGGCAGTCATCAGTCTGGTTACAGGGGAGGGCCAGTTCAGGCACCTTCTAAGGGTCTTAGCTTGGGGTCATCCTTGTGGCTTCCGGGGAATTTCCCTAGTGCCAGGTTTCTCTCTAGCTACATAATGGCTCCCTCAGTCAAGATATCTCTTTCCTTGCTCTCTCTGTTCTTCCCCCATCTCAACCATCCCATTCCCTCATGTTCTCCTCCTTCCTCCCCTTCTCCCCTCACCTTCTCCTTCTGCCCTCCCTTCTACCCCCTCCACTCCCAATTTTCTCAGGAGACCTTTGTGAGGAGCCACACTCACTATTCGCCATTACAAGATGGCGCTGACATCCTGTGTTCCCAAGCGGTAAACAAGCTTGCTGCGCAGACGCGAAGGGATTTTCCATTCCATGTGCTCTGCCTCTCCCGTGGCGTCATCTCATGCGATGGGTTGCAGCCAACCAGGGGCTGACACGTCCTAAGCGAGGAGAAGCCTCTATTTAAGGGAAGGGTTCCCCCGCCTCTGGGTCTCCGCTCTGGAAGCTTATGCTTCTGCCTCTCAAGAGCATTAAAGCTTACTGCAGAAGGATCCTTGTGTGCCGCATCGTTCTTGCTGGCGAGACGGTCGCGCGGGACAGAACTTGTCTAATTTCCCTCCCCAGGGGAATCCATGTATGTCTCTCTTAGGGTTCTCCTTCTTACCTTCTCTGGGATCATGGACTATAGGCTGGTTATCCTTGGCTTTATGTCTAATATCCACTTATGAGTGAGTACATACCATGTTTGTCTTTCTGGGTCTGGGTTACCTCACTCAAGATTTTTTTTTTCTAGCTCCATACATTTGCATGCAAGGTTTCCAGATGTCGTCGTTTTTACTACTCCATTATGTAAATATACCACATTTTCTTTATCCATTCTTCAGTTGAGGGGCACCTAGGCTGTTTCCAGGCTCTGGCTATTGTAACTCATGCTATTGTGAACACAGTATGAGCAAAGGGGCCATGACCATAATAGTGATACCCACAGAAACAATTGACCGGAGCTAGTGAGAGTTCACTGACTCCAGACTGATTGTGGTGGTGGTGGTGGGGGGGGAACCTGCATAGGACCAAACAAGGCCCACTAAATGTGGGTGACAGTTGTGTGGCTTGTACAGTGTGTGGGGCCACTGGTAGTGGGACCAGGATTTATCCTGAGTGCTTGAACCGGCATTTTGGAGTCCATTCTTTTGGAGGGACACCTTGCTCAGCCTAGATATAGCGGGGAGGGCCTCAGTCCTGCCTCAAAGTGGTGTGTCAGTCTTTGCTGACTCCCCATGAGAAACCTTACCCTCTCTGAGGAGTGGATGGGAGCTGGGGTGGGGGGAAGGTGGGAGCGGGAGGAGGGGAAGGAGTGGGAACTGGGACAGGTATGTAAAATGAGAAAAGATTGATTTTTTTAAAAGATAATTCTTTTTTTTTTTTTTTTGGTTTTTCGAGACAGGGTTTCTCTGTGGCTTTGGAGCCTGGAACTAGCTCTTGTAGACCAGGCTGGTCTCAAACTCACAGAGATCCGCCTGCCTCTGCCTCCTGAGTGCTGGGATTAAAGGTGTGCACCACCACCGCCCGGCAAAAAATAAATTTAATATTTAAAAAATACCTCTTTGTTATTTTTCCTACTACTTCATGTTTATTGCATTCGTCTAAAATTACTTGAAATTTTAAAAACTAGTTTGTCCCCACTGTTGGCTTGAGGAAATAGCAAATAAAATCCAAAAGTCATGAACTCAAACCCTTACAGTGAGAATCATTTATTTAATGTAATAATCATTTATTTAAGGGTGATGGTGTGTGTTTATTGAATATTTAATATTCAGAGAAGCTTTTCATTCGAGAGGAACAAAGATTATCATCCCCAGGCTTCAGATAAGGAAACTGAGGCCCAGATACGGGAGTCATCTAGCCAAAGCCACACAAAACTGAACACCAGTCTTCCAAGGCTACCCCGGGCTCTTTCCACAGCTTCTTGCACAGGGGTGAGATGTATGCTGGTTTGAAATCGAAATTGAAACCATGATCATATCACTCGACTTTAAAATGAAGTTATTCATGCTTTTCAATTCAACTGAAGCTGAATGTTCCTGAGGATACAGAGAAATAAGAGAATCATTCAGACCTAAACTTTATCGTTTAGCCTAGAGCTTTTAGTCTCCATTGCTCTGACTCTGTTGCTTTCATGCTCTCCACAGGCTGGGGGTGGGGGAGGGAAAGGTTCATATTTTGTTGCTACATCCTTTAAATGTGAAAGAGGACATGGAAGGCATAAATGAAAATCTTAATTCAGAAAATATGTTCTACTGCCCAATAAGCTACCACATAGTTCTATGTGACTATTTAAATTTATTTTAATTTTCATTTTTAGGTAAGATGTACTGTATCTGTGTGTGGGAGGGGTATGTGTGCCACAGCACTGTGTATGTGGAAATCTAAGGCTCTCCACCATGTGGGTAACAGGGATGGAACTCCATGCCTGCATCCACTGAGCTGCCTCTTCTGCTTCTAAGGTGTAGTTCACGCTGGCCTTGAACTCATGATCCCCTTGCCTCTGTCTCTTCGGTATCTCTAACCAGTGTGGTCACAACAACCAATTTCATTTAAATTAAAAACGTACTTCCTTGATTTCATTGGTCACCATCCAAATTCTCAATCCCCACCACACCTAGTGCTTATTGCATAGCATAGAGTAACACAATTATAAAACAAAACATTTCTACTATTGTAGGAAATTGATTAGAGTTTGCTTTTGTTTCTTTATCTCCAAAAGGTCTTTCTTTCCTTCCTTCTTTCTTTCTTTCTTTCTTTCTTTCTTTCTTTCTTTCTTTCTTTCTTTCTTTCTTGTTTTCCAAAACAGGATGTTTCTGTGTAGCTTTGGAGCCTGTCCTAGAACTCACTCTGTAGACAAGGCTGGCCTCAAACTCACAAAGATCGGTCTGCCTTTGCTTCCTGGGTGCTGGAATTAAAGAAAGGCATGTGTCACCACCACCCACCTCCATAAGGACTCTTAACTTAGTAGAATTAAAAATGGGAAAAAATGGAACTATGAATCCTATACAATAAGAAAAATCTAGGTATGTACATTGAATAATTACCTTGAAGAGCAAATTATTTCATATATAACAAATGGTCAAGTAAGAGATCAGAGAGGAACTTATGCAGATTTTTCTTTGGATGGCCAGCTCATAAAAATTACACAGAAGCTTACTATTAAGTATAAACGCTCCAACTATAGCTCAGACTTGTCTTACTAGCTCTTATAAGTTAAATTAACTCATCTCTAGTCATCTATGTGTTGCCACATGTCTCATGGCTTTTACCTGTCTTCCTGCATATCTTGCTTCACCTCCATCTGACTGGTGACTCTTTCTTCTTCCCAGAGTTCTCTCTCTGCCCTGAAGTCCCACCTACACCTCCTGCCTAGCTATTGGCCACTCAGCTCTTTATTACCCAACCAGTTTCATTTAAATTAAAAACAAAATAAAAAATTTCACACAGGGTACAGGAATATTCTGCAATAGACCTATCTTAAATTTGAGGGAGCTACACTGCATAAAAGGTCAAAGTCTAATTTTGAGACAGAAATTTAGCACGATGATAAAAACTTAAAATAGTACATTTTACCTTTATAATTAAGAGCAGAAAAGAAAGTGGGCAATGATAATTAATATAAGTATTTTTAAGTATTTTTTGCTGTTCTGAGGGCTTACAGCAAGACCAGCATAGCAAATCAGACAACTATTCTCAGTAACACAAGCAGGACACTATTGGAATTGTGGCAAGTTTGCCTTAGCATTTTATAATGGAAATTAGACATTCAGAATAGAAAGTATAAAATTATAGAACAGAATGAGTCTTTTATAGCAAGCAAATCAACCATGACTTAAAGTCCAGGAAATGGAATGTGTTTTTAGCCTGTCTCCGAAGACATATGGCTCACATCCTAAACCCTGTTTCCAAGCCAGCTGCCATGCTCGAAACCCAGTGAGCAATTTCAGGCAAAAGCTCTTTTGATTGTACCTTGTTTGTTTCTCACTCTGATCAGATACACCTAATCTGCATAAAAGCCCTGAGGACTCTGTCGGGCACTGTAGCAGGAGGCCACATCAAGGGTGGGCCATCACCGTCTAGGTAGCCTTCCTAAACAAACAGTGCCTGAAAATCATCCAGCCTTCATGCCATTAATCCAGTGACAGGAAGAAAGGCATGGGCTAGGTGCCAAGGGGGTAGAGAGGCAGAAGAAAGGTGGAGAATGTGGCTCCAATTCAGTGTGCCATTACGTCCTTGAACTTTGCAGGTTCTTCCCCTTCCAGGGCAGAGGAAGAGAGAAGAAAAGGACTTGTTTCTTTTTTCTTTTCTTTTCTTTTCTTTTTGTCATTAGGATAGACAGACAAAATATATTTATTTCCAAAACATCTCTGAAGTCAAATGTGATAGCCATAGATGATCCATATTTTTAGAAGAGTTTGTGAACGGCTTATCTGAATCTTGCCAGCAGGAAGGAGTCTGCTGGCAATCTAAAGATAGGTGGCAAACTGGCAGATGTGACTTGAAGTGTTCTCGAGACACAGCAGGAAGAGGAGAGGTGGAGGGATGGGGAAAGAGCACAGGCTCCAGGAACAGGCAGACCTGAAACCACACGGAGCCTGGGTCTCACGCAGGCTCTACAGAAGGATTGATGACACCTAATCCGATGCCTCACTTCATCTGCGGCTTATCTAGGGATAAAGAAAACCGTCTTGTTGGAAAACAGAGAAAATGAAAATCAATAAAGAGAATGTTTAGGAAATTCCAAGTTAGCTCTGTTGGGATCCAAAGGAAAGAATATCAAAACTCTGAAGTAGGCTGGGCGGTGGTGGCACACGCCTTTAATCCCAGCACTCGGGAGGCAGAGGCAGGCGGATCTTTGTGAGTTGGAGACCAGCCTGGTCTACAAGAGCTAGTTCCAGCGCAGGCAAAGCCACAGAGAAATCCTGTCTCAAAAAACAAAAAACAAAAAACTCTGAAGTAACTAAGTAACTAACTCTTATTAAAACAACAGTTTTACATACTCACTGACAAATTGCTACAAGGATGAGAAGGGTAAGATAAAGAACCACGCTGGCCACAGCCGAACATATGCAGACAACCGACACCAACTGCAATCACGTTCAAAGGCCTGACCACTGAGCATCCTCATGGCCATCTAGTCTGCCCCATGGTGTACATGGAGAATGAGGCTGTGGGAGAGCAAGAACTACCTACTTTTTTCTGAAACTGGGTATGCTGGGTACTCTTATGTCATCTTGTCACAAGCTTCTGAGAGAAGGGAACCTCAGTTGGGAAAATGCCTTCCAAAAAAAATCTGTCTGCAATCAAGCATGTAGGGCATTTTCTTAATTAGTGATTGATGGGGGAGGGGCTGGCTCATTGTGGGTGGGGCTATCCCTGGGCTGGTGGTCTTGGGTTCAAGAAGAAAGGCTGAGCAAGCCATGAGGAGCAAGCCAGTGAGTGGCACTCCTCCAAGGCCTCAGCATCGGCTCCTGCCTCCAGGTTCCTGCCCTGTTTGAGTTCCTACCCTGACTTCCTTCAAAGTCAGGATAGGATATGGAAGCAAAAGCCAAATAAACCCTTTCCTCCCCAAGCTGCATTGGTCATGGTGCTTCATCACAGCAACAGAACCCCTAAGAATCATGCTCACTGTCCATCCCACATCCGCCTCACTTATATTAACCTCACAGAAAGATGAAGGGACAACATTACAAATACAAAGACAAAGTTATAGACTAAGAAATGAAGAGCCATCCTTCAGAAAATACTGAAACTCCAGGCTTAGTACTAGGGCCTTTATAAAACCAGGACAAAACAATTAAACCTTTTTGCTTTGGACAGTTTTCTATAACAAACTACCGGAAGCTATCTGTTTTAAAGGAAGAAAGGTTTCTTTTAAAGGCTCTCAGCTTGAGATGTTTTAGTCTGTGATTATCTCGTGCTGTTGTATGAGCCAATGGTAGTTCAGTACCTCATGGTAAGCAGCAGTGGTGGAAGCAGCTTGTTCATGCCATGATAGGGGAGAACGAAACTAGAGAGACAAGAAGGAACCAGGATCCCTCATATACCCCCCCATCAAGGTTACGGCCCCAGTGACCTAACTTCCTTCCATTAAACCCTACCTCGGGAAGGTTTTACCATCTCTCTATAGTGTCAAAGGCTGAGGTTAGACCTGCAAAGCATGGTGTCTTTAAGAGACATTCAAGATCCTACTACAAAATTTCACAGAGCAAGGCAGCCATAGACTTTTGGTCCTTTTATTTTATTTTTTTTTAAAAAAAATATTTATTTATTTATTATGTATACAATATTCTGTCTGTGTGTATGTCTGAAGGCCAGAAGAGGGCACCAGACCTCATTACAGATGGTTTTGAGCCACCATGTGGTTGCCGGGAATTGAACTCAGGACCTGTGGAAGAGCAGGCAATGCTCTTAACCACTGAGCCATCTCTCCAGCCCTGGTCCTTTTATTTTTGTGGCCTTAGATTTTGTCTTTGGGGCAAAAGAATTTTGTAGGAGGTCTCTCGAGGATCTGGAATTTGGGGCAATTTTGAACCTTCTGTTCCGAAGGATGCTGTTTTCTTTTTTGTCTTGGCATGGGGAGGTGGGGGGAGCTCTCTTCATAGGGTTAGGGAATATGCTCAGGGCTCCATCATGCTAGGCAAACACTCTACCAACTGAACTATATCCCTGCCCCAAGAATGCTGTTTCCTTAAAGATACAAGGATAGAAAAAGTAGAGCACAAGCTGTTAAGGATTGATTCTAGACTTGAGTCAAAGAAGGAAAGGACACCTCTGCATGTCTTCCTAAATTCTCATAGCTGAACGCTTCGGCTGTTTGACATTTGACCCCTTATATGGATTTATGTGTTCTAGCCTCTGATCTTGATGGGAGACAAAATGTTCCTTTCCAATCCAGAGCTGGATGCTCTCTTTTTTAGTCTTTCTTGCAGGTAGGATAAAAGCTCTACTCTGAGTGAATAACAGAAGCTGAAACTGTGTGCCATCCAAGCCAAAAGTCACTTAGATTGTGGGCCTAACAACAGAGCCTTTTCTCACTGTTGACCAATAGTCAAGGTGCTACTTCTGGGCAATGGGTCTTTATGAGATTGGCTTAGCTCTAGATGTTAGATGCCACTGTTATCTATCTATCTATCTATCTATCTATCTATCTATCTATCTATCTATCTATCATCTATCTATCTATAATCTATCTATCTATCATCTGTCTATCTCTCTATCATCTGTCTATCTCTCTATCATCTATCTATGATCTATCTATCTATCTATCTATCATCTGTCTATCTATCATCTGTCTATGTATCATCTATCTATCATCTGTCTATCTATCATCTGTCTATCACCTATCTACTTATCTATCTATAATCTATTATCTATCTCTATATGCCATCTATCTATCTACCTACCTATCATCTATCTATCTATCTACTATCTATCTATCTTATATCTCTAGTTTTTTTTGAGACAGGGTTTCCCTGTGTTCCTTTGGCCATCCTGGAACTCACTCTGTAGACCAAGCTGGCCTTGAGCTCACAGTATCCACCTGCCCTTGCCTTCTGAGTGCTGGCAGTAAAGGCTTGCATCAGCACCACCAAGCTATTTGTGTGTCTCTAAGTTTGATTCTCTTGTCCTTCTAGAAACTCTTGAGGGGTACCCCATATCCTTTATTGTATTCATTTGGTGCTATGCTTAGCAAAGCTGATTTCTATTGGTTGTAACTGAGAATCCCAATCTACCAGGAAAGTAAATTATTCAACATGCCTGCCCTATTGAAAATCAAATGCTCTGCTCTAGTGCTGTTATTGGTGATCACAACATAGTAGTAGAAAGTGTGAAGAATGAAGAATTGTGCACACAAATACTGAAAAACCTCCCTTTTAAGGTCACCTGCTAAAATCTAACTGTCCATTTCTCTGGATTAACCTTTCTGTCATATTTGAGACTTTGGACTACTATCTCAGTGGTGGTAGGTTTTAACTTTTGTTTTGAGCGAAATGAGAAATTCCCAGAGATAAGTAAAGCATACCTAAGCAGGTATCTATGATTAGACTATTGAATTATGAGACAATTAGGCTACGAGAACTACATCCTAGCAAGGGGATTATTAAGTTGAGTGTCTCATTAGATGATGGCATTACTGAGAACTAGTTTAATACAGGAAGTGGATCCTCGGTGGAAGTAGGTCATTGGGGAGGCTGGTCTTTCCTTGGTGGTTATATCCTGTCTGGCCCCATCCTGCGTTCCCTTTCTCTACTTTCTGTCCTTTGTGGTGTCAACCACTCTACTTCCTGGCCACCATGATGTACTAAACCCAAAACACAACCTTGCTTCCTTACATTGTTCCCTCAGGTATTTTGGTCACAGTAAAGCAAAGACTTTTATCCAGGGAGAACCTTTGGACGTTAAAGACTGAACAAAATCATTGTTGTCTTCTCAGACCACTTCATTCCCCCTGACTGAATGAGTACATAACATAGCTAAGGAATAAAGCACATAGGAAATATTGGACAAAAATAATAAAGAGCTGTAATAATCAATTTTATAAAGCACAATTTAATTATAGTAATTAATAGTGTGCAAGCAAATTATATTAGTTAAGGCAAATATTATAATTTAAACACATCGTCAGTGAGCTTGGTCTGTTTGTTACCATTTTGATTAATCCAGTAAAATCAAGTCTACAAAAGAAGGTAGAGGAGCTGCAATTCATGTGGCTGGAGATCCCAAGGAACTTCCAAAGTCCTGTGGCTACACAGTTAACGATACTGACCTTTAACTCAAAAACTCCGAAGTTAATGATACTATCATTCATTATTTGGTCTTCAAAGGTCACCAGATTGATTTTTATCACATAAAAAGAAAAATCTGAAATTACAAAAGGGAGTTTTATCTAGACAGATAGACCCAAACTCTGTTAATTTATAATTAAATAATACTTGTATCAGGATTGCAGAAATGGCTCAGAAGTTAAAAACATTGGCTGCTCTTCCAGAGACAGAGGTTCAACTCACAGAACCCACATGGCCACACACAACTGTCTGTGACTCTAATTCCATGGGGATCCAATGCCCTCTTTAGCTCCCTTCAGGCACTTCAAGCACATCGTGAGCAGACATGCATGCAAACATGAGATTAAAAAAAATCTCAGAAAAAACTCATCAAGATCAAACTTGTCCCAATATAACCAGATATGAATCTCGTGGGCATCAATTTATCAGAAATGGATGTTGAAGAACTTTGGCCAGTGAACCAAAAACAGCTCATTTGATCGTACAGCTACAGTTTGTTGAATAAAACTGTGTCCATCTGTTTAGGTTCTGTCCATGTCCATGTGTGGCTGCTTTTGCAATGTTGCTATGAGTTAAAGGAGATAATATTTTCTTCTTCTTCTTCTTCTTCTTCTTCTTCTTCTTCTTCTTCTTCTTCTTCTTCTTCCTCCTCCTCCTCCTCCTCCTCCTCCTCCTCCTCCTCCTTCTTCTTCTTCTAGCTTCCTGATGCTTGCAGTCAAGAAGAAAGAGAAAGCAGAGCCATTTGATTTCTGGCCCTTAAGAACTGGAGTTCTTAGCTCCACCTCAGAGCTGAAACTTCCTGACCCTTCTGTTCTCCCAGCAACACCACAGCAACAAGGACTTATGACCATGAACTTTTGCCTAACTTCCACCTGTGACAAGTCATGATTCCCTATCGCCTTGTAACTCTGCCCAATTCTTCTGTCCCTGAAGCCTCATTGTTCCCACTGTGTCACAATACCTCTTCTGTTTATTGGCAGTCCTCCTTCTCCCATCTCATTATCAGCCCGTTCCTCTGCTCTGCGCCCTCCACAATCTCCCTAAGTACGGGACCACACATCAACGTTCTCCCAGGACATTTTCTTCAGCTCCCCCCTTGCTCAGGCCTCATTTATCTGCATCCGTGGCTTTCAGAACAATGAACTTCCTCTCATCTGAACCTTGCCATAGAACTCACAGCACCATTTCCGAAGACTGCGTGTCTGCATGTGGGCGTGCAGGGTTTCTGCTCACACTTGCCTGGCCTGACATTCTAAATCATAATCTCTGCCCACAAAAACAAATCGCAATATACACATGACACCAGACGGCTATTCATTGTATCATTCTCCCACAGGTTGCTAAAACCAGAGAAAAGGGAATCTCTCATCATCTACCCCCAATCAAACTTAAAATTGTAAATGATCTCAAATTTGAAATATATTTAGAAATGGCCTCCCCCATGTCATTTACAGTCTTCTTTTATGTTCTCACTGTTGAATGCCTTCAAAATAGTTTCCCCTTGTGTTCCTGTCCTAGCTGGCTATTTCTCAACTTTATTTTTGTTTCCAGTGTTATCTTTCTATAATATAAATTTGATCCTTAAATCCATCTCTTCAGAAATCTTCAAGATTTCACAGTGACCTACAAAACAAAAACTGTTTGGAGTGGCGTTAGAGAATAATTATGCCCTCAACTACTTTTTCAGATTTAATTTTCAACTAAATCCCACCATGGAACTCTAGCTTAAGAAGGATCTGATTCTTCTCCCCACACATGCTATGTAGGATGGCCAGCAGATATGCATTTGAAAAATAATAACTAGTCACATCTGTGTGTGTGTGTATGTGTGTGTGTGTGTGTGTGTGTGTGTGTGTGATGTGTAGCTGGACACTGCTCATTCATTTCCCTGCTGCTCAGACCCAAATAATCACACAGAAACTATATTAATTACAACACTGCCTGGTCAATAGCGTAGGCATATACCTAGCTATCTCTAACATCTTAAATTAACTCATTCCTATTAATCTGTGACTCACCACAAGGTTGTAGCCTACCATTAAGGTTCTGGCTGGCAGCTGGCATCTTTCTCCTTCGGCAGCTACATGGCATTTCCCTGACTCCTCCTACTTTCTCTCCATATCTTTGCTTAGATTTCCCCACTTAGCTTTACTAAGTGGCTACTGGCTGAAATGGCTTCTTTAGTAACCAATGGTAATAAAACATATTCATAGCATACAGAGGGGAATCCAACATTTTGTGTGTGTGTGTGTGTGTATGTGTGTGTGTGCATGTGTTGTGTACATGTGTTGGTTAGAAAGTTTTGTGGAGAAGCTCGTGAAAGCTAGATGTACTTTGAAAAAGAAGCCTGACCAACATTGTCAGAAAGGCTCTTGAGGATATTCTGAACCCTAACCGGAAGTAATAAATCAATTTCAAGAACTAAATTTCACAAGAAGAGCTGCATTTTACCCTATTATTCTGATTATGTATTTAGTAAGTCTATATTTGTAAGCAATGCTCTCATAGCTGACATTATTTAAGGATTAAAAACGAACAATAGCTTGAATAGGAGGTGTGAGTAAAATGAATTCAAGAACTTGAATTCCTTTTAGCTAAGAATTTGTTTGCCCCATCTTTACATTGTAAATCCCCGGGAAAGCATGAATCGTATTGTACAGGAACTGATCTCTAGTCGCGCGATTGGTTTCTATTCTACCTTGCTTTGTCCTGTATTTCTACTATAATTGCTATGTTAATGCTACTTCTCAACTCTAGTCTCTCAATCCTTCATCATACAGTCAGCAGGACAAATGAGTGCGTCTCCTCCCACAGTCTTATCTCACATAATCCTATCACCGTCAGCAAGCACAGTGCATGTTCAGAAGAGCTCCCGAGCCTATTCATTCAGTCCCTGATCCCAAGTCTAAAGCTATTAAGATTCTTTAAAAAACAGTTCCATTAGACATCGCTCCTGCTACCAAACAGAAAGATGCTGGCTATGGCCCTTTCTCCCATTAAATAGAATTAGATGTGAGATACTCTTAATGAGGCTTCTAACAGTCTGTCTTTAAAGCTCCCTCTTCCACTGCAGTCAATTAGGCATGCAATTGATGTCTGAAAGGAAATCAAGTCAGGCATTATCCTGAGAGTGCCAGTCAACAGAAAAGACAAAATCTTCATTCTTATTGTTGCTATATTTTAGGGCGAGAGGAAGCAAACACATAAAGAAAATAAAATATCAAACAGCTAGAGAAGGAAGAAAATGAAACGGCGATCCAGTGACTATTAAGATTTGTTTGTGCATATTACCAAAGAGATGCAACCACATTCTTCTCTGAGATGCTTGATCTGTGACCTGAATGATGAGTGGATTATAGAGTTGTAGGAAGAAAAAACATTCCTGGCTGAGGGAAGGCCCCTTTCTGTGACTGCAAGACAGAAATGAGCTTGGTATGTAAGGAAACAGAAAGGTGGCTCGAAGTAGGGATCTATAGAGAAAGATTTCCAAAGATGACACAGAAGTAAGTGTGGGGTAAATTATGTGGGCTCTTGGAAGCAGGGCACAAAGTTTAGAGTTTCTTCCGTGGGAGCTGGGACATATTGGGGAGACCAGAAACATTACAGCCACAGTCTAATTTACTTTTTATGACAATGATGGTTTGGTGAGTAGTGATCAGACCCCAGCAGGAAGAGGACAGAATGGAGAACAGCTAGGAAACACTTGAAGTCTTGGGATGAGAAGAAGTGGCTTGTATATGATCGATGTGGATGTTGTGAAAATATTTTGGAAGGTGGTAGATTAGAGGGGGCCAGAGACAACAAAGGATGGGAAAAAAAAAAGAACCAACAACTTCCAGGTCATTGTCTGAACAAAATGAGATCATAAAAAGTAGGGCAAGAGCAAACCGGGAGGTGGGAAACAATCAGACTTCCTGTTCGAATCACATACATTTTGAATCTTTGACATCTAGAGGAAACAGTCTTACAGGCAGCTGGTAGAGACACTTGGAACTATGTTTGGATCAAAGATGGCTTGTGGCCTTGAAACAAAGTAGATCTAGTCAAAGGAGATCTGCAGAGAAAGGAAGAGAAAAAGGAGAGGGAAGGGGGCCCACCAACATCAGAGGTCAACACAGAAGGCACCTCAGGGTTCTGAGGAAGGAAGAGTGCTTCCCACATCTTTGTCCATGGCCAGTTTGATAATCACCCTAGATCAGTCATCCTTTCCTGTCTTCCTGTTATTTAGAAATTTTAGGATTGCACTGGGAGCCACTGGTTCAACGTGCTTACATGTTCCAAGAAGACAAATGTTTCTGACAACTTCCTTCATTTAAACGATACTGCCTGTGCTGCAAACCACCCACCCGTCATTTCTGAACTCAGCACGCTGTTATCTGGCTTTGACATTCAGATGTTCAGACTTTCCCCCGTGGCATAGATCCTGTTGTGCCTTTGCTTCGAGGAGGATATATGTGCTTTCTTTTTGTTCCTAGCATTTCATGGCTGATTAAATTCCATCCCAGTGACTTGAAGTGCTTCTTAAGATGGGTGTTGGATAGAAAACTGGGGTGCTTGGCTTAGTGGCACCACAGGCACAGTAAAACTTAGTAAGTGCTGGAAGCTCATTTGTCTCACCTCTAAAATGTATATATATGCAAAGTCCTGGGGGCAGGGAGAACCAAGTGAATAAGTGGTTCTGATATGTATTTTTTTTCACATAATGTCTTGTCAAAAAGACATGGACATTTGTGTGTGTGTGTGTGTGTGTGTGTGTGAAGGTTGCCTTTTTATTGATTTCATACAGGTATATAATGAATTTTGATCAAATCCACTCCCCATTCCCCCTACTCCAATTTTCCCCCTATCCCCATGACAAATTTTGCCTCCCTCCCAAGTTCATGTGTTCTTTTAAAAAATTTTTCTTAATCCTTCTGAGTTCACTTTGTGCCCCTGTATGTACATAGGAGTAAGACCATATCCTGGGGCTTGGGTAGCCTCTCAGGAGCTACTTTCCTAAAGAAAACTGATTCTCCCCCAAGCCCAACAGCCATCAATAGTCAATAACTCTCCAGCTAATGGTGGAACTCCCATGAGCTCCTCTCCCACAAATGATGGGATTTTGGCTGGCTTGATCTCGTGCATGATTTATGCATGCAGCCACAGCCACTGCTCCCACAAATGCCGAGATTTTGGCTGACTCGATCTTGTGCACACCTTATGCATGCAGTCACAGTCACTGTGAACACTGTTATTGTTGGAAAATACTGTTTCACCGCAGATATCTACTTGTTTAGCTCTTACAGTCTTTTTGCCCCCTCTTCCACAGTTATCCCTGAGCCTTGAGGAGAAAAAGTATATATAGTACAGATGTCCCATTTAGATCCAGTCACTCCACAGCCTCTTATTTCTGCATGTTGACCATTGGGAGTCTCTGGATTAACTGCTATCTACTGTGCAGAGATGCTTCTTTGAGGAAGGTTAAGACATATGCTCATCTCTGGGCATAAGGATGAGGACATAGGGGCAGTTTATTACAGTTTCCACAAAGCCAAATAATAGTGTTAGATTCTTGCTTAGGTACTATGATCTAGCCATCCATGAATTCTTGGCTCAGATATGAGTCATGGGTCCCATCCTGTAAAGTAGAATTTAAATTAAATCAGAAAGTTCTTGGTTACTTCCATAACATATATGCCATTATTGTACAAAGGGGCCTCTTTACCAAGCTAGTCATGATTGTGGCTTGCTTGGCTCACAACTGGGTAAAACTGTCGATTTCCCCACCCCACTCCCAGCATGCCTAGCACCTTCTAGCACCATGAAAGCTAGCCAGCAGAGATGAAACTTTTAGGCTCATATCAGCATGATCTCTTCATGTTCTATGACTCAAGTATATGGTGTCTTCATCAATAGGGTCTTAGTGTTAAGTTTTCACAGATAACCAAAAGCAATAGCAATATCTCATAATCTTTGCAGAGGTCTATGGAACCCCGTCGACCAATAACTTGAGAAAAGGCAACCCCTACCTCTCGTTGGGCTTTTTGATAGTCTAAGGTGTTTGCGGGAAGCATTGTCCCCCTGTTATATGCACTATCATTTAAACTCCTTTTATTTGTGTTCATGTATATATTCTAGGAAAATTCTAGAGTAAAAGGTTACCACATGACACTTTCAAATGTCTTTAGAGTTAGTTATACCTCTGCAGACTCAAAGTTCTGCCCTACTCTCCCAGTCGCTCACCCCATCAACACTCCCTGTTCCACTATTCCTCTTTTCCCATCCATACTGCCTGCATTCCTTGCCCTTTCTCTTGAGATACCCTCCCCTTGCTCCCTTACTAGTTGTCAAGGACCTTTGCCCTAATAATATATTGCAGGAGGTTAGCAAAGACCTTTGATTTAGAATGTTTAACAGAGCCAGCTAGAGCTATTGACTCTAGGAAGCTAACAGAGATACGGAGACTATTGTTTTAAGGATGTTTGCAGAAAGCCCCTCTTCCAAAGTTAGCTATCCACAAAAGAATGTTTCCGTTTTCACAGGTGTGCTAGCTAGCGATTTTATTACCCCCAATTCCTGCTTGCTGCCCTAAGTCCCGACCCCCTACCCCAAGCCTAGCTCCCCATTTCGGAGCTATATATACTGGTATTGTTCCCTAATAAAGCAAGACCTTGACAAGTGAATTCTGCTTGGTCTTCTTCCTTTCTCTCGTTCATGATTTTTCAGGTAGAGCCTCTTCAGACCCTGAATAACTGGACCTGCAGGTCGAGTCAACTAGTGTCCTGCCTTCCAAGGGTATTTTAATTTAAACACATAGATCTAAAGATTCAGAGCTAGCACCCTCACATGAGAGAGAGCATGTAGCCTTTATCTTTTTAGATCATGATTACCTCATTCTGAATAATTATTTCCAGCTCCATCTATTTACCTAAAAATTTCACAACTTCATTCTTCTTTCCATAATTTATGTTTCTTTATAGCCCATTGTATAAATATACCATATTTTTATTATCTATTCATCAGTTGATAGGCGTCTAGGCTGTTTCCATTTTCTGTGTGTTGTGAATGGATCAGCGGGGAACATGGATGAGCAAGTATCTCTGTGGAGGACATAGAGTCCTTGGGGAAGATGCCCAGGGATAGTGCACCTGGATCATATGGCAGATCTACGTCTTGCCTTTGAAGATGCTTCACACTAATTTCCAGAGTTATGGCTTAAGTTTGAAATCCAGCAAAGAGTTTTCTTCTTTTCCTACATCCAAATCAACCCTATCTTTTTCTCTTATTAAATCTTAATCAATTTATTAGTTGAAATATCCAAGTAGTTTTAATTTGTATGTCTCCAATGGCTGGGATGTTTCCAAAAAAGATTTCTCAACTATTTGTACTTCTTCTTTTGAGAACTTCTTGTTCAGTTTCTGGCCTCGTTTTTAGTTGGGTTGTTTTCTTGGTATTTGGGTTTTTGAATTCTTTGTATATTCCAGACACCAACCCTCTGTCACATGTATAGCTAGCAATGATATTTCCTTATTCTGGAGGCTGCCTCTTCCCTCAAACCATAGTATCCTTTGATATTTTCCTATTCTTGAGGCTGCCTTTCCTTAAACGATAGCATCCTTTGCTGGACAGACACTTCTTAGTTTCATGGGATCCTAATCATCAATTGTTTGTCTTAGTGCCTACTCTACCAGAGTCCTGCTAGGAAAGTCCTTCCTTGTACCTTAGTTGAAGCATTTTCTGTACTTTCTCCCATATCAGATTCCGGGTATCTACCTTATTATTATTATTTTGGTTTTTTGTTTTAGGCAAGATATCTCTCTGGACCCAAAGCTCTTAGGTTCAGCTAGAATGACTGGTCAATGAACTCCCAGGATCTACTTGTCTCTGTTCTGTAGTTCCCAATGCTGGGGCTACAGACATGTTGATATGTGGGGGCTGCGGATTCAAACAGGCCCTCTGTCTTTCACAGCAGTCACGGTTAGCCACTGAGATGTCTTCCTGGGCCTCAGTATTCCTAGTTTCCACCCTCTCTCATTTGGTAGGCACACATTTCATGTGAGAAAACATGCACTGCTGATATCTATCTCTTCATTCCCCTCCCAGACTTCTGTCACTCAGTGCAAAAGTCCTTACTAAAACCATCGTTTGCATATAGCTGGTACCAAATAACTGTGCTGCACTGAAGCTCTTTGGTTGAATCTCTCTGTGGTGGGAATTCATTACACCAATAGCTTTGGGGTACCGGCCTGAAGGTGTGGTTCTTGTCTGCCAGGTGATCTCTTAAAAGGAGAGAGAGAGAAGTCGCATGCTCTCTTAGGTTGACCAGTGAGTGAGGAGGTGTGAAGTGGGACATAGCCAGTTCCCAGTTGCCTTGATCCTCAACTCCACGAGTCTGGTCTCCTTCGCACCCCTTAATAAATTTATTAATATTACTACATCCTCCACCTCTCTAAATGTCTTCAAAAGGATAGTCACCTCAACGTTGTCGTTCAGCCATTGTACTTGGAGCCACACCCACCACTAGTGCCATGCATCTACATCCTTCTTCATTCCCCTCAAAGAATGTAGTTGGCAAAACAGCAGCAGGAACCAAAGGTAAAAATATGCTTTCAAGTGATATTTGCTTAAATCTATAAGAATAGATTTATGCTTTACTAATGCCACTAAATACATTTTAAAAAAACACTGCTTTCCCCACTTGCTCAGAAATTGAGTATGGAAACCAGCCCCAGAAGAGCTTGGCAGCAACGCCTTCGGAAGTCTATCATCCTCCCGTGTCTTATATAGTGCCGTATGTTCTGCAGGATGTTGCCAGTGCAGCAAACGTTTAAAATAACAACAGAAACTTTGTAAAGAGATGTGGGCTGACCGTGAGAGTCACGTGATAACCAGCTCACTGACCTCCTGGAGAAAGGATTCCCAAACTGAAGGCTAAGAAACGTTTCTATTTCCCCAGAGCTGATATACTCCCAATATGCTGACATTTGCTATGAACACAAGTGACTGCCATATTGTTCAAACAATAATATTCTTAATCGGTTCCTTCAGGCAAGAGTAATACTTCTGACAAAGATGGAGAAAACAATTATTCTTCAGTACACTTATGCTACAAAAACAGCATTTTAAAAATAGGGATGTTCCTTCATTATGTCATTTTGTTGTTGAAAACAACTTAAAAATAACAGCCTTAATAAATACCTACATAATTAAAGTCTGAGAATGTCATTTTTAAAACTTAAAAAGTCTTCTGAATGAATACTTTCAATGGGTTTGGAATCCATGTCTTTAAATTTTTTCTTAAAACACAGCAACTTCTAATTTGGCATTAAGATTAATATATATTCACTACTCAAATTTCAACATTTGCACTGTTAATAGATGGATTTCTACGATGGGGATGATACTGAAAAATGATTGTTATAATTCAGCAATGGTACCTTTCTCCACCTAGCCATACTTGTTTTGTGAGATTGCTCTTTGAACTAAAGTGTTCATCAAAAATGGCATGGCCGGAACACTGAGCTTCAAAGCAGACCCTCTGATCCACTATAACTCAGCCTTGACTTATAAAGTTTTAATTGATGAAACATTTTGAAGCAAACTGTTCTTTCTAGACAGGTCAAAAATTATTTTTTATAACATTGACAAAAATGATTTCTATTTTCCCATTTGTTTTACAAAGCGCATCTCACAGCAGAACATTATTGAATACACAATTAAAATTATAATTACTAAAGAGCAGGAGTGTTTCAAATGTTTTCCTTAGGAATATATGATTAAAATGGGATTTGGAGAGCACTGCTCTCTTAGAATTTGTCTCATCTTGCCTTAAACCCCTATGGTCCCTTTCTCATCCCATACATCTTAGAGTCCTTTACTGTCTTCTGAACTGGCAGAATCTGTACTTCCGCCTCCGTCTTTCCATTCTACTCTCAGAAATTCTGTCACGAAAAACAAAAACCTTCCATTTGTAGCTACTGTCCTGACATTTGTCCCATGACCCCTCCTTTCCTTTGATCTTTGTGAATCCCTCTCCTTGATTCTGTTTGGTCCCTTGATTCACTTTACAAAGAGAAAATGACACAGCTACTCTGTTCCAACCCCAGACCAAAGTTTTGAGGAAGGCCTAGTGGCCTCTGCTCCTGTGCTGACAGGGATGCTAAACTGCCAGGTAGAATGCTCAGGTATACCCCCAGAAAGTGTATATATGCTGTGGGGAGGGAGAGGCCTCCAGGACGAAGAGAGCAGAAAACCGAGTCATCTCCACAGAGCCACCAGATACACGTATGACTCTTACCCTAACCCATTCAAGGCTCCATAATAGTTCAACTGCATTTGAATAGTGAAAATCAAACCTCATTCAGCTGGATCCAGTCAGCCTACAGTATTTTGAGAAATAATTGCTGTTCGTTCTGGTATCTCAAACTGCAATAAACAACAAACTCCTCATGCATATGCTCAATCTTCTATCTTGAGTAACTTTTTACTGAAGGGCATTTTTATCCTAGACCCCATCAGGGGACATGTGCTTCGTCCCCCACCACCCACAGGACCAATGGAGAGCACAGCTGCTCTCCTTGCTCACCATTGTCTTCCTGTACAGACCTCGGATTCTTAGAGTTCGTGCCATCTGGCTACCTGGTCTTCTAAATCTTGTTGCTGCCGTCTGCTAACTTCTTGGCCACTCTTCCTCACTCACAGATAACCTCACTCCTGCCACCTGCTCTCCTCCTCCTTTCTTCATCGTACCCAGTGCTTTCAGAAATCACACGGACGACAGCCTATGCCCTTTCTCTCCCTCCGTCCCATTTCCCAGCCATCCTTCCACTCATCTTCAGCCACCCCTACCACCGTCATGCTTTAGGGTAACGAACCAAACCACTTCTGCAGTGCAATGTTAAATGTTGATGCCTTCTGTTTAACATGTGCTCTTACCTGCTCTGCAAATACTCTTGAGTACATCAGCCTATTGGATAAGCAACTAATGTCACTGAAGACAATGACATGGTCATGCTAAAACAGCTCACTTTTCAGTCATTACAAACCTCAGATGGACAGTCAATGGTGCCCAGACGTAGTACCTGGTGCTTTAGGTCTCAACTTGTATTCTTTGGTTGTGAGTCTAGCCTTCACTGGTTGAGTGATTGTGGGATGTCCTTCTGTATGCTTCGAATGTGTGTTGCTTTTATTGGTTGACAAATAAAGCTGCTTTGGCCTAAGGCAGGGCAGAATATAGCTAGGCGGGAAAGCCAAACTGAATGCAGGGAGAAAGAACGCGGAGTCAGGGAAACACCGGCAGCTGCCAGAGAAGCAAGATGTGAAGTAACAAGCCACAAGCCTCATGGTAAAATACAGAATAATAGAAATGGGTTAATTTCAGTTGTAAGAGCTAGTTAGTAAGAGGCCTGAGCTAATAGGTGGAACAGTATGTAATTAATATTAAGCCTCTGAATAGTTATCTGGGAATTGGCAGGCAGGAGAGAAACTTCCAGTTACAGCTGAGCCATCTCTCCCATCCTCACTTCATGTTTTGACTCAACTGCTTCATGCTCTCTTCCTCCTATTTCTCTGAATCCACCATTGATGGCCCTGCCTGTGCTTCTGAGATGAAGCTGTTATTGGATATTCCTGCCTTCAGATCTACTGAGGTTCGTACCAGCCGCTCTTCCCGTGGGTCAGCACCCCTCAACAGTTCTTAGTCACAGTCCTCTTTGCCTCTCCTAAAGTTCTCTATCTGCCATTATTCTGTCTGTTTTGAAGCCACTGGATCATCCACTTCAATGTAAAACCAAACTTTAAGTGGTTACCCCTTTCCTTATGTCATTCCTCCACTCACTTTCAATGGAAGACTTCCATTGTGTGTGTATACACAATCATTTACGAAACCTTTTTTGTCTTTGTCTTTCCTTCTTATTAGCACAAAGCTATTCGTGAATCACCTACAGTTTTTATGCTACCAAATCTAAGGTGTAATGATTCTGTTGTTGTCTTATTTCACCCCCACCCCCGCCCATGGCATCACCATATAACTGCTTCTTTAAATGAGAAATCTCATGTCTAGTCTGCTTCCTCCATGACATTCTCCCTAAATCCAGCTCACCCTTTCTCACTGTAGACACCTTTATCTCTGGCTTTTCTTCTCGCAGCTACCCTGGCACACGTGAAGTATATCTCACCCCCAACGAATGGAGGCAGAGACTTTTAGATGTCACCTTCCCACCCCCTTGTCTCTACAGCAGAGTAGTCTATAAAATCGCAAATCTGCTTTTATCACTCCACCAATGATTTTTCAGGGGTTGTTTGCAGTTATAATTAAATGTGAAGGGTTTCATGACCAGTAAGATCCACCTTGTGGGAATGTCCGGTTAACGTATATCTTCCTCTCTATGAGCTTAATAGAAAGGAGAGAGCATGGGGTCTTGCAGGCAGACATGATACTGGCTACATCTTGATCAGAAGGCAACAGGAAGTGAACTGTGACACTGAGTGAAGCTTAAGCAAAAGAGACCTCAAAGTCTGCCCCCACAGTGACGCACTTCCTAATTGTGTCTCTCCCTATCGGCTTGTGGGGGCCGATTACATTCAAACCACCACACCTATGAGCTTGGTTTTTGTCACTCTCTCAAGTTTACTAGTCTCAGGAATGCTGGCTTCTCCCCCTTCCCCAAACAGCCAGGTTTCCTGACTGAGTTCAACTCTGCCTGAAACGGTCCTCTTCGGGTTCCGTAGATGGATCATAGATGGACTCCTTCTTGATCTTCAGGTCTTAGATGAAGCATCACGATCGGAGAGTGACCTTTCCCCTCGCAAAGTTGCGCTGCTTTCCAGGTGATATTTGGTTCCCCCTGTCTGCATCCCTCGCAGTGCTGACATCTTGTATGCGCTGTCCGTGCACTTATTGTCCATCCTCATTGAAACGGCCAAGGGGAGGAAACAGAACCTGGCTCACTAGCGCTTTCATCAGGTTTCAGTCACAGGCCAGAATGATCACTCGGACGTAGCTTGCTGACTTAATAATTACAAAGCATCTGCTGCAGTTGATTTCCATGTGAAAGTGTCTCAATCCCATAACTGTTTTGTTCTTACAAATCAGTACACATCTGTTTTATTATTATCATTTGTTATTGTTGTTTTTGAGACAGAGTTTCACTGTGTAGCTCTGGTTGTCCTGGATTTTGCTATGTCGACCAGGCCAGGCTGGCCTTAAACTCATAAAAATCCTCCTGCCTCTGCCTCCTGAGTGCGGGTCAAAGCAATACCTTTTACAACCATAAAATAGACTTCCCTGAATGCAAATGTGTTAGAAAGATGCTCGCTTTAAGAATCCTTACTCACTGAAGTTCATTGAGATGTATAGTCTTTTGTTTGGCTAACTTCAGTGTCTGATGTCTTTTATTTCCAAGTATCCTTATCATAAAGTTTATTTTAAAAAAGAATACTTAATTGAACTGGGGATTTAACTCAGGTACTTGCCTGGCATGCGCAAGGCCCTATCTTTGACCTCAGCACCTTAACAAGAATAACCCCAGTTCAATGATTTTTTATGCTCTATGCATATAAAACTCTTTTTAATAGTGGAGGTAGAGCAAGCACTCTGCCACGGAGCTGAATTCCCACCCCATGCAGACCTCTTTATAACAGAAGGAAAGAATATCATAGACATTTATGGTGGATGTGAAAAAATAAAAATGTGTGCACATGAAATAGCTAAAGTACACATATAAAATGAGGTATATATTTTGCATCATGTCAGAAAACTTTATTTTTATCAATTAAATTTGCACATGTCACTTAGGTATCTCTATACATATAGGCTTTTAATTTTCAAAAATGTAATGAAACAAAACTAAATTTAACATTAGCTAGAGAGATGGGTTGAATCCTCTCCCCTGGCATCTCATGTTGAAATCAGACTGTCCTAATATTGTGTAAAACAGTGAGTTTTCAGGTTGTGCCTTGCCATGAGACACTCCATTTTGCAAGCAGCATTTGAATCCATCTTGAGACAAATACAGAGACAGGGAAACCGGGAACACACATGTAACACCTCTGTCTTCACAGAGGCATAGACTGATAAGGAAGGTAATCCTAAAAGAAAAAATGCCACCCTATATGTTTATCAAAATAGATTGAGACCATATCAGCACCTGTGCCTATATTTAAAGAAAAACAAAACAAAGTAACAACGACAACAAAACCCCCAGGCAGTTGTCAAACACAACAGCAAGAAAAATTGTAACACCTTCACTGGAGGGATAACTAACACTGCGCTGTCATCTGGGCTCATAAGTAGATGGGGTCAAGGAACTGACAGACGTTATGGAAGGAACTCAGGGTAGGAGCTCAAACAGGAACCTGGAGGCAGGAACTGAAGCAGAGATCATGGAAGAGGGCTGCTTACTAGCATGCTTCCACTGGTTTGAGGAGCTAGCTTTCCTACAGAGCCCAGGCCCATTGGCCTACGATGGTACCTCCCACAGTATGCTAGACCCTCCTACATCAACTAATAATTAATTGAATACCACACAGACATAGCCATGGGACACTCTGGCCAGAGCAATGCTTAAGTTGTGATTTCTTCCTCCCAGGTCACTCTAGATTTGGACCAAGTAGACAAAATAAGTTAACTATGACATCATTCATCCACATGCTCATCTGGCTGGCTGGAACTGGTCCTATGTTTTGCCTCCATGGCCTCCATAGTTCCACAGTTTGCTTCTGCTGCTCAACTGAACCCTAAAGCTCTGCTGACTTAAACTGCTGACCCCCATCTCCAACAGATTTCGTTATCTAATGCCTGCAGAGATTTTTCTTTCCATCTCTATTAATTCTCTGGATGTGTCTACAATTAAGGTCTCTGAACTCTCTAAGTTCTGCAGTGGACTCTTTTACCTTCTGGTAACCACTCTATAATCTTCACCTACACATGCACATGCACACACACACACACATACACGCACATGCACGCAGAGGCAGAGAGACAGAGACAAAGAAAGAGATTTGTAGTGGATAATTCAGATCTGAGTTACTATTATTAGTTAAAATTGGAATTAAGTAACATTAGCAACACCCAGCAATCAAGGGAAAATCAGCGTTACTTGACAAATTGTGTTAATAAAACTGATGTAGCTTGCAAAGTTCTTCTTATTCAATAAATTCTGATGTTTCAGAAAGAAATAAAGATGTCCGTCTATAGTTTGGACATAGCATGCTTGCAGCATCCCCTAAGATGTCCATATCCTAATCCTTCGAACCTGTGGCTATGAAGCCTTACAAAGCAAAGGAATTCTTGAGTATCGTTTAAATTAAGCATCACAAAATGGGATGATTACCCTGGATTGTTAGAGTAGGCATTGGTCAAATTTATATATATATATTTTATAAATATACTTGATATTTATATTATTTGATAATATAAGTAAATTTATATTATTAAATATATGTATATATATTTATATATATATGTATATATATATAAAAGGGGACAATGGAAAGAAGCTGAAGTGGGAGGGCACGGTTGGTGCCTGAGGCAGGGCTTGAGGGAGCTGGTTGGAAATCACACAGGAACAGCAGGAGCCTCTAGAAGCTGCTAGAGGTATGGACACAGATTCTCTCCTTAAACCTCCCAAAGGAAGACAGTACCGTCCAACTTTTGAGATTACTCCAGTATGACCGATTGTAGGCATCTTCCTTCCGGATCTGTAAGATAATAAATCTGTGTCATTTAAAGCCATTAAGTCTGGGGTCATTTGTTGTAGCAGTCATAGGAAACTACTATAGTGGCATTAAACATGTTTAAATAGTCTTTAGTAGATGTGCGTGGCCCCTCAGGGTCATTATTATGAGAATCAATTATCACTGAACTGGAAGTAAATAGACATGCTGATTAATGAGGCTTTTTGGCTCATAAGCCTGAATGAGCCAGTGTTTATTACAGAATCTTCATCAGTACTATGAATTATTTCACAAGGACTGGAAGATATTAAATTAGGAAATATATGTAAACTGCCTAATACATAATAATAATAATACATAAATTAGTTATAAACATGAACAACAAAAGCTCATTTTAAAATTACTTCCAAGTTTTGCTTTAGTCCAATCCAGGGTAGATGGAATGAAACTTTTAAGATTTGAAGGAATGTTTTTAGTGAGTATGGATGTGTGTGGGTGGGGGCAGAGAGTGGAGATAATTTTTAGAGGTAGGAGCTAAATGCCTCTACCAGACCAAGCTGCATGGGATGGATACACCTTACACCAAGGATTGACAGACAGTTCATGTTTTTCCCTGGCCATAAACCACAGAAACAGAATCTGCTCTTCCCCGCAGTTTTCGTGTGCCAATAGCTCTTCCGTTAGCAGTGGGAATACATGCCTGGCTTGAGACTGTACACATGGTCACATTCACTGTGAGTTCATATATGCATTTACCCCCTTGTGGCCAGAAAACACCTCTGGCTCTTCCAATCTTTCTGTTCCCCCTCTCTCAAAGGTTCTTGAGTCATGAGGGGAGGAGTCCCACCTAGAATATTTTAAGCGTTTCCCAACAATATCCCAGCTCCCTATATGGACTTCCTTCTTAGCTATCTTCTTCTGGCAATGACTTACCTATATGTTTAACGTTTTCAAACTTAAAAAACTCTCTACTACTCCGGATGGTGCTGGCACAGGCCTTTAATCCCAGCACTCTGGAGGCAGAGGCAGGCGGATCTCTGTGAGTTTGATGGCAGCTTTATCTATAGATTGAGTTCCAGAACAGTCCAAGATACACAGAGAAACCCTGTCTCAGAGAACCAAAACATACAAACCTTTCTGAGACTGGCTCGCTGCTGCCTCAGAATAACACCCACTACCTTAGACACCAAGGCCCTACAAGACTGGTGCCATCTTGCCCCACAAACTGCATTCTCTATGTCTTCTCACTTCTCTGAAGCCACAGAAACTTCTTGTAGATGTCTCAGATCCTTATGTCTAGGCCCAGGCATCACAGTCTTTGCATATTTAGTAGAGAAACTCTTCTGTGGGGAGCCGCGCCCGCTATTCGCCATTACAAGATGACGCCCATATCCTGTGTTCCCGAGTACTAAACAAGTGCATTGCGCATATGCGAAGGGTTTTTCCACCTTGTCCCATCCTGATAGTGTATCCAGGAATTGTGGACCATCAACATACATTGGAGATACAAATTCTATGCAGTAGTCCAAAAGGTGTTTTCTCCATATCTAAGGGA
>JAQHUG010000219.1:2503994-2546590 GCA_028555095.1 Dicrostonyx torquatus
GCTTATGCTCTCCCTCTCAAGAAGCATTAAAGCATACTGCAGAAGGATCCTTGTGTGCCGCGTCGTTCTTGCTGGCGAGACGGTCGCGTGGGACACTCTTCCAGAATTTCTCTGATAATTAACTATCCCACCTACTAGTAGTTCTTCCATGTTACCCTGTTTTCATAGTCAGAGCACTGTATTATTAACCATTTGTCATTATTTTCCTGTACATTCAAGGACCAAGACTTGGTTTTGTTCATCCTGTGCACTAATTCCTAAATAGGACCCATATTCTCAGTATAACTTACATGCCACTGCTTGTCCTTTTCCTCACTATTTTTTAACCTTGTTATTACATTTCCCTGAAATGTTCAGGGGTTCCTTATTTCCAACTTTATCATTCTTCAAATAAAATCAAATTAAATCAACTCTAAATTCTTCTGTCTGGTTTTCTTCAGTCCTTTGCCTTTTGTTCTTTGAACAGGAAGACCCTGTTAAAGCAGACTGGGTTTATCTTGTCTTTGCATGATATCTACCTTCAGTTAGATGTAGCCCGTCATGTTGAATCGGGATTGTTAATTTGATGGGTTTTAAAATCACCAGGAAAACAACCCTCTGGACCGCCAATGAGAGCTTCCTGGTTAGGTCAGCTGAGGTGGGAAGAGCTTCTCTAATTCTGAGCAGCACTATTGCACGGCCCGCGGGCCTGGACTGAAGAAAAAGTGGTCCTTCAGCATCAGCATCCATCACTGTTTTCCAATTGTGGAGGCAGATCCCTAGCTGCCTCTGCTCCTGCCAACATGCCTTCATTGCCAAGACGGACTCTAGCTTCCTAAGCCAAAAACCCCTTCACCTCCCTTAAGTTTCTTTTATGGACACATTAGCACAGCACGGAGCTGAGAAGAGAGAGTTCTTAACCAGGTTAATAGAGTTTTAAGTCTTACGTCCTGTCGCATAATGCGCATGAATGAATGTAGGTCTACAGTTTTTTGAAATCTACAGACATTAGCTTGAGTTGACAGAATATGAAAGAGGAAATTTAGGTTTCACAGGATTTAGGGAATTGTTGATAATTAAGTGGTACAGGGAACAATGAACGGGGATGAAAATAAGGTTAAAACACTTAAGTAGTTCAATCCAGATAAGGCTAATTTCACTAACGAGGTCTTTTAAAATGGAAGGGTTTAGGTAGAAAACTTCATTGTGAAATCATTCATCTTATTGTTGTCAAGTTCAGTTAACGACTCCAATGAGATTCTTCAAATCATATTCAGAGCATCACGGCAAAGAAGAGGCAATCAGCTCCCTATTATTCCCGACGAGACAGCCTCTCTCTTCTACTGCTTTTCATATGGCCCCTCCCAGCGTGTTTTCTTTAAAGGATTTTGATCAGCCTTCGAACAGGCATTAATTAGTTAAGTTCTATCTTTCTCAGAGACATCTTCCTTGATGATTTTTCTCTCAAAAACGAAAAAACCTCTTGTCGAATCATGTCAGTTTTCAAAAGAACTTGTTATCCAAATTAACAGGATACTTAGGAACATATTTCCTGGAGGGAATTTGTAAGTTTTCCATAATGAACACTAGATTTTCTGCAGTAATCGTTGAAGTTTCCAGGAAGAAGATGGGGCCCCACAATAAAAACTCCACCTGGTTGATATGAAATCATGATGCTGATAGCTCTACTATAAGACTGGTTTTGGGTACCATCTGCTCAAGATGGCTCCAACTTGGTTAGCTGAAATAGTGTGCCTTCTTATAATGTTCTGGCCAGAACTCCGCATAAGAACTTCAGGGAAAAAACCCCTATCAAATTCTCAGAGACCATTTGCAATTATACCAGACAGTAATCATTTTAGTTTTACAGGGTCCCATAGAAAGAACAGCGCCCCCATGACAGCTGGAAGTAATTCTAGAAGACAGTCCTTTTCCCAACAAAGTTTGTCCTCAGGGTTAAGAACATCATTTGGGAATTGATTATTAATTGTATAGGGTTGATGGTTGGGGTAGAAATTATGCAGTCACAGAGATCTCTTTGGGAAAAAAAGGGAAATTGAATGGAATGATAGGTAGATTAGTGTGAGCTTACTCACACTAATAGTAATAATAATAATAATAGTGAGTAATAGAGTTAATACTTGTGAGCTACTATTTATAGGCAATTTACAGTGGTATAGATTTATAGATTCTTGTGTGTTGATACAAATTCAAATTATATTTTTTATGTTGAATATGTTCCTATTTCTTTTTGCAATATTTGTATACCTAGGCAAAGTTATTTTGTCAGATTGTATGCATTCATGTTTCTACCTCTATTTAAGACATTTTGCATACTGATGCAATGTTGGGATATATTTATCATATTGCATTATACATTTCTACCTCTGATCAACATACTTATATATTGTTTACATTTTGAGGTCATTGTCCTCATTTGCTGCACAGTTGTTTAAAGATTGTTTAATATTCTGAGATGAAATCTTAGTCTTTAAGTTATACAGGTGTTAAGTATTATAGGTCAATAGTCATTCATGTTTGTCATACTTATAGTTAGACTAATCAGGTTCTTCAGATACATAGAGATTGTATTCTGCATAGATAGGTAATCTTCAACCGTTTCAAAGAACTGTAGAACATGGAATTTAAATAACTTAGGGTTCTGTTGACGTGAGACACAATCCCTTCTGGCAACACTGATCTATTCCTGAGAGAAGATTGAGCACTGAAGACACTCCACTTGGAGCTTGTTTTCTTCAAGGCAAAACTGACCTTTGGGCAAGGAACCGCCTATGCCTCGACCACTGACAAAATGCAAGGTATCTGGACTGGACAAGCAAGATATAAGAAAAAAGACTGCCAAGCCTTTGCCAAGGCAGGGTAAGATGGTTTTGAAATTTTTCCTGCCTCTGAAAATGGTATGTCAGTTACTGTAGGCCATAGACAAAGTTGGTTGCTTCAATATTGAAACTGAGACTTTAGGTGATTGCCTAGGTAGCCAGTTGTCTCTGTCATCTACTGCATATTTTGGAAGCTGCTTGACTGCACTTCCTGCCTACTCAAAATTATCTCCCTTCTCAGTGTTGTGCCCAGATTACAACCCCCAGAGAGGCCACCAGAAGCCAGAGAAGACCGAATTGCAAAAAGCAAGGTTTTTATTGTTAGCTCAATACGGGCTAGCTCGGAACCTGTCTCTAACACCCTGTTGCAGCGAGGTAGAGAGAAGGTAAGTTTTACTTTGTGGGGTTAGTTTTTTTAGAGGCAAAAATCACAAACAGCCTTTTCGGGTGGTCTTGGGGGGGGCGGCTAGCACAGGTGCAAGGTCTTTGCTTTCTCTCCCATCCTGTTTAGTCAGCTTGTTCTTTGTTCTCAGAGCAAAGAACTCAGATGCCCAAATCAGGCCATCTTTATCACTAAGTGGCCCGGCATCCTTGTGCTTTGGAATTTCCAGGGTGGGAAGGGGGAAGGGAAGGCCATTGTCTTTCTGGGAACATGAAGCTAGTCTGGGTTTCTAGTTTTAAAACGTTCTGCTAGGAAATTCCTTCTCGTTCCTTTGAGAATAAGGGGTGAGGGTCTCACTCAGGCTTTTCATGGGGTTGAAGACTAGATAGTCGTAGTTACTTTCCTCTCATGACTTGGCCAAGTTATTTCTAATACAAGACTTAGACTCCTTAGGATAGAATGATTATTGAAACATTTAGCATTTGTTCCTTGCTTAATATTGTTTATGCTGGTTGTTATTCTAATTTTTATACTTGATAATCTGTTCTTAGTGTATATAGTTTTGCATTGGGTTTGGAATACTCTTATTTAGTCAAAAGGGGAAGGTGATGTGGAACCTCCTTCAGCCAATGGCCTTTGAGAGGCTGGACCAGGTTGAGGCGTGGCTTTGGGTAACAAAAGGCCGTGGTCCAGCCTTCTCTTCCTGTGCTCCCTCCACACCAGGAGGTTGGACCTCTGTTCTTGTTCCCTGAGTTTCCCTTTTAAGAAAAACCTTAGTATACTCTATTTCCAGCTAGTATAGGATTATCTAATTCGCATTCCCCCCACTTGACACATTCCCCTTCTTTTTATTTTAAATTTTCTTTTATTCTTGTAAGGAAAATCTCAACATCTTTTTTTTTTTTTAATGTGGGTGTTTCTCTGGAACGTATGCCTGTGCGCCATAGAAGGGCATGCTGCCCTCGCAGGCCAGAAGAGGGTGTTAGATTCTCTGGAATTGGAGTTACAGATGGTAGCGAGACACCATGAGGTGCTGGGAATGAAAGCCACGTCCTCTATAAGGGCATCCAGGGCTCTTAGCACCATTCTTGTTCTCTTTCAGGATAAATCCCTGGTTGATGGGGGGATGGACAGAAAGACTTATTTATAAGCAACTTTCACTAAACATTTGCTGTGTTAGCTCGGTTCTCAGCACCGGGGATGTTATGCCAATAAGGAAAGGCAAACGCTACTAGCCTTCAAGATGCATGTTTAAGTGCGATAGCCAAAAAGCAAAATACAAGCCAGTCTGGTGAGCGCATCACAGAGAAAATAAAATGTGGACATGAGGATATCAAGGGGTGTACAGAGAGTATAGATGAGACGGCTATGGAAGGTCTCATAAGGTGACTTTTAAATAAAAACATGAAAAATATAATTATATTCCCATAAAAGGAGAAAAGTTATGTAGAATATATATATATATGCGGGTGTGTGGTGGTACATCCTTCAATCCCATCACTTGGGAGGCCACAGGAGAAATGTTTATGAGGTTCCTTGGGCTACACAGTGAGTAGGGAAGCCACTACTATGTAGCAAGATCCTATCGCAAAACAAAACAAACAAAAAAGATTAGGTGTTACTCCTTAAAGGAGCCATGTCTGGTTGTGGTACCACATAGTCTCCCTACATGCCAGGGTTTTAGAGTTGAGCCTAAACGCTCTGCTTCAACTGCCTGTGACTGTAATTGGTAAGAAAGTTAAAGGGACGGCTTGTGGATGCAAGAGGAGCAAAAATCGCGCTTAAACTAATGCCAGGCGGGAGGACAAAAACCAGCTGCTTTTCTAATTTCAACTCATATATGCAAATGAAAGCTAGACGGTACCCTGAAATTACTCTGACATATAATTAGCAAAGGAAGTAACAGAAAAATTAAAGCAAGTTGGAATTGAGAATCGAGAAGACATTTGTGGACGTTCAGGAAGGACCGACAAACCTGTGAAGCCACACAAAGGTCTAGGGCATTCTTTTGGGAAACATTTGAAAAAAAGAAAAAGAAGTGGAATACGGCACGTTGTATGTTTGTAAGATGGACCTTGGGGTCCTACTGGCTGACCTGTGCCCCAGACATCATGCTGAAATCCCTAACACATCAGCATGCGACCTTCTTCAGAAACGAGGTCATTGCAGACACCAGAGTCGGTGGGTCATACTGAAGTAGAGTGGCCTTCCCTAGTCTACATGACCAGTGTCCCTATAAATAAGGTAAAATTTGACTCATTAACACACAGGGAGAGTATGTGAACGTTGTAGTCGCGCGGTCACAAGCCAAAGCGTTAAGTTAAGAGGTGCCCTCTGAAGCTGCATAGCCCTGCCCTGGTTTGTTTTCTATCCTCCAGAACTTCATTGATTTTCTTGTTCGAATCCCATTTGTGACAACAGCTCTAGGGAACTTTTGCAAGATGATTTTTGAGGCGAAAAAGAAGAGTACTTTTCTCCAAAAATGGGAAGCTTAACTGCCACATAAGTGTATGCTTGAGCTGCTATAAATTGATCACACCTGCCTTTAGTTATGTTGCATTTTTATTTCAGAAAATCACGTAAAATCCCAGGACCTAGCATATCCAGAAGCGGTTCTGATCTGTGTTTGTAATATTAGATACTGGTCTGTGAGAGTCACAGATGAAGACACAGTCCCTTCTGAGGAACGAAACCTGAGCTTCAGCTACCTTCTTCCTACCGCGTCCAGGTGCCAATCAACCACACAGAGGTCAGAACAAGCCCAAAACTCCTGCTGCCTCTTCTCCAGGCAGAGACTCCGGTCCGGGGGTCCGAACTCACGCGCATGCCCGGTGGCGAGGGTGCCAGCGATGGGAGCACTTTGGTCACTGTCCCCATGCTGCTCATCCTTCACCGGGTTACCCCGACCGCAGTTGGACTTATAATTTTTCTGACTTGAACAAGTCTTTCCAGCTCGGCTCGGCGGGCACACCCAGGAGGGCCCGATCCGACGACAGCTCGGTTAAAGGCTTTAGGCGCGCGCTCTCCCAGGGAAGGCGGTGACCTTGCGGTCGCTGTCCGCTTGACCCGCTTTCCCGCCAGCCTTGCAGGACAACCTGACCCGCCCAGGGGACAAGACCGCGGGCATCCGCGTCCAAGGGTTCCTCTGCCCGGCACGTGCTCGCCTAGGGCGTCCGTTGCCCTGCCCTGCACGCTCCGGGCTGAGGCTCCTGCCTGCCAGGGGTGGGCGTGGGAGGGGATCTCTGCCCCCCACAACCTGGTGGCTTCAGCCGGGCCTCTGCCCTCCAGGCGACAGCCGTTAGGCTGCACGGCGCGAGTGCGTAGACCCACGTCGTGGGCAGGAGGCGAAGCTGGCCTCACTGAGCATGCTCGGCGGGGAGGGCGGGGCGCTCGGCCGCGCGTTGGGAGGGCGCTGCTCGGGAGGACTCGGCGGCGCCTCGGCGCCCGCCCGCCCGCACGGCCGCACGCTCTCTTCCTCGCTCGCTCTCAGGCAGCCGCGCCCGCCGCAGGCTGCGCCCGCCCCGCCCCACCCCGCCCCGCCCCGCCCCCCGCCGCTCGTCCCCGCCGCGGCCGCGCCGCCCGCAGCCGCAGCCGCTGCTCCTCCCCGGCGGCCGCCCCCCGGCGGGTTCCTCCCTGGCTGCGGGAGACGCGGAGGTAGAGGGAGGACGCCGCCGCGCCGCCCGCCCGCGAACCCTTCGCCTCGCCCTACCGCTCCTCGCCCTGGGGGAGGAACATGGGTAAGTCCTCCCCGCCGTCACCGCCTGACATCTTTTTTTTTTTTTTTTAAATCCCTTTTCCCCCCTTCAGCGTGCTGCAGGCTGGTGGAGCATTTTCTCGTGCAAAGTTGCCGGCTGGCCACCGGTCGGTCGTCGGGGTGCCGGGCGGCGGCCCTCCCCGGGGAGCACGGGCGCACGCGGGGAGCCGGGCCGGCGGGGTCGCGCGCGGGGTGGGGTCGGCGGCCGGCATCCGCGCCTCCCCTCCTCCACGCCGGCTGCCGGTCGCCGGGCCGCGCGGGGCGTCCCCGGGGCTGGGAGGCCGCCGTGTCGCTGCGGCTGCAGGCTCGCTCCCACTGCCCGCCCGAGCACTTGGCGGAACTTCCTCCGCCGTGGGCGCGACCTCTCCCCAGCAGCCTGCCTGCAGCCGGCACTGGCGCGGGGCGAGCCGGCAAGTTGGTCGGGAGGGCGACTTCCAGCCGAGCGCGAGAGGGGACAGCCTCCCAGGCGGAGGTGGGGACCGTGGGCCACGCGAGGCTGGCGGGAGCCGCTAGCTGTTGAATTTTGTGTTGGGTGACAGCGGTGTGCACGGCTGGCTCCCCGGCTCGAGCGGTTTTCTTGATTTGCTTCTTCTGTCTACAGTAGCAGGGAACTGTAAGACATTGTTACACATTACGGAATTGACACGCTGGTTATTCTTTCCTGGCTCCCCCTGCCTAAATCTGCACAATCTGATTCCATTGTATTGAGTTAATCCCCAAGAGATTGCATATTTTAGAGCAATAAATGTTTGATAAAATGGCATATATATGAACCTGAAATTGTCATCAGATACGCTTAGACTGTGTAGACTTCCAAAACACCTGATAATTCTGTCCTGTAATTAAGAGCGAAAAGTTTCCTTTGATAGTAAGAACTCAGATCCTCTTCCCAGTACAGGTTCCCCAGTTTGCTTCCACTCTTGTCTGCCGTAATTTCCTCTTTTTCAAAGTGTCTTCCTTGGCGTCCCTCCGCTGGGACTTTCTTTCCCCACTCTGGGCAAGTTATTTATGAGTGTGCTCCTTTCATCTGTCAGGAGCGTGCGCAGCGCTTGTTCAGGGTTAGGCCCCGGGAATTCTGAACCCCTCAAGGAAGTGTCTGAATCTACAAATGCTGTGGTGCTGTGGTAGGGTTTCCCGGAAGAGTTAATGCTTGGAGCTTTGAGTCAGACCTTTTGAGGGTTCTGTAGGAAGAAGGCAGTTGAAGGAGGAGGAGGTTTGAATGAAAAAAAAAAAACCCAAAACCAAACCAAAAAACTATCACCCTGAATTTTATGTTCACTTGTTTTTCTCCTAATTGAATACTGCTGATTCTTCAAACTTTTTTTTTTTTTGTAAAAACAGTCCCATTTATAGTCCCTTTCTCTAGGAGTAGAATTTTTAATGAATGTTAATCCAGATTAGGGATTAAAATTCTGCATGTTCTGCATGTTTAATTGGTAGACACAGGTACACGTTTAGTGTAGAAAAAGTCTTTTTTTTCAAGGTGAGATTTAGTTCAAACTCATTCTAACTAAGCAATCAAAAGATAGAATCAATGTATTTTTTCAGTGGGGAAGTAATAATATCCAAGGTCTGTTGTAAACTAGGAAATAAAAATACCCAAGACAGATCAAATTATTTAATCATCTTACAAATCTTGAATGCCTGATTAAAATTAAAGACATGAGAAGAAGCCAAATAGAAACCCATCTTATTTTGAAGCACCTCAGAACCCCCCCCCACACACACACACTTGGGGTACCTTGTTAGAATTCGTTTTGGCACTTACATCATCTCTAATAAGGTTATTTGTATGTTTTGTACATTTAGTCTTGAGTTTAAGAATTTTACGTCTTAATTTTTGTATCTTTTTTTAGCATTTTTCACATAGTAGGTGTTCAGTAAAATTTGGTCAAATTATTCTTAATAATGCCATTTACTTCCAGTTCTTGAACTTGAAAATGTTGGCCTTGAACAAATACATGGATTGGTAGACACGGCTATATAGATGAAGCTAAAGCAGAAAAATCTAGTTGTAAGGCCTTTCATTAAAAAACAAAAAAAAGTTGCAGCATCTTGGGGGTATGGGTTTTGAAGTCAACCTTAGGTAAGCCGTTTTCTTCTGTATTGCCATTTCCAGTGATTAAGATATTTTTGTATGGTCAGGTGGTATAGAAGATACCTTGGAAGATAAATTTTTTATCTGAGTTAGTGAAGTTAAAGCAACTCCTAAGATATATTAATTATTGGTGGGGAAATTACTTTTTAACTCTGTCTTTTAAAGAATAAGGTGTATTTATTTTAAAGGTAATTTGGTTTTTTTTTTGTGATCCTGGGGATTGAACCAGGGCCTTGTGCGTGTTTGAGCCCCAGGTGGAAGGAACCCCTAAAGGATATTTTTATGACAGTGACTTTTCTCCCTAAGAAACAAAGGCAATTTTTTATGTAGCCGTGCGGATCACAGCTATTACTTTATGTGTATATGTTATTATAACCCGATATTGATTGACAGTCAAGCTAGTGGAGTGTACCGTGGGGAGGAGAACAATGAGTAAGACATCCACACTTCGGGTTTCTTACAATCTTAGGAACTGTATGGCCCACAAATAATGGTAGTGGAAATCAATGTATGAGTAGCTGGTGCAGTGGCACACAATCTCTAGCAGTGGAGGACAGGCTGAGGCAGGAGGGTCAAGAGTGGTGAAGGAGGGTCCTTCTGTATTTGGGTTGCTTTCATTGGTTGAATAAAGAAACTGCCTTGGCCTTTTTGATAGGGCAGCCCTTAGGTGGACAGAGTAGACAGAACGGAAGGCTGAGAGAGAGAGAAGGCAGTGGGGCAGACACCATGTTTTTCCAGCCCAAGATGGACTTTGGTTAGAATCTTCCTGGTAAGCCCGACTGCCTAGCTGGATTACAAAAAAGTTATCCTGTCTCATACAGCAACATAAAACCTTTTTTTTTTTTTTAACATGAGGAAATCTGCAGATGATACAAAGTATCTTTCTATGTATTACAGAAGTGCTGGGGATGGAGCCTTTTAAAGATCTGTTAATGTGAAACAAAGGTTGGTTAGTTACTCTTCTAAAAGGTAGAAATGAGACTGTTGACTAGAAGGGGGGATGACGTAGGTGAAATAGGTAGGGAATTTTGAAAAAGGTTCTAGGGTATGATTAAAAAGCCCCATTTATAGCCGGGCGGTGGTGGCGCACGCCTTTAATCCCAGCACTCGGGAGGCAGAGGCAGGTGGATCTCTGTGAGTTCGAGACCAGCCTGGTCTACAAGAGCTAGTTCCAGCACAGGCTCCAAAGCCACAGAGAAACCCTGTCTCGGAAAAAAAAAAAAAGCCCCATTTAACGAGAGGAAAATTACAGAAGTAGTGGTGACAGAAGTGAAAAAGTATTAGCAGTTACCAAGTAGTGGTAGATGTTAAATGCTAAGCTGAAGAGTTGGGACTGTTGCTGTCACTTGGCGATAATGGTAATTTCACAATAGTGTCTCACACTTCTTTAAAGGACATTCCCTTTTCTTAGGTCTCTATGTCTTAGTCTCAGGATAGTGCAATTTTTTTTATAGTATCTATCAATGGAAATTTTGGTTTAATGTTAGTTTTGGAGACACAAAAATCATTAAAATCAGCAGTACAAAGTCTATTCTGATTACAAAATTTTATGATATTTGAAATTCAAGTTTTAAATGTACTCAGATGTCTTGCATTCGTTCCTGTCTGTGTACGATGGTTTTCCGGAGGCAGTTTCTCCAAACAAAGCAAGTTTGTTAGCTTCGTCTAAAAGAATGGCCTACAAGGCTCTTTCTGATATGGGCTGAGATAGGGACTGTGCTCAAACTGCAGAGGGAGAGAATTCTTTCAGTGCATGCCACTCATGCAGTATTGGTGCTTGAAGAATTCCTGGAATTAAGTCAAGGATAAGGATAGTGATGATGGGAACAGTTAAGTTGGCCTACTAGCTATGACTAGCAGTATTTGCAAATTCTAGAGTTCTCTTGTGATTGGTTTTTCCCTGTTTTCTCAGAATGACTTTAGATATCTCTTTAGATTCTCTCTCTCTCTCTCTCTCTCTCTCTATATATATATATATGTATATATATATGTATATATATATGCACACACACACAACTTTGTATCTACCAGATTATTAGACATCAGTGTATGAAAGTTATTGAAACTCATTTGAGTTCAATATTCAGATTTATTTTTAGTGATTATTGATTTCCTAATGTGATTATATTGTATACTCACCACATAGAAGTAATAATTTTATGAACACAAATAATAGTAAAAACGTAATGATGATTTGCACAATATAAATACCTATTTTAATGTCTCATCTAAGTGCCTATTGATTAATTTTCAATGATGATTTTAATAAATTTCATAAAAATTAGTGAACATGCCTCATGGGCCAGTATAGGAGTCTTCAGAATACCATTAAGGTAGTAATTACCAGTGGTTGATGTCAGTTATCATGTTACACTTTATATGGTTTAAAAATCTTTTCAGCAGTTAAATAACTGGGTGACACTCCATATTTTATTGATTCAAAGAAATAATTTATCTAAGAGGATAGAACCTTCTAAAATCTTGATTTTTTTTTTTTAACGTAGTAGTTTTCACATTTTAGCTTGCGTAAGAATTGTTGGGAGAGCTTGTTAAAAAAAATGACTGGGGCAGCTCACGCTTCTGATCCAGTAGGTTTGCTGTTGAGACAGTCTCAGGTGATGGTGTACTGGGGATAGCAGGGGGGCAGCTCACGCTTCTGATCCAGTAGGTTTGCTGGTGAGACAGTCTCAGGTGATGCTGTATTGGGAATAGCACTGCCACGTAGCAGAGGCTGGCAGACTTTTTCTGTAAAAGGCCATATGGTAAGTATTTTAGACTTGCAGGCCAGGAGGCAGAGTGGAGAGTGCTAACGGAAAAGAGAAATGCATGGTGAAAGAAGATAAACATCTGCAGTCTTTAGTGGGATTGAAAACCCAGCGGCATTGATTGAGCACAGCTTGTATAGTACAAAGTGCGAAGACTGAATTGGTTTTAACTATTAAGTATTACATCACACTTAATTCCGGTTCTGACTTATCGTCCTATCAGAATTGATTGTAGATCTTCACCCATTAATTCAGATCTCGAAAGCAGTTTTATGATTTTTGTCTTTGAAGTTTTTTTTTAATTATTGTTTTTTTGCATAGATATTGCCAGATACATACAGTTTCCTTTCTTGTTTTGGATGTGTCGAGGGCTAATCACAGGGTCCTGTGCTCTACATACGTTCTTAATGAACATATTTTTTGTATGTGAGACAATTTGAGACTTCTTCCCTGTTCTCTTGATATGTCCCAATTTGCATTCAAATTAACTGCTTCCAATTGAAAACTCAGTGGGAACTCCTGGTGAGCTTGGGAACAGCTGGAGCTGTAGTTTGAGCTTGGAAAATCTATCTGTTAAGTTTTGTATATACATGGAGGTCTTGGTTAATGGCTGACAACACAGGAACTGCATTGAAGAGATCAGTTGATACTTCTGATTTGAGCAGTGTTGTCCAGATGGCTTTACTGTAATATAAATTTCTCATATCAGTTTCACATTGACTTCAAGATGAGATGCATTAAGAAACATCAAATCTGAAAGGAAATCTAATTTCCAAAGACATGGGTTTGGGCTAGTTGCCTGCCTTCCTTCCTTCCTTCCTTCCTTCCTTCCTTCCTTCCTTCCTTCCTTCCTTCCTTCCTTCCTTCCTTCCTTCCTGTCTTTGCTATTTGTAGTGAGCATTTCTTTTTGTTCAGATCATCTCCTGTGCCTGATTCTTTTTTTTTTTAATTAAATGCTAGTTCACTGGACTTTCTTACGGTAAAGCAAATTGAGAGTTTTCAGTTTCTTCTTTGATAGAGATGGGCAGAACCAACAGTGGGTTTGTTAAATCTGTGGGTGCAAATTAAGTTCCCTACTTGTGGTACAGCCAGATGATTCATTGGATTAGCTGCTTTTCTCCCCAAAAACCTGTTAGTGAGGAACAGTCAGCTTCAAAGAGTGTACGTTTTTAAACCACAGTTTGTAAGTTAACTAAAGGAGCCTCTTTGTGCTCCTGTATATTTTTACCAGCTAGTTGTAACACATTTTACTAGACTCCGCTTCAGGTTATACAGGATTAGCATATTCTAAGCTTTTATATCATTGCATTAAATTCTTAAGTAGTTGGGGATTGACTCTTTGGGAAAAGAAAACAAAATAAGCAAACAAACAGAAACCAGCTGATAACTTACCATGAGCCGGGGAAGAATCCCTCCAAACCCTTTGGTTTAGTTTTCAGTTGCACTCTGCCTGTTGATGGTGTTACAAGCTCGTGCCCCCAAGCCCTGCTTTTTAGGATGCTGGTGATCAAGCACATGGCCAGCTGAACTTGTTCCTGTTGCATTGACTTTTCTTGGGGAGGCACAAAGGAACATCTAATCACCCCAGATTGATATCCAGGATACGCCAAAGGTCACCTTGGTCAGACCAGTGAGTTTGTAGGGCTTGCAGGTTGAGGGCTTACAGTAGCTTGCATGATTCTTTCCCTGTCCTCCAACAGCTCCATCACTGCCAAGTCCACGCTTTTATGATGGCTACAACATGGAAGTGGCAGCATAGGGTCCTGCTTTCAGTTAAGCCTCTATTCTTTATACTCCTTACATCTAAATCTCAGGTGACTTCTGACTCCCTAGGGAGTCCCAACATACTAATACCATCACTAGTACCGTAGACCTGGCTAGCACTGTGTTGTGTTATAGTTGCCATAACTACCAGGGGCAAAGCCCAGGATGGAAGCCTGTTATATCTAGGGAAAAAAACTGCCACAAAGCACCTCCCCAGACCCTAAGAGGCTTTCATAAGCATCTCGAGATTTGGCTGCTGCAGTCAAATATAATTAACTCACCATGGATAAGTAATTTTTCTTGCCTAAGTAAGAAATGTGCCACTTGGAAACTAACTTGGTTTGCATCCTAATTTTCATGAAGAAATTCTGCTGTGACAAGATATTTTGTTATCATCTCTTTGATTATTGCTATCCTGTGTATTGGGAATGTGACGAATATTTAGTCTGGTGATATTGATGTATACTATGTTTTTCTAGTATAGCTACAGTGTTAGTGTATAATTATGAGTTGCTATCCACGCAATGACATGATAATCTGCATAATACTAAATTTCTTGAAAGCTTAATATTAGAAGATAAGATGGTCCTCAAGCTACAGTGTGCTCATACTCTGTTGTAAGTAAAAAATACAGTAAGTTAATACCTCTAGTCTAACTTGCCTACAGAATACTATGGTAACCCAGTAAACTATAAACTGTCTCTTATTTAGCTTTAGGTCCATGGTACTGAGAATTTGTATTGAATTAATGTTCATTGGCATGGGAACAAATCAAAATTCACAGTGTGGTTTCTTCCCCAATATGTATTTCTTTTACCTCTTCCTAATGTTAAAACAGAAATTGAAACCTATCTATAAACTTCTTGATTTGACATGCTGGTCAAAATGAAATGGTGACTTCTTTTTTTTTTTTTTTGTTTTGTTTTGTTTTTGTTTTTTTGAGACAGGCTTTCTCTGTAGCTTTGGAGCCTGTCCTGGAACTAGCTCTTGTAGACCAGGCTGGCTTTGAACTCACAGAGATCCACCTGCCTCTGCCTCCCCAGTGCTGGGATAAAGGCCTGCGCCACCACCGCCCAGTGAAATCTTGACTTCTTAAGTAGCCTGAAAATGTGGCTTCACTAGACCTGCATTCCTACATGACAACTGATTACTATTGAGTGGAGAATCCTTCACTAAGGCTGTGTGGCAAAAGTCTGATATAATAGAGTCAGTTAAGGAATCAAATTAATGTCAAACTCTGTGAAGCTTTCATCATATTTTGTATGATCAGTCTATTTCATCATATTTTGTATCCTGCAGAGTTGACTATTCAAAGTTGACTTATGAAGTTATATGAATTCATAGTAAGTGGGGTTTCTATTACTGCTTCTAAATTACAAAAGATTTGATTGCATTAAAATGGGGTATGGTTGAACTTACTTCATTTTGAAAATTAATAAAATTACGAAGCTATGAACATTAAGTCATACAACTAGCCAATAGCATAGCTGTGATATATAGTTAGGAGCCATAATTAAGCTGAATTTTCAATTGACCAGAATAACTCAGAGGAAGAAAAGATTTATTCTTGGCTTTTTCATAAGCTGTAGTATGGAGGTTTGAAGAGAAGGCTTAGTGTTTAAGTACACTTCCTGCTCTTTGAGAAGACTCAGTGTGGTTTCTGGCACCCACACAGTGGTTCATGACTATCAATAACCAGTTATAGGGGATCCAGTGACCTCTTCTATGAGAAGCAGGCATGCACATGGTACATCCATGACAAGACATCATACACATAAAATAAGTCTTAAACAAAATAAAATTAAAAAATGACACCTGTAGTATAACCTTTGACAAGTTACTTGAATTCTTTATATGCTTATTTTATCTATGCCGTAAAAATACTATCACTATTGAATAAGAACCAAAGAATAGATTAGAAATGAAAATGGAAAGTAGTGAGCTTGTTTCAGAGTAACTATGACACACTGTAACACAGCGACCTCCAAGATGAAGCACCCGATGAGAGCTTCATTATCTCAGACCAAATGCTGCTTCCTTTATTTCTGGCCTTTGAGCATTAATTTTATTTTCTAGGGAAAATAATGGGATCATCAGAGTGTAATAGAGCTATTAGATTGTTTCTAAGGAGTATTATTTTATTATGTTTTACAAAAATTTCCCTAACATATAAGACAATGTAAAATTGTTACCTACAAGAGAACTACAGAACGATAATGTGATCAGGTTACTCACTCTGTTATTTTTAAGTTACGGGAAAAGACTTAGATTATTTACAATAATCTGAAATAACTAGTAAGTTCTCTTCAATTGTGCTGGGATTTCTTAATAGAACAGACAAGCAAATGGGATTCATTGTACGTCCACACACTGTGGCTTTGAAAGCTCTGAGAAACACACACTATCCTAGGCGTTCTGAAATAAGAACTTTGTCAGGTTGGATAAAACTATTTACTGGATGTCTTGGAAAATATTCTTATTCAAAGAGTCACTAAGTGGTTCGTACTGATTATTGCAAGCAGAGCTGAACGTTGAGGAGTATAGCTTCATAGAAATGCGGATGCCGACTGACCCTCAGGAAATTGGAAGATAGGTTTGGTTTAAAATATAATGAGAACAAATAAAAATTTTATGTGACCTGATAAATTTCCTTTTACCTGCAGAAATTCAGTTTTTGGGAAGATTATGATGTTAAGCTACAAGAGAGTTCACAGCTGTCCACTGAGATGCGCTTCTGGCTTTGACGTGGTTTGTACAAGCGCAGTCCGTCAAATCAGAAGAAGACAGCATTACTGGTGTAGGTGCTGACAGAAGGTGACAGAGCAAGGAGTGCACACAGTTATTCTCCACTTTTGCAAAAGCTTGACCTGTAACCGTAGACAAAGAGTAATGGAAAGAGATGAATGATAGAGACAGACAAGGCCATAACCTGGAATCCTCAGAGAAAACACAGACTCTGAGAACTGAAATAATAGCAGATCCCAGAGTTCAGCACACAATGCATATTCTCTGACATGTACATGTATCTATTCCGTGTAAGGATTTAGACCGTTTTCTTAGAATTTATTTCCTTTATGAGCTGAGCACCTATAAAAGCTGAGTATCCCCTAGGCATCCCTTTTGATACTATGGCAGAGACTGTCCCTAGCCATTTTACTCTTTGTTTTGTTTTTAATTACAAATTCAGACATGTAGACAGTTGTTACCCAGTACAACTGGTTAATTTGGTTGGAAATTTTTCATTCTTGAGGAGCTTCCATCTACATAAAGAAGCCTACAGAAAGTAGTTCTGCACAGTTGTGGTCTGGTCAGAGTGAGTAGTTTCATTCATCTGTACGAAGTGCTAACTGCCTGGGCAGAAGAAGGGCCAGAGCTTTGATTCATTCCATCGTTGGTACATACTCTGGCCATGTTATTCACTTTCTTTATTCAATGTGGTTGACAATATGGTGTAGGAGGGTTCTTCTGTATTTTGTGTTGCTTTCATTGGTTAATAAAGAAAAGTGCCTTGGCTTTTTGATAGGACAGCCCTTAGGTGGACGGAGTAGACAGAACGGGAGGCTGGGGAGAAGGGAAGTGTGCAGACGTCATGATGCTCCTACCCGAGATGGACGTAGGTTAGACTCATGCCTGTAAGCCACGACACGTGGTGATACACAGACTATTAGAAATGGGTTAGTTTAAGATGTGAGAGTTAGCCGGGCGGTGGTGGCGCATGCCTTTAATCCCAGCACTCGGGAGGCGGAGGCAGGAAGATCTTTGTGAGTTCGAGACCAGCCTGGTCTACAAGAGCTAGTTCTAGGACAGGTTCCAAAGCCACAGAGAAACCCTGTCTCGAAAAAAAAAAAGATGTGAGAGTTAGCCAAGAAGAGGCTAGTGATAATGGGCCGAGCAGAGTTTAAATGAATACAGTTTGTGTGTAATCATTTTGGGTATAAGCTAGCCGTGTGGCTGTGACCAGGTGCTGGGAACAAATGGCCGCGCTCCTCTCAGGTGCTGGGAACACAACCCGCACCTATTACTACAACAATACTTTCTTCACAGGAAAGTTGCAGTTATTTCATAAGATGTATGAATGAGAACGTCCGTTTCCAAAACTGAAAATATAATCACATTTAGAAAACTTGACCTTGTATGTTTATTGTGCTTTACATAACCATGCAGTGAACATTGTTAGTATAGCAGTTTATATTTTTGAAAGATGGCCTAATAATTTCCTGCCCCACATAATTGTCTATAACTTGTTATCCCATTTGAGAGTTAGGATCTCTTTCTCCTATAGAATTTTAATATGCCAGTGACTTGTTTTTGATCTGTTGAATACAGCAGGAGTGTTACACTGTGTGACTTTCTTGTCCCAGTCATAAAAGTTAATGTTGCCTGTTTGTTGCAACACTGGTCTGTCCGCAGCCCTGAGGAATCTGAATGCCCAAGGCTGCCAGGGTAGTGGGCAGGGAATGAGGCCTTGTGAAGGAGTAAGTGTTAGTGTCAGGGTTAGGCAGGCAATCCTTGTGCTTGAAACCTTCCTGGCCAGACTCAGACCTGTAAGTACATGAACCATTGCATGGTTGAAATGATGCTTCAGATCCAGCCATGTACATTGGGGCGCTTCAGAGTCACCCCGAGTCATCTCTAAGACAACACAATGTCTGAACTTTGTGGGGAAGATAAGCGATCTGCATTGTGTGTGGGCACATTCCTATCTCACAGAGTCTGTGTGCGTGCGTAACATAATGGCTCTTGTTCATACCAGTAAGTTGGTTGTGACTTGTTGAATGGTGATAATTGGAGCATTTCCTCAGTAAGAAACAGATTGATACTAAAATTTATCATAGAAGTAAACAAATGTTTTCTGTATTTCTCTATAGTTTTCCATGTGAATAACTTGATAGGGAATTTTGCCGGGACGTCCTGGTAACTGTATGGCAGAGTATTATTTCATTCAGTAGTAATCACCATCTTCTAAATAATGCTAGGCAGGTAACAAGGGTGTAACTGGAGGTTTCTCTTTTGCCCCCCAGTTTTAGAATACCCACTATGAGGCTTAGTATTATTTGCAAACTGTTTGGCCTATTAGCTAAGGCTTATTATTAACTAGCTCTTACAACTTAAATTAATCCATTTCTATTAATCTATGTAGTACCATATGGCCATGGCGTTACCTCACATCTTGCTTCTCTAGTGGCTGCTGGCATCTCCCTGATGCCACCTTCTTCTTCCCTGTATCTTTTTTTGGATTTCTGGCCTGGCTATTGGCCAAATCAGCTTCTTTGTTAACCAGTGGTAATAAAACATATTCACAGCATACGGAAAGGCATCCCATGTCACAAGCGATTAACAATAGTCATTTTTAGCATTTGGTTGCTTCAGAAGAAGGTGTGTATGTGTACTGTGTATGTGGGCACAGAGTACTTCTGGAAGGATATGTGAGAAGTACTAACACAAGTTGCTTCTGGGAATAAACTGGGATATGTAAAGGAGTGCTCATTGAAGTAAAAAAATGATTTCTGTATTATGAAAATGGGAAGAGCTATGTTGTGTTTGTGTCTTTAGCATTGAGTGTGATTGTTTAGTGACTGGGCATCTAGTTCATAGTAGAATAAATAGAAGGTTGATATTATCTTAATTTTTGATTGCCTTATGCATAACATGTTTAGTCCTTCCTCACATAGCTCCTCAGTTCTCAAGAAGGCTATTTATAGGTCTATATTTGTCCATGTCCAGTCGGAAGATGAACCACAGAATGTTTGGTAGATAGATAGATAGATACTGTTGTGGGATTTCGATACCTTTAGCCAATGACTTTTGGGATTTACGAATCCTAGGGCGTGGTCTTGTCTGCAGAAGTGACATCTTGTAAGTTTAGGGAGAGGGGCTTGCCTTTTCTTGCTCCTATGCTCTCTTGGGTGGACGGAGTGAAGCGGCTTACTCTTCACCCCTGGACAGAACAACTGGACAAAAGCAGCCGGATCAGCAGCAGCATCTAAACCATTCTGTATCAGTGAGTGTTTACCCCTATTTTATACCTAAATAAATTTGTGAGAACCCTTAACAGACTCTCAACAGACTCTCTTGGCATCTCTCTACAAGATATTGTAGTAAGAAACATGAAATCTGTGTTTGAAGACATAGCTTATTGCTTTTTAAAAATATTTTATTTCATGTTTGCATGTATGTTTATGTGCCTGGTGCCAGGTCAAGGGTGTCAGATCCCCTGGAACTGGAGTTACAGATGGTTATTAGCCACCATGTGGATACTGGGAATTGAGCCAGAGTCCACTGAAAGAGCAGCCAGTGCTCTAACCGCTAAGCTATCTCTCCAGCCCCTGCTCAGAGCATATTAATGCTTGCTCTTTAAGCCCAAATCTCGGTTGGGTGGTGTGATTAAGAACGTGGTATTATTTACTCATGGAAGAGTGCACTGCAGAAGAACCCTAAGCCTAAGACGCCAAAGCTTGTGCACGGTGCCAGCCAATAAATATACACACGTATCTTTATCCATTACATAAATCTTCCCTTGCAAAGAAGAAAGCATCTCTGTATATTGCCTTAAAAATGAGTTAGAAACAGAGCTCCACAAAGAAGAGGCTAATATGCAGTTGTAGAATATCTCCAGAGAGAAACCTGACTTTATTGTACCCTATCTTTTATCCCTCCAGTAATTACCATGGTACAGAAATGCCAAGAATAGAGGAAGTTATCGCTTCCAGACAGTAAATTGTTTAGGTAGGGTATGTGTGTGTGTGTGTGTGTGTGTGTGTGGTGCATACATGTGTATATGCTTGTGGAGGTCAATGGACAACCTCTGGTAGTACCCTGAAAACCATTGTCCACCTCCATTGAGACAGGGTTTCCCGTTGGTCTGGAGTTCATCAATTAGGCCAGACTGGCTAGCCAGCAATGCTGAGATCCTGCTGGCTCTACCTCTCAGCTCTAGGATTAGAGCTACAAACATCCGAACATTTTCACATCAATTCTGAGGACTGTGCCAGCTGAGCTACTTTCTTTCTCAGTTCAGCACACAGTAAATTAAACAGAATATTTACTGATAAATTATTGAGCAGTGGTAGACTAGAGAACCCTAAAAGGGCAAGGTAGAACCAAGAAAAGGTATCCAAGGGAGGAGAAAGCAGATTTTCTTTGAAATACTAAGTTTCATTGTTCTAAGCTTTCTCTCTGGTCGTGAGGTCAAATCCAGAGCCCCACATATACTAAACTTGTATATGCTACCACTAAGCTACAGTCCTGTTGCCAGCCTTCTGAGTAGCAGTTCACTTGAGTTTACAGGCCAAGGCTGATCTGTGGTCACCTGGCCTGAAAGAACAACTCTGAAGAAAAGGAGGCTGGCAGTGCTGGGCTGAGCTCACGAGAATTGCAGCAGAAAGTGAGGAGCTGGGAGGCAGTGCTTGAACTCTGGAGCTAGAGAAGCATTCTGTGGGAAGCCAAAGCACTTCTGCTTGTGATACAGGGCCTCCAGTGTCTGTATGTAAGTGCAGAGGCCGTGCCGAGAACCCTGGCCTGACCTGAGGGTTAGGTGGACTGTCGAGGACTCTACTGTGCGGAGCTGCATGAGTTCCAGGAGAAGCAGGGGATACGTGGGAAAAGCCATTACTTCCAGGCATTTGACACTGGGGAAAAATTTCTCTAACCTCTGCCTGCCTCCTTCCTTCCTTCTTCCTCCCGCCCTCCCTCCCTTTCGTCCTCCCTCCCTCCTTCCTTCTGACAGAGTCTCATTGAACTCTTGAGTTCCCGATTCAGCTAACCTGGCTGGCCAGAGAGCTCCAGGGATCTGCTCCTATATCTGCCCCCATCTCCAGGGATCTGCTCCTATATCTGCCCCCATCCCCAGGGATCTGCTCCTATATCTGCCCCCATCCCCAGGGATCTGCTCCTATATCTGCCCCCATCCCCAGGGATCTGCTCCTGTCTCTGCCCCCATCCCCAACACTTACAGAAGCACCTTCAGGATCCCATGCTCCTTTCTATGGTTTGAGCCTTCTCCTCAGTCCTATCTAGCTTGGTGTTTGTAGGTCAGGCTGAAGGTGAACTTGCATATGAAGAACAAATAGGTTAGTTGATATCTGATGTAATCTTTTGTTCAGATTTTATTCTTTTGTTTTAAACATGATGTATTCGTGTTTTTAACCAGCCATACATTGTTTTCTTTGTAAACTTAAGAGTTTGTCTGAATCTATTGTATGGTTTCCTAGAATCTGGGGCAGAACTTAGAGGTAGGATATCGTTTACACTTGAACCTTAAGTACCAGGAATCAACAATGCATCATAAGCAGGCACTTGAGTTGATGCTGAAGGAGTTGATGCTTGCAGCCTCAGTATTAAGTCTAAACCTGTGTACTAACTTCAGGAGCTAAGTGGAGTGTGAGAGTTAAAAAAACATGGAACCTTAGATGGGAAACACAGGCTAATAAACCACTGAGACATTGTTCTCGGAGACTCCTAGAGAGAGTGCTGGTATCGTGAGGTCTTAGGTGGTCTCGCAGGTATCATAGGCATAAGAAACTGTAACAGGGCAAATATGTGTCAAGTGGATATTTTATTTTTGTGTTTATACAACTCAGAAGTGAGGTTTGCAAGTACAAGTATGTTCCTCCCATCCGGTCTCTTCCAGAACTTTCCCTCTGTGTGGAGGTTATTTCGGTAATTCGCAGCAATCTGGTAATGGCCGGTTACATCTACCAACATTGTTCCAGAATGGTTCTTGGCTTTCTTTTAAAGAGTTTAACCTGCTATCAAGCTTTGTTTATTTATCTGCACTGATTTTTCTCCATTGTCTTATAGAACATCCTGGTTATTGACCACTATTTGACTTGGAACTATAGTCAATCTTTTCGTTTAGGTGCCTGTGGAGAAAACATCACCACAAATATTTTTCTTGTTCAGTTCTTAAAGAATTAAGCTTGGATCTTACTGTGACTTGCTCTGTGACTAAATACAAAGATAATGTATTAATTTTTAATTTCTATCATGTTGTATGCTAAAACCATATTTGACAGTGTAAAACAGGAAACAGTTCTTGAACTCTTGGTGGATATGAAATAAAATTGAACTGTGCCCTGCTCTTAAGCATTAAAGTTTAGTATTGAGATCATGAAGACTGGCTGACTCTCTTGGCTCTCAGCTTAAACACGACTCTAGTAAGACAGCAGGATTTCTCTTCCCTATTTCAGAATGGATAAGGCCTGGCTATAGCTCAGTGTTGGAACCTTTCCTTAGGGTAGATTGAACTCAAAGCCCTTAGCCACAGCCTGAAAGAAGGTAGCAGAGAGGGCAGAGTGGGGAATGGGTCATTGCTCAGAATGTTTCTTCTAAGAAAGAAGATTGCTCAAAAAGTTTTGTACCAGCTTTCTGAAATAACAAGAGAAGCAACCCCACAGTGATAGGAAGTCATTACTTTTGTCATAATAAAAATATTTCTTAGTCAAGGCAATTTACATCATAATTTGTAAAAATATGTAAGTACAGGAAATAGAAAAATTAATGTTAAGTTTTCAGGCTCTATTACATTTTCACTCGGGAGAGTGTAATGTGAAAATGTTCGAATTTCCCATCCAATAAAAATCTACCAATAGAGTATTATATACACAAAAGTATAAAACTAAGGAAGTGAAAAAAAACGCCACAAAATTGGAATTGTATGAATTTTTGCAAAAATAATTTTCTGAATCAGTTTACTAACTTATGAAGTTACCTAAGTTTCTAATTCAGCCCTGTTTTAGAAGCTGGCTAAATTCACGTGGTCTGTCTTTGTATGAAGTCAGCTTTGAGTGCGGTGGAAGAGGCAAGTGATGGGCCAGTTGCAGTTACAGTAAGTCTGTGGGATGAGGAGCCCCACCCTGTGGGTAAAGAACAGACTCATTAGTCGCTTTTCATCGCTGTCTTCAGATAACTGGCAGAGAGCAGCTTAAGGAATGAAGGTTGGTTTTTGCACTGTTTGAGAGCCCAGCCCAGCCCTGCAGGAAAGTCAGGGTGGCCGGGACTGGAGGCAGCTGGTCAGGTCATACCTGTAGTTTAGAAAGCAGAGTGGGAGGAAGGCAAATGTTCAGCTCACCCCATCCCCCACCACTGCTGCTGCCCTACCCACCCCTGCCATGACCCCCACCTCCCTATACCCATCCCCCACCAGCACCCATCCCTGCCACCACCATCACCCCCACCCCACCCATTTCCCACCCCTGCCATCTTCTTGTATTATTTTTTGAGACAGGGTCTCTCTCCGTAGCCCTGGCTGGCCTGGAGCTCACAGCCTTATGTTTGACTGACTGACCTATCTTTCGTTTGGTCCTAGACCCCAGCCCATGGGACAGTGCTGCTCACGTTCATGTCTTCTCTCTTCAGTTAGACATTACTGGAAATGTACTCTAGGCATACCCTTGTGTTCAGGTGATTTTAAACCCTGTCAGGTTGACAATCAAGATTAAGCATTAGAGTGGCTAAGTGTTGAGTAGATGCAGGGTTTCGGTGTTACTGCCACTGGTAGACCATATTGGGCACAGGCTCTTGCATGTGAATAGGTATACTAAATGCTAGGGCTATGCATACACCAATGAAAGAGTGTATGGTTTATGAATTTGGAGTTTTCATTAAGTGGAATAGCTTATTTTTTCTTCAAACATAGCATTCCTACTTCTTAAATGGATTTGAATATCCTCCAAGTACTGCAGTATGCACTTTGCATAGTAATTTTTATCCAGATTCATCTTTTCCATATCAGGTATTTGTGCTTATGAGGCATATTTATATTTATTTATATTTCTGTTAGACCATGCTTCTGTGGGACAATGTCGTAAGAACTAATTGAAAGAAAATGGCTCCCTATATATTACCTTCTTTAATATTCAAGGTTTTTCTGCGACTCAGTAAATTCTGAAAGTAGTAGTAAATTAGTACCTTTTAGCTATTGTTTCTGAGTTCTTAGTTGTGTGTGGGGTGTGCGTGTGGGGGGTGTTTAAGCTAGCTGACATTTTGACAAATATCTGTAGATATTAGATAATCATAGCAATTAGAAATGATTTTTCTACTAACTCTTGACTTGCTAGGAAGTGAGTTCTGGCTTTGTTGTTTGTTCACTCACCTCTCCCATGCTCAGACTCATGGAAGGCGACAGCAGTGTTAGGAACAGGTGCTGGCTGGTTTTATGTCCACTTGACATAAGCTAGAGTCATCAGAGAGGAGGGAGCCTCAATTGAGAAAATGACGCCAAAAGATCAGGCTACAGGCCAGCAGCCTGGAGCAGTTTAATTAGTGATTAAAGGGGAGGTCCCATCCTGTTAGGACTGGTGCCATCTCTGGGCGGGTGGTCCTGGGTTCTGAAAGAAAGCAGGCTGAGGAAGCCATGAGGAGCAAGTCAGTAAGCAGCCCTCCTCAGCGGCCTCTGCATCAGCTCCTGCCTCCAGGTTCCTGCCCTGACTTCCTTGATGATGAACAGTGATGTAGAAGTGAAAGCAGAGTAAAATCTTTTCTCCCCAAGTTGTTTTTTTTGCTATGGTTTTTCATCATCACAGCAGTAGAAATCCTAAGTCAGCACAAGGGGGAATTTTCTGTCTTAACCTCACAGTTAACTTGGTAGACCATTGACATGATTGTTGGGACTATTTTCTCACTTGTTAAAAACATCAGAATAAAAGGGAGACCATGATTTGCTGATGTAATTCTGTGTATAGACAATTAAGAAAATTTAAAGACAAACCATAGATGATAGAATTTCCTCAGTGACGGAATACGTGATCTTTTTTGTGGGATCACTTTTGCACAGTAGCTCGTTTGTACTCTAGACGTGTTTACCCATAGAATTGGGAACATTACATAATTCTCATTCATAATACATTTGTTGGAAGGACTAGAGATGTCACTGTGTTGTAGAGCGCTCACCTAGCATACAGGAGGTGCAGCTTTGATCCACCTCTGCAGAAGAGGCTATAATAAGGCTAAAATCTGTATGTCGCAGGATCTGAATTAAGATAGTCAATTTTACTGAGAGACCCAAAACAAGGTCTGGATAAAATCAGGTAAGTTCATGCTGTAGAAAGGCAGGCTTAATAACTAACATAAGAGTGTTCCTAAAGTAAAGATAGTTTGTGTGTTCTAATCATAGAAACCAGGGAATTTTAATTCATTTATTCGCTCATTTAGTCCATCAGTCATTCACTGTAGAATGCATGCTTGTAATGATAAGTGGATTTTAAAAATCTGACCATCTAAAAATGAGCAGTGACTTACGAGCTACTACAAGATGGGACAGAGTTAGTGTAGTTGTATCAAGATAGCCAGAAACAGTTGTGTCTATAACAGACAGGTGGTTATATAATTCACTAAGGAAAGGATAAAACATTAAAGCTATCAACATATAAGAATAAACACTATCAGTCTTAGAAAATATGGAAAATGAATTCCACTGAATTAAAGACATAAGTGAAGGGGCTGGTGGAATGGCTTAGCAGTTCAGAGTAGCTCCTCTAGAGGACCTGGGTGTGATTCCTAGCACCTACCTTTCTGGCTCACAGACTTCTATAACTTCATCCTAGGGAATCTGATGACCTCTTCTGGCCTCCATGAGTACTGCATACACATGGGGGTACAGACAACACTCATACACATAAAATAAAAGTAAATCTCAAAAAAAAAACTGAAAGAAAAGAGAAATAAGTTAAAACTAAAAGTCATAGTATGAAAAGAAAATCAAGGCATTTGCTCAGAGTCCAAGACTCTGAATCAAGGACTGCATTCTTTTTATTATTCATCTATTTATCTATTTATTTTTGGTTTTTCGAAACATGGTCTATCTGTAGCTTTGGAGCCTATCCTGTAACTACCTCTTGTAAACCAGGCTGGCCTCGAACTCGTGGAAATCCGCCTGCCTCTGCATCCCAAGTATTGGGATTAAAGGCATGCACCACCACCGCCTGGCTCATTTTCTAAACTGTTAATATACACTCTCCAGTCCACTGTATGGCACCTTGCTTGTTGTGTTTAATGCACTATACTTGCCAGTTAGTGTAAAGGAAGCGCACACTCAACATTCATTAATTGGGGGAAAAAAAAGAATAAATTCTTTCCAGAAAGCTATCCAGTTACTGACATATGTCTCACATTCCAAGTTATAGTGTGCTGTTAGAAAAGGAAAGGCGAGTGATGCCCGGAAGTGCTTGCTGTGTGCTCCATATTATCAGAAATAGCATCTTATGTTTTAAAATGAGAGCAACAAGGTCAATTTAAGAATTTGGAGGATTGATCTTTTTGTTTTAAGATTTAATTTTTAGTGATATGTGCATGTGTGCCTGGGCTAGGGTGTTCCTGGAGTCCAGGAAAGGATGTCAGATCTCTTGAAGCTGGAGTTACAGGTGGTTTGAGCCACTAGCTATGGGTGCTGAGAACTGAACTAGATCCTCTCAATAATAGTAAGCACTCAGATATTGAATCATTCTCTTTAGCTCCTTGTTTTGCTTGTGTGTGTGTGTGTGTGTGTGTGTGTGTGTGTGTGTGTAATGTTGTAAAGGTGTTAGATCACCCAGGGGCTGGATTTACACTTATGAGCTGCCATGTAGGTGTTGGGAATTGAACCCAGGTCCTCTGGAAGAGTAGTCAGTGCCTTTAGCCACTCAGCCATCTCTCCAGCCCCCCCTTGTTTTGCTTTTTTGAGATGAAATTTATGCCCTGGCAGTGCTGGTAATGCATGGGCAGCCTGTATATGGGGCTTCTGTTGAACTTGTCCATATTGAGTTTCATGGAGGTCTCGCTATATATCAGACAGGTTGGTATGAAACTCACTCTTCCTGCCTCAGCCGTCCAAATGCTGGTTATGGGTATGTATCACCGCTTCCAGCCCAATTTATACATTTGAAGATACAAAGTATTTAAGTAAACTGCACATAGAACAATCCATGTGTTTAAGAACTCTTAATTAAGCCCAAGTGTGGTGGTACATACCTCTAATCCCAGCACTCGGGAGACAGAGGCAGATTGATCTCTGTGAGTTCTAGGCCAGCTTGGTCTACATAGGAGTGACTCCACCTTCAAAAAAAAAAAAAAAGGAAGAAAGAAGAAATTCTTCATTCAGAGCAGGGGCTCTCAACATGTAGGTTGTGACCCCCATGGAGTTTTCATAGCAGCTATTCTGCATATCAGATGTTTGCATTGTGATTAGTCCAGTAGCAAAATTGCAGTTATGAAGTAGCAATGAAAATAATCTTATGGTTGGGGTCACCACAACATATAGGAACTGTATGTAATAAAGGACCCGAGCATTAGGAAAGTTGGGAATCACTGATTCAGAGGCAGCTGAAGCTATGCTACATTTCAGCATCTTAAATAAATTCAGGTCAATACTTAAAGAAATCTTTCTGTGAATCCATTTCTAAAACAGTGTTGAAATGTCTCACATCTTGATTTAAGTAGTTATTATATGAACACATTTATCAAAACTCACCTAATAGTAATTTAAAATCTGTACATTCTAGTACATGTGAATTATCTCTCAATTTTAAAAGCATATATTGGAAAATAAAAATGATTAGGCTAACGACTTTTTTCCTACTGGCCTCAGGCTTCCTAATGGAGCCTCATCTATCACAGTGACACCTCCGGCCCTCTCCGCCTCACTGGGCAGCCACCTCCATCCCCTTCATTCCCTGCACAGGAATAACTGATGAGATTAATATACTGAGAGGAGCCAGGACAGTGGGTGCTGTGCAGTTGTAGGCCCAGCTAACTGGAGGCTAAGATGAGAGGGTCACATGAGCCCAGGAGTTCTAGAGACCAGCCTCTGCAGTACAGAGTCCAGTCCAGAGCTAGTTAGCTAGCTAGAGGAGTGGATGTGGACACTTCAGCCTCCTTTGTGGTCTTTTTTGTTTGTTTTGTTTTTCAAGACAGAGTTTCTCTGTTTAACAGCCCTGGTAGTTCAAGAACTTTGTAGACCAGGCTGGCCTAGAACTCACACAGATCCACCACACCTCCGGAATGCTGGGACTAAAGGTAGGTGCCGCTACCACCTGGCTTATCCGTTTTGTGGCCTTAATCTTTTGGAAAAGGTAACCATCTTACTTCTCCAAACCTTTGGTTGGCCACCTTTGACAAATACAGGAAATACAAAATTCAGCAGTGTGGTTCTAGACAATTCACGTGACAGCAGGAGTCAGTAGATCTTATCAGTTTAAAATTCTGTGCGATCCCATATGTTTCTAGAGGTTCTGAGTCTCAGTAGGAAACAGAGTGCGGTATTTTTAGACTCTTTCATATACACTATGATAAGAGATCTCAGGTAGGAATCTTTACCATACAAATTACTGTTCTTAGAAATTCCATTTAAACCATATTTTGTATTTGCTGATAATTCAACACAGTGCAACTGTGCAGTGAACATTTCTCAATCTCCCATTGCTGATGAGTAGTGTAGTAAGAAAGAAATGGACAAACCTCTCAGTAAACAGAAGTACTTTTTACACTTGTTTTTGCAGTGGTAAGACTCAAACTAAAGGCCTTGTACATACTAGGGAAATACTCTAACAGAGTTATACTTTAGCCTGAAAATGTATTAACAGCAAAAATATTTTCCCCAAATTATCTCTTTCATATAAGACAATGTATGACTTATTTTATATTGTACAAAGAAAGCAGATACCTGACAGTTAACACAAATAACCCTGAGCAGAATTTCACTGCTTCAGAATGTCTGTTCTCATGGTGCAGACATTCATGGAGATGCACAGAGTTCAGGACCGGGACCCTTTTGAATAGCTTTCTTTAAAAAGTTATGTGATATTTAAAAAAAAAAAAACCACAGGGTCTGAGTACGAAACACTGGTTAGCCTGGGATTTCCTATGTAGACTAGGCTGACCTCAAACTCCTGAGTACTGAGATTAAAAGAGTGAGCCATCAGGCATGGCCCTGTGATGCTTTTATTTGTGATTTTACTTGAAATCCCATTTTTAAAAAATTAAAAAGAGTTGAGCGGTGGTGGTGCACGCCTTTAATCCCAGCATTCGGGAGGCAGAGGTAGGCAAATCTCTGTGAGTTCGAGACCAGCCTGGTCTACAAGAGCTAGTTCCAGGACAGGCTTCAAAGCTGTCTAGGAAAAAAAGAAAAGAAAAAAAAAAAGAAAGATGTCTGGCTGGGGGTATTTATAAAGAATGGCCCTGGAGGGCTCAGGAAGAGAAGGTTCGGGTGGAATGGGCAGGGGTAGCCTCTGAGGTGATGATGACATGTAAAATGGAACTTAAGAGGGCTGTCAAGCACGGCACTGAGGATGTGATGAGGGAAGCCATCAAAAGGACACAGATGTCAATGATAGTTGTCTGCGGAGTGAGGTGGTGAGAGACCTTTACAAAGGATGTTGGGAGAATAAATTTAGAAAGGTTATATATTTAGTTTTGGACTACTTAATTTGTTCTGACTGTAAAATACGTAGGAGACTGGATTGAAGGCGTGGATATTAATATTTGTAGAGATTATCAGTTAAATCAGCCAATTAGTGTTTATTGAGTGATTCTTAAAGTGCATTGCATTGCTTTGTGTTGTAATTTTGAGCTGTTTCTTTAAGACTTTTTACTGGGTGGGCATGGTGTTATATACTTTTAATCCTAACACTTAGGAGACAGAGGCAAGGGGATCTTTGATCTCAAGGCCAGCCTGGTCTACATAGCATGGTCAAGGCTAGCTAGGGCTGCATAGTGAGACTCCAAATGAAAGGAAAATAAGTCCTATTTTTACTCAGTTTAGAAATGTTATATTTAGACTTATTTATAAGTTATTCTCTAGTGCAATCTAGTATCACAGTTTAAGTAGTACATGCTAAATATTGGGGTAGCATTGGACATACAGGTTGAAAGAGAATGTGGGCACCAAGTAGAACAAACAGCCATTGTCAGTCCCCTTTGGGGGTCACAGAACAGATATCCAGCCGATCCGATATTTATATTACAATTCATAACAGTAGCAAAGTTACAGTTATGAAGTAACAGAGAAAGAATTTGATGGATGGGAGTTAATGTGGGAGCTGTATTAAAGAATCTCAACCTCACAGGGTTGACAACTCCTGAACTAGACCATACTCATTTCTTTTAAAACATCTTGATACAAATTTTTTTAAATTTAGTCTTTCCCAAAGAGTACATCATTCATTTCTTTAAAATAAGAATACCACATTTTTTAATACCATAAACTTGCCATGTACAAAACTTGATTAAAATGTGTGCTCTTTGGATGGAGATTTAACTGAGTAATGGAAGACTTGTATAGGCCTTGGGCTGGATCGTTAGCGCACGCAGACACACACGCATACACACACAACACACACATACGGGGGTGTTTATTTGGAAGTAATATCTTATTATTGGTCATCTATTTTCAGTTTTTACTGTGTTAGTTTTCTTCACTGAAAACGGTACAGTTAGTATGTATGAGTTAAATAGATGGCTGATGTTTCTGTGTACACCAGTCAGATGGTATTAGTGTTAAATCTTTACTGTCGTGTTTTATAAGCCTTAAGAAGCTTTAAGAATGTTCATGATAGAGCAGACTTTTATTATTTTATGTGTATGGATGTTTTGTCTACATGTATGCCCATGTACTGCATGCATTCCTGGAGCCCTTGGAGGTCAGAAGAGGGATTTGGATCCCTTGGGACTAGAGTTACAGACAGTTGTGAACAGCCATGTGGATGCTAGGAACCAAACCCAGGTCCTCCGAAGAAGCAGCCAGTCCTCTTTAACTGCTGTGCCATCTCCCCTGCCCTAGGAAAATATGTTTTAAAACAGCCATTAAGGATGCATTTGAAAAGCTCACCAGTAGGAAACGGGAACTGTGTGGAAGACACTGTTGTGAAACACGGTGGTTGTGAAGAACACTGGGCAGCTGCAGGTCCTCGGGAGTTCTCATACGTAGCGAGCCTGCCTACTTTCTTTAGAGAGAACAGACTGTGTCTTTAATGTGTTTACTTGTCGCTGGTAAATAGTTTGTTGCTTAAAGGAGAAAAAAACCTAGCTATATTTTTTGTTGGTGATAAAACTGGAGTTTTTCAGGATAAAATTGAAAACTTGGGAAACTTAAATCACATTTGTTACATTGATAGCTTCCCAATATTGAATATGCTTCTTTAAAAACAAGATTGGTGGTGATATAATAAATTCTGTAATTTGAAATAGCTAAGTGAGGTATGTCAGCACTTGGTGATAAACGTAATTCAGTGCTAATGTTTTTTAAGTGACTCGTGCAGAAATATAAACAGCCTGTGTTCACAAAAGATTTAATGTGCAAGATCCTAATGTAATGTAATGGTTGGAAATGACCGAGGGGATTGTTTCTGATACTGCACGGCAGCTAACTATTGAAGAAATAGAACTTTGCCGCACTAGGACAGCTTCCCAGTTCATTACCTGAGAGGCTGTACAACACTGCCTTTTCACCTTGTCTTCTCCACCTCTGCTCAGAGGATTCTAAATCAACGCACCCTAAAAGACCGAGTGCCATCTTCTGCTGAGCCCCACACTGTGCCTCTAGAGACAAGGCACTCCTGTAGTTTTGTTTTCTGTACCACTGCTTTTCATTTAAAACAATGTTTAGATTACTTTTAAAATAAAACTTTAAAAGTCTTACTTTTTACTTTTGCAATTTAGATAGAAATATTGTAAACAAAAGTTCTTTGGCAAATCCCAATAAAATTTAAAATTTTGAGATTCCATGTCGAGGACAGAGAACGATCATTGTAACTCAGACTGTTTTGCTTTTTAAAGCAGTAGTCTATGAAGCACTTTTCAAATGGTCATATAAAAGTAGACTTTGTATCACATTTAATATTATTTGAAATCATTGGAACTTCTATAAACCTTCATTTTTATTTTCTGTCTTTACAAGGGTACAAGCTGGTGAGATGGTTCAGCTGGAAAACGGTGCTTGCCACCAAACCGAACTGATAACTTGAGTTCAGTCCCTGGGAGATGTGTAGAGTAGAAGGAGAAAGCTCACCTTTCAAGTCTACAAAGGTGCCTGGCATGAGCGTATTTGTACACACACACGTACACACACACACAAAGTTGATATATAAATATAAAAGAGAAGCAAAATATGAAATTAAATACAGTTTACAAAACTATGCTTTCATGACTAATTTTTCTCAGTTGTATCTGGTTTCTTCAGGAAGATATTAGATTATTGGAAAAGAGTCATTGTAATCTGTGATATTCGTGATGTAATTATATATGGAGTTACTAATTCGTATTTGAGTTAAGTGGACACTTATTTTTAAAATTTGCAGTAACTTATTGCATGCATTAAGGGCCATTTGGAATATATATGGAGGCTAATTCTGTCTTGTGCAATGGTTCTCAGTGTGTGGCTTAAAGCCCCCCTTGGGAGGTGTTGAGTAACCTTTTATAGGGGTCACATATCAGATATTTACATTATGATTTGTAACAGTAGCACATTTGAAGAATTGTACTAAGGGGTTGCAGCATTAGGAGGCTGAGAACTGGCCAAGTGGGAACTTTTGTATCCTAGGAGCTACTGGGTTTTCTTTCACCATATGATGGTTAGAATATTGAAGATTCTGTTTTGTTTTTTTTTTTCTATAAACAGATAATCTCAGTGACACCTTAAAGAAACTGAAGATCACAGCTGCTGACAGGACAGAGGACTGCTTAGAAGGATGCTTGGATTGTCTGCTTCAAGCCTTGGCTCAAAATAGTAAGTCTCATTGTTTATTCAAATTCCAGACTAGAAAAGAATCAAATCAGCATTGTTTAGAAATCGGTATACAGTTAGGCATATAACTTGCACTCACATACTTTGAATTCTTTTGAATCTTATTCATGAATGCTGAGATTGTTTCCAGTGTTCTGTCCGCCTACCCACCCTCCACCAAAAGTTATTCAAAACCCAACTGATCGTCAAAGAAAAGAGGAGATTGATTGTTGGGATGGCATTTATATCAGCTCCATAGAGGAGCCATTATGACCCCCCCACACACACACCTACATCTGTGCTTTTATAACCAAACAGAAAATAAAAGACTAAACAGTTCATGTGTAAGGAGGAGATCTATAAAATGATCTTCAGTTTTTTTCTATACTCCTACTTGGTTGTACTGTATTTATATTTCATTATATTATTATCCTCATGGACTAATTATGTAGCCCTGTCCAAGACCTCAGGGGAGAGTATATTGTATGGTTTTAATTTCAGGCACTCGGAGGTGGGCATATCTCTTTTGATTTTATAAAACTGCCTAGAAAATACAGAATAACAGATTCCAGTTCTCTTTGTTGAAAAGAGCACTTTCACAGCTAATCTGTATTTGCTGCTCTTGTCACGGTGACCAGAACAACTTGAAGGAAGAAAGATTTCTCTTGGCTTAATTTTAGTCTATCATCGTAAGTCATGGAGGGACAGAATCGGTCAGCTACCAGCAACCAGGAAGGAGAGAAAGGAAGACATTGGGGCTTTTTATTCCCACATAAAATCATTCAGTGTTTTATTTATTTGAAAGGTTTTTTTTTTTTTCATTTTACATACCAACCACCGTTTCCCTTCCCTCCTCTCTTCTTGCTCTCCCCACTTTCCTCCACCCAGCCTCCCATCCACTCCTTAGACAGGATAAGGTCTCCCTTGGCGAGTCAACAAAGTCTTGCATATCAAGTTGAGGCAGGACCAAGCCCCTCCTATTCCACGGTTGATCAAGGTATCCCTTCATAGGGAATGGGCTCCAAAAAGCCAGTTCATGCACTAGGGATAAATCCTGGTCCCACTGCCAGTGGCCCCACACACTGCCCCAGCCACAGAACTGTCACCCACATTCAGAGGACCTAGTTTGGTGCTATGCAGGTTCCCCAGCTGTCAGTCCAGATTCAGTGAGCTCCCACTAGCTCGGGTCAGCTGTCTCTGTGCTTTTCCCCATCATGATCTTGACACCGCATTTTCCCCCTCCCTCTCTTCAGCTGAACTCCAGGAGCTTGGCCCAGTGATTAACTGTGGATCTTTGTGTCTGCTTCCATCAGTTACTGGATGAAGGCTCTGTGGTGACAATTAGGGTAGTCATCAGTCTGATTACAGGGGAAGGCCAGTTCAGGTACCCTCTCCACTATTTCTAGGAGCCTTAGCTGGGGTCATCCTTGTGGATTCCTGGGAATTTTTCCAGCACCAAGTTTCTCCCTGAACCCATAATGGCACCCTCCATCAAGATATATCTTTTATTGCTCTCCCTGTCTGCCCCTTCCCCAATTCAACCATCCCATTCCCTCATGTTCTCTTCACAACCCCCCACCCCCCGTTGTAAGTTAGAGGAGAGGTGTGGGTTGTGTTCCCAGTGCCTGGCTCCCAAGCCCCCAGCTGCTGGCCCGCTCAGCCGCTGGTTGCTTGCTTATGCCCGAAATAACCACATGAGACCTGTATTAATTTAAATACTGCCTTGCCCATTATCTCTAGCCTCTTCCCGGCTAGCCCTCACCTCATAAACTAACCCATTATAAAACTCTGTATGTCACCACGAGGTGGGTGACTTTTTGGACGGATCTATGGTACTTCCATCTGCGGCAGGAGCTTCATGGAGACTGGCTCTGACCCAGTCTTCTTCCCAGCGTCCTCTTTTCTTTTCCCTATCTAAGTCCTGCCCTATCAAATGGCCCAGGCAGCTTTTTTATTTAACTAATCAAAGCACAGAAATAAAGACGGACCCTCCTACACCCTCCCCCAATTTATTCAGGAGATCTTATCTATTTCCTCTTCCCAGGGGCATCCATGCATATCTCCCTTAGGTTCCTCCTTGTTGCCTAGCTCCTCGGGTTGTAGATCATAGTCTGGGTGTAGGAGGAGGCCGCTTGTTTGTTCCCGGTTACCCAGACCACAAAATAATCACTCAGAAACTATATTATTTGCAATATTGTTTGCTTAATAGCTTAATAGTGTTTCTGGCTAACTCTTATATCCTAAACTAACCCATCTCCATTAATCTATGTATTGCCACGTGGCTGTGGCTTACTGGTTAAAGTTTTGTCCAGCATCTGTCTTTGGAGGGGCTACATGGCTTCTCCCTGACTCTGCCTACTCTCTATATATCTCCCTTCCAGGCTGACTATATTCTGTTAGGCCATTGACCGAAGCAGCTTCTTTATTGACCAGTGGCAATAAAACATATTCACAGTATACATCACCTCACACATTACCTCCCCTTTTCTGTCTGAATTAAAAGGAAGGTTTTAACTTTAACAAAATAAAATTACATATAACAAAACAGGTATCAAGCAAGAATTATAGTTACAATATTTATATTTATCTTTCATCATAACTAAGGAAAACTAATTTTAACTATCTATTCTTCAACTCTATCAAAGACCCCAGAAGGATATAATATTACCTAAGTTAACAGGAAGTACATTGTAAGCAGCTTCCCAAACCCTAGAATTGGCAGAGACATCTGGCTATCCCTTTTTTTATGTATAATATCCACTTATAAGTAAGTACATGCTACGTTTGTCTTTCTTGGTCTGGGTTACCTCACTTAGGATATTTTTTTTCCTCATTCCATCTTATTTGCTGGCAAATTTAAAGATGTTATTGTTTTTTACTGCTGAGTAATACTTCGTTGTGTAAATGTGCCACGTTTTCTGTATCTGCTCTTGAGTTGAGGGACATCTAGGTTGTTTCTAGGTTCTGACCGTTACAAGGAATGCTTCTGTGAAATACAGTTGTGCGAGTGAGCTTGTGGTGTGGTTGAGCACGTTTTGGTGAGATGCCCAAGTATGGTATTGCTGAGTCTTAAGGCAGATTGATTCCCAATTTTCTGAGAAACCACCATAGTGATTTCAGTCTACCTCAAGACACAGCATCGGGGACCTTTAGAGGAGAACCATGATTGACCTCCTTTAGTTAGCACTGATTCCAGCTCTCCAGATAGTGTCACCAGCTGGTGGCCAGGAATCAACACATGAAGCTGTCATGGCTTTTCAGATTCAAACCATAACGCAATCTTTAAAGTTGAGTTTCAGTAACCTTTCCTTTTGAGATTATAACTCTGTCTAGCTATGCAATACAGAGATGACAGATGAGTTGAGACAAAAAGTTTAGTGAGAACATTTGTATAATGCTCAAGATGGTAAAGATATAAAGAAAAGAAGTCTAATCCTATGCTACTCATCACAGTAGAAGCTTGGCTCTTCATGCTTTGTAAAATTAAATAAAACTTCAAATGAACTTCTTTGTTTTCTAGTAGCCTGCCAGGTGATGACTTTCACAGATCCCTATAACCATAAGAAGGTTTTTGAATGACAGTGGTCTAGAAACTAGCAAGAACATGGTGACCTGCTTTTACAAGTGCTTATGTCAGCAGTTTTACATAGTGACATGCTTCTCTTAAGTAGACTGGGGGTCAGCATAATTTTTTTTTAAAAGAGTTGTGCTGTTTAATCTTCCTTTATTTTCCATTGTTACTTCATTTCATCCCCTCTGTGTTTGTTTGCGGGGGTAATAATTTTTAAAGGAAACTGGACGGTATAATGATGGTTTCCTTGGTAACGTGGGTAAAGGCCGGAGGTGAGGAAGGGACTTGACAGAGGGAAGCACAACAGGTTAACATCCTTTAAATGACAGGTTCAAGAAATATTACCTGGTATGATTGTTGGGTTAAATTCAAAACCTACATGTAGCCTTGTTGAATTTATGTATTGAAAATGGTCTTAGAATTATGTAAAACAGAATCTTAAGGTCATATACCCATAAGGTATTCAACAGAATATGAACTAAAGGCTTCCCAGGAAGATAATAAGAAAGTTTTTCTTTGTCTAAGATAAAGTTTATAAATGGTCTCATTTCTAAGACTGCTAAAAAGAATTTGACACAGGAAGAGGTTCAGTAGCTGATAAAAAGTCATTGGAAGCTTATTACTGAAGAAAATATAATTTTGAAGAATCTACATTGTAATTTTTGAACTATATATTATAAATGAACCTAAAATTAGAATGTTGAAATATTTTAGATTAAATTTTTAATTTTTTGAAATTAAAATATAATTATATCATTTACTCTTCCCCTTTCCTTCCTCCAACCCCTACCATTCCCTTCTTACTCTCGGAAGTTCACTCCTGAATACATAGATAAAACCTGCATTGTTTGCATAATGTTACTTATATGTATATGATTTCAGGGCTGATCACTTGGTATTGGTCAATCAATTTGGAGGTTCTACCCTGGGGAAGACTATTTCTTCTGCTCTCAGAATTCCTTGGTTGCCTCTAGTTCTTTGTCTGTGTTTAGGGCCCCATATGATTTCCTTTTTCCATGAAGTGTGTCTGTTGGTGTTGTCCTTGTTCAAGTCTTGTTTAGGCAGCATGTTATTGAGACATCATGGGTGTAATTTCTCTGACATTTAGGAGACACAATCTCACAGCAAACTCCTGCTTCTTTGGCTCTTAGAGTCTTCCTGCCTCCTCTTCCATTGTGTTTCCTGAGCCTTCGGTGCAGGAGTTGTGTTGTAGATCGAACAGTTGGGGCTAGACATCACATGATCACATGATCTTTGCATTGTGATTGGCTGTAATTGTGTTCATCTATTGCAAAGAGAAGTTTCTTTCTTGAGGGCTGAGAACTACTTTTACCTGTGGGTGTAAGGATAATGTTTAGAATGCAGCAAGGAGCTACATTGCTTTAGAAAAGGGATGGTTGTGGTTCTCCCAGATTCATGCCTTCCCCAGCCCCAATGAGCTCCAGGACACGGTGGGATTCCCACTTGTTGAGAAGGCCTTAAGTTCAGTCAGAGAGCTGTTGTCACTATCAAGACATCGTGTGTGTGACTGTTGCATCCTTAGGCCATCATGCCATGTTGGCCATTGTTGTAGCTCATAGGCACCTTAGCCGGGTAGAACTGTTGGTAGTTTCCTTCCCTTGGACGTGTGCTTGTGCCTGGTAACATGAAAGCTAATCAATCCTCAAGGATGAAGCTTTCGGGCTAAATAAGGCTCAGATCCTCGAGGTTCTGTGCCCAAAAAACATGGTGTCTTCAGCAATAAGGACTTAGTTTCAACCTCTAGGAGGCAACAAGGACAACATTCTGTAATATACATCCCTAGCAAACAACTCATAAGTGGGCTTATCATTCCTAGTAGTGGGGATTTTTGTTTAATAGTCTATGGCTTTTTGTTGTTGTTGTTGTTTTTTGTTTTTTGAGGCAGAGTTTTACTGTAGCGCCTGTCCTGGAACTAGCTCTTGTAGATCAGGTTGGTCTCAAACACACAGAAATCCATCTGCCTCTGCCTCCCGAGTGCGGGGATTAAAGGCGTGCACCACCACCGTCCAGCTAGTCTGTGGCTTTTGGGGAGGGGATAAGTATTGCCAGGCAAGGTGGGAACTTTTCATTTAAATTATATATGTATACATATAGATTGATATGTATTGCATGAAATTTTAGGTAAATAAAAATATGATTCCTTATGTCCTTTTCAGACACCCCTGCTGTTATTTTTATCCTTTCTTTTTGCTTCTTTTGTGTTGAGAAAGGGTCACACTAGGTAGTTGTGGTTATCCTGGAACTCACAGAGATCCGCCTACCTCTGCCTCCCAAGTACTAGGATTAAAGGTGTGTACCACCATGCCAGGCTCCCTTTTCCTAATTCCTTGAGAATTTTGCCATGCATTCAGTGTACTTTCATCATTTCACTCCTGCTCCTTCTCTAACTACTCTAGGATCTAGCCTTCCTCAATTTTATATTTTTTATAGTTAATGATTGGATCTGATTTGTAGTATCTACATGATATGGGGGTGGGGCTGTCCACCGGAGTGTGATCTACCCATCTGGAAATTTACCCATAAAGAAAACAGACAGTCCTTCCCCTCATAGCCATGAATTGCCAGGGCCTGCCTTGGTGTTGTACAGGTAACCAGAGCACCATGAGTCCTGCTTTCACCGCAGCCCTCCTGAACTTGACCTGTTGGTGTTCCCTAAGGCGTGGGAGGGGTAGGTGATACACACGTCGCATCTGACACTTGATGACATCTGTGCTTTCAGCCGTTGTAAGTTTGATACTCTTCACTTCATAGAAAGCTTCCTTCATCTGTTTGATACCTGTGTAATTTAGCAGAGTAGAGTAGGTTCACCCCTGCAGCCTGTGAGCTCCCAGGTCCTAGGTCAGCTTACAGTACCAGACATAAGTTTTCTCCTTAAATTGAAGCAGAACGCGGTTACTTACTCTGATAGCCTTTGTGCCATTATCCCTGCTTTGGACATGCATAGCATGAATAATAAAATCCCGGAGACAATATTGGGGTTCGAGCTAAAGATCAGGAAAGCAAAGCAGCCAACTACTAGAGAGATCTTACCTCTACTGAGACTCAACAAATAAAGGGGCACTCCTGCAAGGCTCTCCACCAACCTCAGCCTCCATACTCCACGAGTTCCCTTTATATTCCTCCCTCCGCCCAGCCATCACGCCTGTCTCCACCTGCCTAGTGCTGGATCACTTTTGTGTAAACTCTGTTTTTCTTTTAGACAGATTCAATCTTGTGTACCCCAGGGTACCTTTAAACTAACAGAGATCCCTCTGCCTCTGTCTCCCGGGATCTGGAATTAAAGGTGTGTGCCATCACTGCCTGGCCTGTATGGCTGACTAGTCTGGCTGCTTTGCCTTCTGATCTTTAGGCAAGCTTTATTTATTAAAGCACAAATAATATACCACTATAGGCGTGTTGTGTCAGGCCAGGCCAATCTTTATTGTAGCTCACGGGGTTATAGCTGGTAAGACTACTGACTGGAAAACTGCCTCCATACTGGCTATTTCATGGTACTGAAATCAGATTGCTTTTTTAAAAAAAAACTTGATGTATGGCTTTAATGTGGTTTCCTCCTTTCTTTGTTCCCTCCCTTCCTGAATTTAATGTCTGTCAGTTTTTAAAGATAAGAAAGAAGATCTGTATAACTCAGAATATTCTACAGAATACATTTTACTTAAGCAAGTTCTCAGTGTAAATCTCTGCTCTACATTAATAGCATTCACTCATAGAAACACTTCGATCTCACTTTTTAAATATTTTTAGTAAATATATGAAAACCACCAGCCAAGAAATCAGCCTGTTTGTTCTGGTTTCATTTGATTCTGCTTATAGCGTCTTGACTTTTAGTCAATGCTTGTTGAGTTCTAGTGATGTTATTTCATTGTCATCTGGGAGTTTAAAGCAATGATCTACCTGTGGCCACCTAAACAGTTCGGAGTTTCGGTCACCCTGCAAGAGGGGCTACTAGTTTAAAGGCCCAAAGACAAGAAACGTTAGTTATTTTATTCCTAGTTTCCAAAAACTCTTGTTAATTTTGTTCTATTTTAAACCATGAGAACTGTACTTCCTAGCTAGGGTTGAGCGGAGGGGGTCATCTGTGAAACAATCCAGTGTGGTCATCAACTCAAACTATTATTACTCAAGAATTAGTTCGACTTCCTCTTTTTCAGTGTGTGTGTGTGTGTGTGTGTGTGTGTGTGTGTGTGTGTGTGTGTGTACAGAAATGTACATGCTTTAACTTCCCAGTCACTTCCATGATGGTAAATAACTCATAATGAAAATCACAAAGTTGTGTGTTTAGTATATAACTTTTCTAGAAAGCCCAGATTTGTCTTGGTTAGTAAATGGTGTTTAGTTTTGTGTTGCTAATCTTACTGACTTGGTAAGTTCTTAGTTTGTTTCCTAGCCTTTTTCTTTAGCTCATTTTACATTTCTGGCTTCCAGCCAGGCTGTATTTCTAAACACACTATTAACCTGTGTAAGTTGTTCATGTAACTTTTCCAAACAGAAGTCTTGTGTGCCTCCGTTTGGTTTTAGTCTGTGGTATGTATGCCTTTAGTAGTGGCAAAACTACGTTCTGTGTAAGGGGCTGAAGTACCAGATGTTCATCAAAGGCTCCACTAAATTTACTCTTCATATAGATCTGTTGCTGATTGAAGAAATGGGAGAAAAGGGTATTGTTGTACTTTCTCATAGCTCTATCTAGACTAGATTTTACTCTTTTATCCCATTAGCAAATGGAGAAAAAGAAGCTATTTCTTGTACAAGCTAAATTCAGTTGTTTACTTTTATTTATATTGTATTTCTTTGTTGTTGTTTCCATGGCTCATGAATGTTTACTACTAATGATACACTACGGTTTTTACCGGAGAAACAGAGCATTGAAGAATATGTGAAAGAGGGCTAGAGAGACGAGTCCATAACGAGCAGTGCTCATGCAGAGGACCCAGATTCAGTTTCCAGCACTTGCGTGAGCTCCACGGCCTCTCAGAGTGAGCTCCAGGGGATCCAGCACCTGCTCCTTACCTCTGTGGCCACTAGGCATGCACATGGTGCACATGGCTAAACGCAGGCAAAAAAGAAAAGAAGAGAGAAGGGAACATGATACATGAACATCAACTAAACTAAAATGGTCAGCTAAGAAGACATTGGTAGTCCCTGATGAATTGAGACTTTTAGACTTCAGCAGAATAATCGTTAAAACTCCATGTAGCTCAAGTTAAAAAATAAGGGAAACCAATTAGTCATATCTGTGCCTTCATCACAGGTAGGAGAGAGTTCAGGTTATTGGGAAAAGAAGTAAACCTCTAAGTGTCATTACTCAGATACTACTCTGGAGAGATTTCTGCCAAGACTGCATGAACTACAACACAAAAGGAGAAGGGAACAGGGAACCAGGGACCCAAGGGTGAGCTCACACCATTACATTTTTCTATAGAAAGGAAAACTAATTTGGTAGGAAAAATTTTTATACTTTGACTTAGGCTGGGTTGGAGTATTGGCTGTTTGCTTGGGGTTCCAGTTAAAGGCTGGAGGCTGGGTGTTGTAATTGGGGGAGAGGTGCATGTTGTGTTCCCCAGCCGCCAGCCGCTGGCCTGCTCAGCCACTGGTTGCTTGCTTATGCCTGAAATAACCACAGGAGAACTGTATTAATTCAAATACTGCCTTGCCCATTATCTCTAGCCTTTTCCCGGCTAGCCCTCACCTCATAAACTAACCCATTATAAAAGTCTGTATGTCACCACAAGGTG
>JAQHUG010000219.1:2564145-2652239 GCA_028555095.1 Dicrostonyx torquatus
GGAGGGCCTTGGGCTTCCCATAGGACAGGGTATCCTGCACCATCATAAGGAAGCAGGGGGAGGGTAGTGGGGTAGTGGGGGAGCGGGAGGGCCGGGAACAAGGGGAGTAAATGTAAATTTTTCTTTTAACAATAAAAAAAAAAAAGAGTCATTATTACAGAAGGAATGATGTGTTACCATGTCAGGTACTGTGTGGGTAAACTGTTCTTTTATTCTGCTTCATTTTCTTTCATATCTTGGACAAAGCCAGCTTTGCCTTTTACCACGTTGATACAGACAGCCATAACACTGGCCAGCTTCTGGGGAAGAAATCACCTGGTATGGAATGCTGCCGTTCCAGATTAGGGTCTCTCGCTGTGTTTTAAGCAGTCTTTGTGTCGCTTTGACAGCATTCCTGCCTTAAGGGAGGAAGGGAACATTTTGGCTTACAGTGGCTGATGTGTCTGTACATAGGTGTTGAGTAAACATCACAGTGGCAGGAATGTGTGGCAGAAAGCAGCTCACCTGGTGGAAGTCAAGGGGCAGAGCGATTGCCTCTGCGGGCAGACTCCCACCCCTCGTCCAATTTAGGCCTCTACCTTGTCAGATGGGACCACCCCTGAATGGTCAGTTCAGTTCCTATCTGGGAATGTCCTCCCAAATACACAGAGAGATGTGCTTTTCTAGTCTCACAGACACGTCTCAATCCAATCAAATGATGAATTACCAGTTCAGTTTTTTACAAATTCCCTGCAGAGTAGATCTTTCTTCTTTTCAACTTAGAATATGTGCTATTGTCCTTACCAACTCACCTGATGGCTGGCCAGCTGGCTAAGTGGGTAAAGGACTTGCTGTGTAAACATGAGGACCGGAGATCAGCCTGCCAACAGCCATGTAAAAAGCTAGGTATTGTAGTGAGAGGCCCTGTCTCAAAAACTAATGTGGAAGTATGACAAGGTAGCTCAGTGGGAAGGGCGCTTGCACCTAAGCCTAATGACACAAGTGCAGTTCCCAGAACCCACTTGGTAGAAAGCGAGAATCAACTCCCTCAGAGTTGCTGTCTGATCTCATGTGTATTATAGCAATGCATGCACACATACAATAACAATGAATGCAAACCTTGTTTTAGATAATAAGGTGGTGAAGCAATTGAGGAAGACATTCTGGCGTCAGCCACTGGCTTCCTGAAATGTCCTCACGGACAAGCATACATGCACACATCTCTACACACACCCCTCATCTCAGAAATTAGCTTACTTGGGAATTTTCTCTGATTTTTATGACATTCTGGTAACTCCCTGTGTATGTCATACATAAACCTCCAAGGTAGTGTGAATCACATTAAATAATTTTTAAAATTATATATAACTTTCTGATGATGGCATATATTCTCTATCTTACATTTTCACCGTAGGAGGGACTTAGTAAAAATATTTTTTCCCGCTCCCATTTCAGATATCTGGAAAACAATTACAGTGTTATGTGTATCAAGTGTTGGGAATAAACAGAAAGAAGGAATAATGAATTTAAAATATAGTTCAGGTAGATGAAGAGATGGAAGGGAGGATACAGAAAAATCACAGTGGGAATACCTGGTCCAGTAAGAAACTTAGAAGATGGCATGGCCAACAAAAGGGTCCATGCAAGGTGGCGAGGAAATGGAAGCTGGGAGTTGTCTAAGAGATCAAATTATGAAAGAACTTTGAACCATGCCGACTGTTGTAAAAATGTCCTAGACAAATGCTAAAACGTGAAAGTCAAATGAGTAGAACCTGGTGACAGTTTGAGGGCAGATTGGATGATGGCCACAAAGAGAAAGGTATCCTCTAATGAGGTCCTGGGCGTGATTTCGTGATGGGTTATCAAAACAGCCATCAGAATTGTACTATTAAAGTCAGAAAATGTGAAGCCATGTTTTAAACCATTTGTGTAGACCCTTCAGAGTGGTCTCACTTGGTAGCAGAAAGCAGAAGGAAGAGACAAGCTTCAGGGTGATAGAATACCAGTGGTTAGAATACAGCAAGCATAATGTCCTAGCTGCTTTTGAGAAAAGCCAGGAGACAAACTCTCTTGGACTTTTTAAAAACTATATTTATTTATTTTGTGTTCAGATATGTGTGCACCATGGCACACATGTAGAGGTCAGAAGACAACTTTTAGGGGTTCTTTCTCTTTTTACTCACTGTATAGTAGGTGTTGATGGAACTCAGGTCTCAGGTTTTTCAGCAAGTGTCTTTACCCATTGTGCCATCTTGCCAGCCTATTCCGGGTGCTTTTAAGTTATGAAAAAGCAACTCAATTTCCACCCAGTATGTCTTGGGTTAATAAGTGAAGAAAGTAGAGTTTAGGCCGTCTTCCTGGGAGTACTTAGAGGTATGTCTAGAACAGAATTGGGCTAAAAGTAGAGATGGTTGAGTTTGGGAATATCTAGGTTCTTCCTAACAATCTTGGAAAAACTATGTTGGCACAGTTAAAAAGTATTCTGAAGTAATCAAAGCCACCCCATATGGTCCTATATGTAGTGTAGTGGTCTGAAGTAGGTTTCTCTGTTTAGTTTAATGGTAGCAGGTTTGTTACTGTATGAAGCACAATAAATAAAAGCTCAGAGAAGTTGGGGTTCAACCTGAAGATCTGAAAAGTAAAGCGGCCAGCCACTGGCTCTTACCTCTACTCAGTCCGAAATGGACATTCTGAAAGACTTCAGGAAACTCAGAATGAGACTGAAAGCTGTTTTCTCCCATTTTATAATCCTCTCTCATTCTGGGATTAAAGGTGTGTGTTACCACTACCTGGTCTGAATTTTTCTTTTAACACCGGGCTTGGCTTTATTTTTGTTTTTATTTTTTATTTTTATTTATTTGGTTTTTTGAGACAGGGTTTCTCTGTAGCTTTTGGGAGCCTGTCCTGGAACTAGCTCTTTGTAGACCAGGCTGACCTCGAACTCACAGAGATCCGCCTGCCTCTGCCTCCCGAGTGCTGGGATTAAAGGTGTGCACCACCACCGCCCGGCCGGGCTTGGCTTTAGAAGAGAGCCACCATCCAACTCCAAAGCCAGCTTTGATTTTTAAGTGAGTTGCAACTACCATTATACTGAGAAGTAGGAAGATGTGTATGTTTATGTAGTGAAATTTTACCCTGCTAAGTGTATTGGTATCATAAGTCAGATTTCTCTTTGTTTGGTGACTCTTCCTGGACAGCTATCTTTTCTTCTTTAGGCATCTAGAAGTCCAATACCTTCTTTTCAGAGATGGGTATTTTCCTGCAAAGACAAGAACAGAATCTTGCCCCAACCCTTATGAAGTTTCCTTATATCCTATAGGATTGTCACCTCTGTGGATGAGCTGTCATTTCTGTTTATCAGGAGGTTTCTCCTTTGCAAATCGAATCTTGATTAGTTTTGGTGGTATCTATAGCTTTTCTTTTCTGTGGAAACAAGAACAAAGCCCTTCTCCAACGTAGCACATCTCCTGATTTCTATTCTGAGGTCAAGACATCCTTGAAATATACAGGCTGATTTAATTCAGAAGTTTTTTCTATTGTCCAGTGTCTCTCTACAGCTATTGATCTTTTCTCATTAAGAAAATTAAGGGTTAATAAAACATTATGCAATCTATTTCTGGATGTCTTTTTTATCCCTATTTGTTTAACATATCCTTTATAATTCAGTTTGATCTTTCTATAACTGCATGACCTATAGGATTTTTGGTACACCTGTAATATGCTTTATATTATAATAAGCAAAAACCCTTTTTCATTTTCATAGAAACATATGCTGGAACAGTGACTGTATTTGTGCAGGTATAACCATGATGGCCATAACTTATAGTAAATGTGTGATTATTGAATCAGCCTTTTCTGAACTCAAAGCAGTTGCCCATTGAAAACCTGAATAGGAGTTTACTGATGATAACGGGTTGCCACATTTGTTTCCTTTTGCTCTACACTCATTGTAGGCCTTTGCTGTATCTTTACATAACCCAGAGGTTTGGGGTCTTCTATGTGGATGATTCCCAGAATAAACATTTCTTGCAACACTCTGTCTACAATCCCTTCTCAGATGGCCTATTCTACCACAATTAAAGCATTTGGTATTTTGATGTCTTTCATACATTTGGAAATCACTTCTCCTACACAAGCCTCAGTGTTGTAGCCAAAGGACTCAACTTTGGCTGTGTGTAGGATCCATTTGTCCATTGGTGTTGATCTGACCTTTAAGGGCCCAAGTGTCTCTTTGCATCCTAAGTTACCATTTTCAAAAGCCAGAGTTTCAATGAGTACTTGTCTAGCTTCTGGATCTGCTACCCCTCTTTCTACAGCTTTAGTTAATCTTTGCAAAAGTCACTAAATGGTTCTCTTGGGCCTTGTATAGCTTTATTATTTGATTCAGTTCTTTTTCCTGCTTCTTGAATCTTTTCCCATGCATTCAAGGGTGCTGTAATGCATAGGGGCAAGATGTGTTTATTGTATGTAGCATGACTATCCAGATCAACATAAGAGCCCTCACCAAAATTTTGTATTGGGAGGCCTCAAAAGCTCTGACTGTACCTTGATGTTCAAGGACCTTAGCCTCCTCTCTCCAATAACTCTTCCACTGAAGGTGTGGACCATGATCTAGTACAACTGAGACTAGTTGAAGTCATTCATGTGGAGTAACCTTATTTCTTGAAGCCCATGTGTTTTCCAGATCCCTCACATATGGTGAATGCATGTCATGAGATACTACTGCTTGCTTAATATCTTGTAGATCTTTTATACATATAGGCTCCCATTTACATTCTGTATATCCTTTTGGGCATTGAGTAATTGCTGGCTTTTCAGAAGTAAAAACAGAATAAGTAGCTAAAACTCTTGATAAGTCATATATGACTCTGAGAGGTACTGGCGATGCTAAGTCTTTACTTTTGTCTTTTGCTTGTAGCTTCTCTCCTTGCTTATCAGTTCTGATAATTTCCTCAGTCAATTCAGATCTTTTTATCACTGTCTTTTGTAAGGTCTGACTCTCTTGACTTGTGAATATTCCTAATGATTTCATCAAATCAATTAATTTCTGGTTCTCATTCTGTACATGTGATTCTAAGTTTTCAAATTTTTCTATTAATGATATCTTCTCATCCTTCGAGATTATTTGAAGGGCATGTAGATTGCCTTCCAGGAAGGATGTTCTATCTGTTAGCTTGTCATGACTTCTTAACAGATTTTGATTTTCAATTTCAACAGTATGAATCCTTTCAGATAATCTTTCAGTACCACTTTGTAAGGTTTCATTAACCCATTGACATGGAGTAAATTTTGCCTGTCAAATTAAGGTTATCATTTTTCAATAGTATGAATCCTTTCAGCCAACTTCTCATTACTAGTCTGTGAAGTCTCTATCGTTTCTAAAAGTTTCTCATTCTTGACTCTGTTGTCAAACCATTTCTTTAAAGATACAAATTATTGAGCTGATAGCTGCCTTGTTTTAGAAGATATAAGTCCCAAGTAAGTTATATATCTTTCCTAGAATTTCATCCACAATAGAAACAAAAAGGTTATTAAATTGTTGGATGGGAATATTATCTCTCATTGTCTTTACAAATTTGCTTTGTATAACATACATAACTATAAAGATCTAAGAACCACAAATGAGATGGTATTTGTCTTTCTGAATGGTTTAATTCATATAATATAGTCATCTATAGCTGCACCCATTTTCCTACAAGTGGCATGACATTCTTTATGGGTAAAAAACAAATTCCATTGTGTATGTATGCCACATTTTCTTAATCCATTCTTTTGGTGTTAGACACCTCCTAGATTGGTCTGTAGCAGCTGTTACAAATGGTACCGTGGTAAGCATTAATTAGTGTGCAAGTATTTAATGATCAGACCTTGCTGATCCTGAGCTCACCTATTCTTGTTGCTGATGTGGGATTTCCTTCTGTATGTTGTGAATATGTTTTATTACCATTGGTTAATAAAGACATGCTTTGGCCTATGGCAGGGCAGAATATTGCCCGGTGGGAAAAACAAACAATCTAGGGAGAAAGAAGGTGGAGTCAAGGGAGATGCAAACAGCTGCCAGAAAAACAAATAGAAATTGGTTAATTTAAGTTGTAATAAGTAGTTAATAATAAGCCTGAGCTAATAGGCCAAACAGTATGTAGTTAATATTAAGCCTCTGAGTGGCTATTTTAAAAGAGGCTTTGGGACCAGGCAGGATGAGAAACCTCCAGCTACAGGTTGCTATCCCTGCCCTGCTTGTTTGAGCATTCTGGAGACCTGAATCCAGTCTCAGTGCCTAGCAGCAAGTGTTTAATCTACTGAGTGGTTATTGAGTGCTTTTTAATTTATCTTTTGACAACTGTTGTTTGCTGGGCGGTGGTGGCGCACGCCTTTAATCTCAGGACTCAGGAGGCAGAAGCAGGAGCATCTTTGCGAGTTCAAAGCCAGCCTGGTCTACTTGAGCTAGTTCCAGGACAGGCTCCAAAGCTACAGAGAAACCCTGTCTCAAACAAACAAACAAACAAAAAAATAGAAAATCATTGTTCATTTCATTAGTTCATGTGTTGATTTGGCTGTTCCATTTCTTGGTTAGTTTTGTTAAGTTCTTTGTATATTTTATGTATTAACAGTCTGTTATGTGTGTAGTGAGCAAAATTTTCTCTCTTTCTTTATACTGTTATTTCACTTAATTTCCCCTCTTTTGTATAGTAGATTTTTTTAATTTCATGAGGTCCTATCATTGACTGATGGCATTGTTTTCTGGGGGACCAGAGACCTATTGAGGAATTTTTTGCCTTGGCCAGTATGTTGAAGTGTTTGCCCTACTTTTTCAACTCCAGTGGTTTTAGGTTTCTCATTAAGGTCTTTGATCTAGTTCCAGTTGGATCTTTGTGGCAGGTGAAAGATACTGATTCTTATACATATAAATATCCAGATTTTTCTCTTAATTATTTGTCTACTGAGAAAGACAACTGTTCTGCTCGTATAATTCATGGTTGGTGGTTTAGGAACACAGGTGAGTGAAAAGCTTTGATGGAGCTCACTCCAAAGACATTCTGCAGCTTCTAACTGCTCTACCAGTTTTCCTTCTATCCTCCCAGTCTTTCTGTGGAATTGTGAATTCTGTGGAAATCTGCATAGTCTGCATTCTTGGCTCAGACATGTCAGGCTTACAGGAAGCTGCACCTGCCCGTGCCACAGTTAATTCACCAATGATATAAAACTGCAGCGTTATCTGAGATTTTACCAACGCACTAAATGGCATAGCAGTGAAGGTCCCTTACCCTGAGACACTTAGTCTGTGGGACCAGAACCAAGCAGGTCCCTCAAGGACTCAAGCTCCAGGGAATGACTAACATGGATGGGGGTTGAGGGTACCATGGGTGCAACAGGTCAAGGACCCTCCTCCTAGCTCTGCTCTCAAACTGGGCCAGCCAGTGTTTTCTGTGTCTGTCCCACCTGCTACCACCTGTAGCACAAATTCAAATTGGTGCTAATAATAAAACCCATACTCAGGTGTAAGGGTTAATGCTGAAGATCAGAGAAGCAGAGCGTCAGCCACTAGAGAGTTCTTTTACCTCTACCTATGTTCTGACCAAAGGGGCGATCCTGTCCTCAGACTGCTCTGAACTTCTGCTTCCTCTGTCCTTATATTCCTCTCTGCCCAGCCATATCACTCCAGTCTCCACCTCCCTAATGCTGGGATTAAAGGTGTGGGATCCCAAGTGCTGTGATTATCCAAAGGTGGACTCTTGTTTCTCTTTTAGACAATTCAATTTTGTGTAGCCCAGAGTGGCCTTGAACTCATAGACATCCCTCTGCCTCTGTCTCCCAATTCCTGGGATTAAAGTTGTATGCCTCTATTCCCTGGCCTCTAGTGGCTTATCCTCTGCACTCTGATCTTTAGGCAAGCTTAAAATACAAATAACATACCACTACACCCACCCCATCCCCAACCCTGCTTGCCTCTGTCCCGTCCTAAACCACACAATGGCTAAGGAACCAGGCACCATCCTTTACATGTAGCGTCCTTGTTTACATCTTAGGTGATAAGAAGGTTTATCTCTTTTTAAACTTTTTCCAAAATTATAATAATATTAGTGTTTAGTGTTTTACCTTAAAAAATAAAGTTTTCTGTGTCCCTTATGATTTTTTTTTTGTTTCCCCTGGAAACTGGAGTAAATATCATCTTATCACTGACTATCGTAGTATGTGATACTATTTCCTTCAGTTCTTGAATTACTTTTAGATCCCTTGTTAGGAAGTTTCTTGAGAAGCAGAATATAATCTTGTTAAGCTCACTATAAATACTGCTAAATTGAGAACTTTAAGGAGTCCTGCAGATGGCAGATTTCTGTAGCTTTGTTTACTTCCTATTTTCCTCCAGAGTATCTGTCGGTAGAGTGCAGATGGATCTTTATCTTTGCTGTTAATATATGCAGTCACTGTGAGTCCAGAATGAGGAAATCCACTTTTCTCATGGATCATTTCTTCAGTAATTCCTTTCCCCTTTGAACTGGGCAGTATAGTCATGGACTCTGCTTTCCCACAGTTATTGGCACAGTTTCTCGTGGTGTTTACTTACAGTTAAATGCCTTTTGTCATTTTACCCTACAGCTGTCAATCTTCAGCAGTCTTTTTTGACCTAATTAGTGATAATTTTAAAGAGTCAGGGCTAGCAGCCCCCCACTACAGTTTTGACCATAGCTTCTGTTATCCCTAGGATGGAAATAATAAGACTATCCAGTTGTCTGCTGTAATTTTATAGAGTGAGTCTCACAGTTTAATCATTTAGTAAAACCTGTTTCTAATGGTATAGTTAAATAAGTGGGTTTTTTGTTCTATTATTTCTACATAGTGCTTGGTTACATAAGGATAATAGTGTGCATACTATTTCCAAATTCTTGATTTCTTTCCTCATCCATCTATTCTGCCACTTACTTGGGTCGTGGTTGTGGGAGTTTGTGTCACAGCGAGAGGCTTGTATTGTTTAGTTGTGTCTTTCTCATGCCCTGACACGCAGCTGTGGTACTCAAATAATCTTTACATTAGAGTTAAAGTGAACCATGCATGGATAACGTGCAGTTAACATTTGCCTCCATGCACACGTGCCTGGGCCTCACATCCAGTCTGTGCTGTCTGAGGCCAGATTCCTGCTGTCAGCCCAGCTTGAACAGATGGTGGGCTAGGCCCCTGGGGCTGCCTGACCCTTTGTTTTCAGCTGTAGATCCTCTAGCAGTTGTCAGAAGACAGAGCATTGTAACATGGTAAAATCACTTCACTGCTGTCTGGCTGTGTGTGTGTGTGTGTGTGTCTATGTGTCTGTCTGTCTTTCTGTCTGCACATACACGTAATAGATTTAGGTGTCAGGTTTTCTGGTGGTACCTTAAAACTTACACTCTTGTTGGAGATGCAGAATGAAAGCATACACTGGAAGAATTGTGCTCTTTTAACTCAGAATCCCAGGTACATGAGGAACACATGAAATAGCAGTTTCTAATTTTTTTAACCAAACTTTTTATTAAAAAGAATATTTTATAGGAACTGGAGGTGTAGCTTAATAGTAGAGTCTTTGCATGTGAAAAGCTCTGGGTTTGGGTCCCATGTAGCAAAAGCAGAACATGTTTATGTGTACATGTGTGCGCATGCACGTGCTTGCACACACATGAACGTGTGCATATGTACAATCATATTAACATATACATAATTTAACCCAAAACATAAAATGCCTTGTAGATTAACATGTGCATTTTTAATTCTTTTGTTGTTATAGGTGATAATCCTTATTTCTCTGTCCAGAATAAGGTTTTAGAGTTCACTGATAGATCGGAACCTACAGTTTGAAAAACACTATTTAGGGGCTGGTAAGGTGGCTCAGTGGGTAAAGGTGCTTGCCACCAAGCCTGACGACCTAGCCTTAATCCCTGGAACTCTCAAGGGTGAAAGAGGACTGACCTCCAATAAGGTCGCCTCTGTTCTCCACAAACACACTGATGCTAGAGTGTGCATTTGCACACATACACAAATTAGTAAATGTAAAAGTGTCTTGAAGTCCAAAAAAAAAAAAAACCAACCTAACCTTTTAATCTTAAGTGTTAGCGATAAATATATTCTTGTGTTCCTTCATCAGTTATTTGAGTAAGAATGATTTTCCGGCTCCATTTTTCATGTCACTTGTCTTCTATGAAATTCTTGGTATTTTCTATTATGTCTTCAAAGATCTACAACCTTTATTTGGCGATTTTAATCATTTCTCATTGCATATAATCAAATAGAATATTTAGGGGATTTTCTTTATTTTTGTCATCTAGATAACCCTATTGCCTTTTGGTTTAATAAATTATTTCAATGATTGGTACATGAAGGAGTTTGTTTTTGCTTTGACTTTTTTTTTACTTTTGTTTTTCTAATGTTTCTGTGCTTAATTCTTTTTTTTATTCCATGTGTCTTTTGCATATTGTATTTTGATCCCATTCAATCCCTGTGCCTTTGAATCTGCCCTCTGTCCCGTCCCCCTACAACCAAAAAAACCAAAAATCTAGAAAAAGAAGGAAGAAAATAAAATGAAGAAAAAATAGGGAGAAAATTAAAATGTCTTGTCATGGAAGCTGCAGTGCCACCCAACAAGCCACGCTCTATGCCCCCTTGCCCATGCATCTGTGCTTGCAAGTGTCATTGCAAAGAGTCATTAGTCTGGTTCAAGGCTCCTGCTCTCCACTGCACAGTCAACTCTGGGCCCCCACTAGGAATCTTCATGGTCATCCCGCTGCTGCCCAGAGTTGTGGAGATCCTACAGCTTTGGGTCTGCGGATCATGTCCCTTCACATGGAACAGGGCATGTCATAACCCTGGGACTGGGCCTGGCTGTAGGGTTGATCCACAAGATGGAAAATGAAGACCGCTCTCCCATGGTCACAGTTTCAGGGCTGACTCACCCACACCTGCTAACAAGGTTGGTTTTTATCTTGCTGCCCTGCAGAGATGCAGGGCCTACCTACTGTTTTGAGCATTGCAGCTGATGAGGGTCAGGGATGGCTCTCCCACTCTTATGGCCACAGGGCCAGTTCTCCCACTGCCTCTGGCATTGATAGGCGGGGGTAGGGGTGTATTTCTCCCCCTCCCAGGTTGCCATAAGACAGATGGGTAATGGGGACAACTCTTCCATGGTCATAATTTTGGGTTTTTCATTTAGGGGTCTTTAGGGAAATCAGTCAGGAGTGTTTGAATCTCTGTATCACCTAGCCGAGTTTTGAATATTTTGGAGATTATTTCCTGTTTCTTTATATTAATAGTGATTCTAATGAATTATATTAAAAATGTGGTCATCATGTGATCTTAGCTATCATTCAGTACATAAAAATTAAATGAGGTATAGGTTTTACTCATAATTGCTATTTTCAAGTTACTATTCCTTTACAGGGAACCATAAAAAATACATAAAATTACATTAGTATAGCTGTAGGAATTTACAAAGGATGTAGAAAAAAGCATTTCTGTTCCAAATTGATACCGTTGAAACTAATACTTAAACTAAGACAGAGTAAGAAAGCTCCCTTTGTGGTATGACTAGAGGTAGAGAAAACGGTGCTGTGGTGCGGTCTGAAGACTAAAGCAGGGTTACAAACAGCGTATGCAGCAAAGGCCATTAATGTAAACGGCTTGAGGTATAGCAAACCAGGCTTTATTATGGATAAGGAAAGTTCTTGAGTCATTTATTTTTGTTTAAATAGTTCATGTTTGCATTACAGAATTTCATGGATGCCCCTCCTTTCTTTCTTTCAGACACAGAAACAAGTGAAAAAATACAAGGAAGCGGAATACTTGAGTTATTTGCAAATCTGTTGACGCCACAGTCTTCCTGCACAGCCAAAGTAGCCAACATCATAGCAGAAGTAGCCAAAAACGGTGAGGTTTTCATCCAGAATTTTCCACTCGGAACGTCTTCAGTTTTACACCTTACTTGTCAGTACGTTTTATTGTGTTTTAATTTCATAGATTAGACTTTTTCTACTTCCTCTTTCTTTGACTTTATGTTCCTATTGGAGATGACTCTCGCAGTTATTTTCTTTATTTTGTTTGCACTTACTCAGAGTAGAATAAAGGGAAGCTACTATTTGTCTCCGTTGTTCTTCTATCCTTTCTTAGATTAGGTCTGAGAGATTTGTGTCGCTTGCTCGTCCGTCTTATCGCAGGGAGCTGGGTTTTCTGCTGTGTGTTGGCTGGTGGTGTACCCACAGAGCCTGCTGCTTTTTCCCCCTGCCCTTTGCTGTTTTCAGCTGACAATTGATAGCAACAGTACAGTTGCAATGTCTGGAAAACAGACGTTCTGTTTTCCACTCTTGCTGCCATAGAGAACAATTATCTTTTCAGTTCTCTACTGAAAGCCCTTTGGGGAAGAAAAATGATAATATAAATTATATAATACTCAATTCATCAAATTGTGTGATGTTGTAATTTAGGGGGAGAGAGGGGTGCGTGTTGTGTTCCCCAGCCGCCAGGCTCCCAAGCCCCCAGCCGCTGGCCCGCTCAGCTACTGGTTGCTTGCACCCGAAATAACCACGTGAGGACGGTATTCATTTAAACTCTGCCTGGCTTATTATCACTAGCCTTTTCCCGGCTAGCCCTCAACTCACAAACTAACCCATTAAAAAAGTCTGTAAGCCACCACGTGGTGACGTACCGGAAAGGTCTAACCTGCATCCATCTGCGATGGTGGCTCGTGGCGTCTCGCTCACTTCCTTTCTTCTCCTCCCAGAACTTCCGTTCTGTCTACTCCGCCCACCTAAGGGCTGACCCATCTTATAAGCCAGGCAGCTCTTTATTCAACCAATAAGAGTAATATAAAATACAGGAGAACACTCCCACATCAGTGTGATATATACATATATATATCCAATGACAGGCTCCTTGGAAGAAATATTCCAGGAGCCTTTTTACATAATTTTAATTTAATCAGTTTTGGCAAACACCAAACAAGTAAAATAACCTTTAAGCATAAGGGAGACTCTCAAAGTTATAATAATATTTAGTATGTTTCAGTTGGACAGAATTTGGTATTATGCCTTTTATTCTAATATGTTTTTTTTTAGATCAATGCTTTTCACAGGAAATTTAAAAATTTTTGATTTCATTTGAGTAATTACCATGCTAATCGATTTTGCATAGAACTGTTGTTTGGGCTGGTAAAGTGATGTACATTTATGTAAATTACCAAAATGGAACTGGCACAAAACACTTCCCTTATTTAAAGATCATCAAAATGCCTTTCAAGTGTCAGTGAGCATCTGTATTGGTAAATCATATTTGATTGTTTACCGAAAACTGGTTCTTTATGATTTATATGCCATTATCTAAGATACTGACCTGGCTTGAAAATGGAGCCTCCTAAGATGCTATTTGTTAACTTAAATCAACCTCTTTTTATAGAAAGCAGCTTGGGTTTTTAAGATAAGTAATTTATTTTTAATCTCAGAGTGTAGATTTTGAGAATTCAGAAGACAGGCTTCATTTTGGTCATAAGCCTTGTCCTTATAACATGCATTCTGTATACTGACGGCACTTCTGCTAGCAGAGATTGCCTCTACATTTGCTGTGGAGGCTGCTGGCTGAGTCCTAAAGACAGAATAGAATGCTGAGCACTCTCAGTCAGGCTAATGAAAGGTGTATTACTCCTCTAGTGAAAATAATGGGCATATTTGGATGTTTATTGCTCAGTTAACCTCATTTTTTTTTAAATGAGTGGCTGAGAAAATGGAGTAGACTTTTACTGAAAGTCTTTTTTAACATTTATTTAGAACACAACAGCATATTCATTTGAGTTTATACTTCTTATTAGAAACTTGACAGTAAGAAAAGATTAGCATATGAACCATAGAAAAATGAGGTTAGAGGTGATTTTTTTTTCATGGCTATGCAGATTATGTAACTACAAGGAAGAAATATTAGCGTATAACCCAGGTTCAGATTCAGCATAAAATGTGCTTAAATTTTATTCGCATATAAAAGAATGCAAATATTGATAGACTCAACTATGTTCAAAACTCAATGAGACATTCAAGCTTGATGTGGAGTGTAATTATAATTATAGTAGTAGACATTTAGACCTTTTAAATAAATTTTTCCAGTATATGATAGACTTAAAGCTGATTTGAGGCAATAGAGAAATAAGCAAGACAGAGATAATCTATGAGTATTTCCTTCCCTTAAAGTTGGGCTTGTCCTGGGTAGACTGCTCACCATGTGAAGTATATGCTGCACAAGTGTGAGCATCAGAGTTCAGACCCCTGGAGCCCATCTGGCCTAATGTGTTAGTTGCCAGCAATTTCAGCACTCAAGAGGCAGAGATGAGATTCCCAGAGCAACCTGACTAACTAGACTAGCCAGAACCAGTGAAATCCCAGTTCTGTGAGACCCAGTGTAAAAAAAGAACTGGAAAGCTGTTCAGAAGACACCCAGAGTTAACTCGGGCCTGTGCACACATGTGTGAACACTCTGTGCATACTTGGTCTTGTGTACATATGAACATGCATACACGTGCAGTGAATAACAAAAACTAGTATTGGCAATTATCTATACTAGTGCTAGTAATTCTCATCCTTAGCACTATTATGTGCTTACCTTGTGTTGTATGATATATGCATTATTCCAAATTCCCGTTGTAGCTTATCTGCTTAAACAAGTACTCTAGGGGATTCTGATGAGTAAGGTGAAGAACCAAGTCTTGGATCATAACCATACAGAATTGGCAGCATGTGTCAACATTGTGCTTTTTCTTCCTACATCAGACTTCCTACCAGAATGCTCATAGTATTAGTAATGAAAGGGATTCAGGGACTGCCCTTCTAGAAACATGGGAGTTTATCATTCAGTGTTGTAGTTTAATATATTTTAACTCTGTCCTTCATTCCGTATCAAGTAGGGGTTTGTTTTAGTGTGAAGTATGTTTGTCTTAGAAACAATACTTTGAAACACCAGGGGGAAATGTATCATGTTGTCTAGTAGGTAAAGTTTACCTTGACACTTAAAAGTGTTTGAACCTTAGCCCATGACTGTGCAAGACTAGCCACCAGCATTATCTTTAAAGATTAGAACAATAAGCCTGGTGGTGGTGGCGCACGCCTTTAATCCCAGCCCTCAGGAGGCAGAGGCAGGCGGGTCTCTGTGAGTTCGAGGCCAGCCTGGGCTACAAGAGCAACTTCCAGAATATACTCCAAAGCCACAGAGAAACCCTGTCTCAAGAAGCAAATAAATAAAACAAAACAAAAGATAAGAACAATAAAGAGAGTGTGTATCAGAACAGAAGCTTGCCATTCCTTTTTTATCCCTGCCTTACTGCTTTCTTCGTACATTAAAAAAAAAAAACTTATATAGAGCTGGGGTTAATGACGGAAGGTTATTAGAAGATAATCATACAGAATTGGCAGCATGAATCAACGTTCTGCCGATGGAGCAGTATTTAGAGCCCCCAGCATTCAGGCATACTCCAGCACTCCTTGCGATCTTTGGGTTACCACTTGGCTCCTTTAGGTAGCTGAAAGTGAGAAAGGGACACAAAATCTCATCTTCACATACTTGATAAGTATATGTGCAAAATTTATAATGCCTGAATATGCAAAAAAGTTCTTTTGTAGTTTTCATGTCAACCTATATTTTATAATGCTGAATAAATATGTAGTTTGGCAAAGAAAAAGTAAAAAAAAAAAGAAATTATGAATATTTTTGCTGAATCAGAGGTGCAAAGAGGTGAGAATCCACTTCATTTGAATTGTATTAATACTGAGCTTAAATCAGTGCCTCCGAATTGAATTACTGTTTGGAAATCCACATAGAATACAAAAAAATCTATGTTTATAGACATCCAGGCATATGTACAAGCGTTTGCAGTTTCTGCTTTCTGTGACTTCCACTGACTTGTCCTTGGTCGTACTGTCCTTGTTCCTTCCCTGTACAATGCTCCGTCTTCTCCGTTTTCCGGAGTTCAAACTGACTGGAGCCCAACCTTCCCTTATTTCATCACATTGCTCTGTCAGAGTAGGTTCTTCACTGCTACTGCTGTACAGGCTGAATGTGCTTTAGAGTCCAACCTGGCACGCATGGGCACAGGCTCATGTGGTATTGACATAGCTGCGTGTATGCTGGGGACCTCTTTGACCCTAGATGGCCATCCCAGCCTCTCCGAGGCCTCCCCAGTGTAATATACAAGTTCTGGAGGTACATATTTGCACGTGTGCATGCATGCATGTGCACGTGCACACACACACACACAGAGGGAGAGAAGGAAGGACAGGTTGATTATTTAAAATTAGTTATGGAGTGCTACCCATCTTCAATCAAAAAGATTTTTAGTTTACTTTCTTCAAAGGCTGGCAAGTTGTCTTCATTGTAACTGAAAATTGGTGTCTATAGCAGCTTTGTTCCAGCCGTGTGCTTCCTGATAAAAGCACCCAGAACATTTAACAGTTTTCATTTTCCCTCATTTTACACATACATATTGATTATAGAGTCCAAGTTTTGAGAAATTGTTATCAGATATACAGAAATTGTTATCAGATATACAGCAAAGGAAATCAATTCCTTGATGCCTGCATTTTTTGAAGGCGTTAGCAGAACTGCAGTCTAACGACAGGTACTATTTTGAAATAAGAGTTTGTATTATACTTCATATTTAAACAGTATTCAATGACATTACCTCAGCTGTTGTAAGCTAGGTATAGCTCGGTGAAAAAGAAATGGACACCTGTCTTGACTTGATTGCATGATAATTTAACAGTTGAAGTGTATAGACAGTCCTGAAGTAAGCATTAATGGGAGAGGAAGCCCATGGGAAACTGGAGGATGTTGTCTCCCTAGTTCATGGTTGTCTATAACATAACTCCTTTTTCTGAGGATATTCTGCATTATTAAAACTGTTGATGAAATATTTAGAGGTTAGCTTTTGAAGTAGAACAGTAATCTCAACCGTGGGAGTTTAAATTGCAGGAAGAGATGCAGTAGGCATGAAATCCTCCAGGCCGAGGATCTGCCTCTGTCACAGCTATTATCTAAAGGGTAATGTTTTGAGAATTTTTTTGATTAAGGAAAAGAGAATGATTGTTTATGGGGATACACATGGGCTCTTTGGAATAAAAACAGACTGAGGAGTGGACCCTTTTGAAAGTGGGAGTGAAGTGTTGGTCATTTTTTTTTAGTAAGATGTTTTACCGTGAAGAACCAGCTCTTTTTGTTCATCAGTGCATTCTGCTCGTGAGCACAGTCTGAAAGGGTACCGCGAAGACCGGCTTTTGGAGAAATTCCATCGGCTGCCCTTCTTTACTGTAATGGTGTCACTGAGAGTCAGCAAGCAGAGAGCAAAGATAAGGGGAAACAGATTTGAGTGACAAGAAAGCACAGTTTTTGCTGGCTGGACCTGTGAATGTGTGCATGTAAAAAGAGCAGAGATGAGTGACCCATAAAATGGGTGTTAATAAAGAGTAAGAATGGAGATGAGGAACTCAGGATTCCTCTAGGCCTTAGCAATTGAAAAAAACCTTTTAAAACGATTCATTGGAACATTGTTTTTAACTTTGAGCTTTCAGAGCGCCTATAGTAATAATTGCACTGTTTGGTCGCTTAGTTTATAGCGTGACTGTCCTTTCATTATCACGTTCTCTGGAAGAACAGTCCCACCATCACGTACTGTTTCTAAACAAACCAGTCATTCTCAGAAGACAGTGACAGCTTTAGCTGTGATAGAAGTTAATTAAAGATATTACTGGTTTGTGGCGGAGACTGCCGACAATGGATAATACCATACTGTTCATTTTTGCGCACTTACTTGTTTCTCTCATCAGGTGTATAATGGTGTTGGAGCACTGTGCTTTTGAACAGGAATATGCTCTTCAGTAGCCTTGAGTATTTCAGTAGTGCGTGTTTATTTTATTATGGGAGATGATGTATGTAAAATATGTACCTTTCACAGTCTAATTAAGTGTGTCTCTCCTTTTCAGAATTTATGCGAATTCCCTGTGTAGATGCCGGATTGATTTCACCACTGGTGCAGCTGTTAAATAGCAAAGACCAGGAAGTGCTGCTTCAGACGGGCAGGGCGCTAGGAAACATATGCTACGATAGCCGTAAGTGTTAAGATTGTGGGAATACATCCGTAATATTTTTTTAATATTTATGATTTTCAGATTAGTTTCAATTTGTTGTTAGGACTGACTTTTCTAGATGGGCCAGTAATCTTTGGCTCTGTTTATATTGCAGAACTGATAGAAAGTTGGGTCATCATATTCTTAACTACGACGTTATAGGAAGTAAATTACCCTGTTTTCACAAGAGGTATTTCCTAAGTAAAGTACATTACTAAGACTGAGACCTTTAAGTTTAGCAAAAATCCATTTATACATCTTTAAATTAGGCCTTAGAAGTATTATCTAAATGAAAATACTTAGGAAGGTTTTTGATTTCTAAGTCTGTCCAAATAAAGTTTAATTAATCGCCATTCAATAAAACCATTCATAAAAACCATCATCTCAAAAGCTAGATTGGCCCACTGCATTTGCATTGGCTCCATTCCAGTTTGTTACGTCATTGCCATCCTGACCACCTCCTGGAACACGGTTCTAGACAGAGTAAGCAATGATCTGTGTGCCGAGTTATTGCAGGCATACCGCAGTTTCTACTTCTCGTCTCACATACACAGGAAACTTCTGAGTTTAAAGCTGAATGTGGTGGCAGAGGCAGGAGGTTCATGAGTTCAAGGCCAACCTGGTCTATACAGCCAGAACTTACCTCAACAGACAAAACCAGAGACTTTCAGTATATTCAAATTAACTAGGAATATCTCAGTTTTCCCTAGATTTTTATTTTCTGAGACAGAAACCCAAATACTTACTCAAATTTATACCACCTACAAATTTATTTTTCTACAACTGGTATCATTTTGCCATGTTTTCTCTGTTGAGTCCATACCTCAAGTGAGTTGTATTTTGCTGTGAACACTATATATTTGGCATATATAACAGAGAGTGCTATAAAATGTGATTATATCTATGAGGATATAAATGTGATTTATATCTATGTGAGAGTACACATATTTACTACAGCTAATAACTAGGGTTTCTTTTTGCTCTGTAATTGTTCTGTGGCATTAGCCTCGTTATTCGTGTTCATTGCTCTTTATTGTGTGTGATGATGTCCAGGACATCTTAAAGTCAAATGTAGTTTCCATTTTCCAATCCCTGATGATGCATATGAAGTTACGTGTGTTCTGCTCTCTTCTTATTCTCTGTATCTTAAGGTATTAGCTTCATTTACAAAACGATAGTTCTTCATATTTGTAATTTTGCATTGTGTGTGTGTGTGTATGCATGTTTGTGTGTGTGTGTGGTTTTTATTCTGCATCATAGGCTATGATCTCAGCTCTCAAAAATTATTCATTTAAATAAAAATTATTTTATAAATACTTAGGAAGATAAGCTGTACACACTGGCAGTTACAGGATGGTTGTATGCACTTACAGAGTGCTATGTATCAGTGTTTGCATTCCTGCTCTTGTGTGTTTGCTGAAGAATTCAAAGCTTTCAAAAATATTTTGATATTATTCAGCTTAATTATTCTTGAATATTTTTTTCCTCCAAACATGAGAGTTATTTCCTGTTGTGAGTCTTTTGTCCTGGAGTTTCACTTTGTAATGACAAAGTAGAAGATATTCAGGGATCTCTCGCCTGCTTCTGCTATGGTTTTCATGCACATACAGTCTTTTATTTCCTATGTATTCTAAAGAACCTTGAAGTCAGGGTGGTAAATGTCAAAATAATAAGGCTGTAGTCTGATGGAACTGGAGTTCACTGTGATAGCATGTGCAGTCTGTTCCTTTGTCTTATGTAATATCCGGTAGAGAGTTTTACTGGCGTGAATCAGGCTGTGACATTAATGTTTTTCATTTATGTAGAAACATTTGTAACTACTTCATCCTTTGAGGACTTTAGTGGAAATTATACTTAAATCGCCAACTGAATATCGTGACTGTTAGCCATAGTTATAACTGCTCAGCATTGGCTAAGAAAAATGAAGGTGGCAGTTTTGCAAAATAAACATAAGTGATTTAGTACTGTAAATCATGTGACAAGATGTAGTCATTGGACTGTGTTCTCCTACCATTAGGACTACTTTCTAATTCTTTTATTTTAAATTAAATTTATGTCAACTTAATGCTTCCTCCAGAATTACTCTAGAAAAACTAGAGTTTATGCTTAAGTTCTAAATTATGAAAATATAGTTCAACACTTGTTGGTTGTGAATTTACTTGAAATGTAGTGATTATTTTTTAATTTGTGATAATTAGGATTTTAAGAAACCTGAAAGGGTTACCTGAAAAAGATTGTAATGGCTTCTATTTTACGTAACCAATCATTCCCCCTTTATCAAGAAAATGGTGTTTTTTTGAGAGAACAGAAAATATTACCAATTAGTAAATTTCAGAGACATGCTTCTTTAAAATATAGCATATTTTAAAGTTCATACTTGTTCTTGCCAAATTTAACCTGTCAGACCAATTAGGTGAGTTGTATTAGTGTGCTCCAGATGAACAGCTTTTTAGTCTTCAGGGGCGGTAGTAGGTGTGCAGTAGAAGAGAAACCAGCATTTACAGAGGTTACTGTAAGCAACTCACTGTTGGAGAAAAACTGAGAGTGTGTGCGTGTGTGTGTGATAGACATTTGCTAACGGATCTTTAGCTCACAGTTTATCTGAAAGAAATAAAATTCGTGGAGCTCTAACAGGCTTCAGGTTTAGTCACAGCCTTGTCAGTTCCCATTATAGGTGTTCTCCCTAAATGGAAGGAAATGTCCTTATGTAATCCCCACACCAGGAAACCAGGAAACTGCCGACACATCTAACAAATGGATGAAGGAGGGCTGTGTTGCTGATGAATCTTTTGAATCTATCTCCCTTTTGTATGTGGAGGTAAAAAAAAAAAACAAAAAAAAAATGACTGGGAACATTTCTCACTTAAAATTGTTGAGTTTGTTTCTTAAGGCATTTTGTTACGGATTCCTCTTTCAAAGCATCCAAATAGACTTTTGATGCAAGCAACATTTTAAAATTTGTGTGCCAGAGTAACTATTATCTTTGCCAGAGTAACCATTTAGAGAAGTTTGACATCTTTTAAAGAAGACAGAAAAATTATATTTCAGTTTGGAAGGAGATCAGCAAAGCTCTGTGCATTTTAGAACCTGCTCAGGAATGTTGTTTTAAACAGAAAAGTAGTATTCTATTTCAGAAATGCTCGTTCTGTGTGCACAGCCCCTTCAAGGCTTATATTTAAAATCTCAGAGTATGATTGCATTACTTGGATTTTTTTTGGTAGCATTCCTTATTTCTATTGCTTCTTTACATTTGTATAGAACTACAGATATTTAAAATTTCTGATGTGATTGCGTGTTCCTACAGCTCTCAAGGTCCACAATAATGTCTTATCTGCATTTGTCATTCCCAGGGATACATTGGTTATTAGGGACTTGAGTTGCTGTTTGCTGATATTATTGCTTGAGCTCAGGAAGTAGCATTTGATACGCTAGTTAAAAGACATGACTAGGGGCTAGCAGAAATTGATTACATTAAATTATATACCTACCCTTTTTATATAAAGAGCAAGATTAACATTAATCAAAATTTAAAATTAAATACGCTGCTTTTAGTAATAAAACAATACTTGTTATTATATAATCATATTATTAGAATGTTAAGCATATTTAAGAGTCTTACATGATGTACTGCCTCACTAACACAGAAAATTATAGTCCTACTTCCTGAATGAATGAAATAGCCAAAATGAGTTAGTATTCAGGTTTGCCAAAGGCAGTGTTTGCGAAGTGAAATGAATACTGCTTATTTAATCAACTTCAAGTATACCAAAAAGTTAGTCAAATACACACATGTACCTATTTGTATGTTAATGATTCTTAATGTGTTACATGATTGATTGATGTGTGGATGGGGGCGTGTAGCATACATACAAATGTGCAGAGGTAGGCTTCAGGTATTTTTCTCTACCGGAATCCTCATTACCTTGAGACAAGTTTTCTTCCTGAACCAAAATCTTGCTGTTTGGACCAGGCTTGTTAGGCAGTGAGCTGTCGGCATCCAGCTGCCTCCATCCCACAATGCCAGAGTCACAGGCACCTATAGCCATGCCCAACTTTTTTAGTGGGCCTTGGGGATTGGCAATCAGGTCCTCTTGTCTACTAAGCCATCTCCCCAGCCCCACTGTTACATTATTTTTGTATAAGGGCCAAATAATCTAATAATATCTGCAAATGCAGAGAAATAATAATAGGTAAAAATGTTTCATACTGAAAGTTGATTAGATGAATAAAAGGGAAATGCTTTGAAATTGTGCAGGTAATCAATATTTGCACCAGCTCTATTAAATAATGTGAAGGGAGAGACTAGGGCATTACACATTGGGTCGGTTCTTGGTTAGTATTGTACCAGGTTTAAATAGGATTAAATATTTCAGTAACTGATTCTTTACACTTTGAAATTTCTTGTCATTAAACTGGTGTTGAGAAACACAAGCTGAGTAGATTTTCACTGTTAATAAGCGTATCAGAAAGGAATAAACTACGTGTTTGTCCATGCTTGATTAGTCTCCAGGTAGCACTGTTATAAAAAGCAGCGCGTTAGCTAAAACATGAAGTAATAATTTTCTGAGCAAGTGTTTGTAGTTTCACAGATGTGTCGGCGGGACTGACCTGGTGAGAGTTCTGCCTGTGACAAAAATCGATGATTTGGGTATGGGGGGCAATAAGAAACCACAGGTGTTCTTCATACTTGCTGTTTTTCAATCCTGGATGCCAGGTTGCTTTCTTGTGCCGTAGGCAAAATGTCTGATGGCCGTTAGCTTGACTTTTCCTGATTATTAAGACTTAGGTGATGTAGGGAAGTCACTTTCTAAAGCCCCAGGAAAAGGAGTTTGTGTTTTCACTCTTTTACCACTTTCATTTTTCAGCTTAAAAACCAATTAATACATACTGTCCTCTGTTGTTTTAAAGAATGTCATTTTATAAGTCATCTGTTGATATGAAGAATTTTTAGAAAGAATTATCAGACAGTTGTAACTAATATGAGGTGTGCAGTGCTCAGAGTATTAGTCCCAGCAGGCACAGCGTTGATGCACCCACCAGAACCCATGCTGTGACCTCATTTAAACTGCATCTGCGGTACCAGAGCTTAGGGACATGAGTTTACCTCTTTTCTTCTTGTCCTGATCTGGTATTATATGCATAAATACATGAAAACTTTGATATATTCCTACATAAAGGCATCATTTTAGTGTGAATATGGTAATGTCACAAAATGCAAGTTTATGCTTTTCATGTGAGTATTTAATGATCATCATGGTCTTATCCTCATGGTCCATTTTTATAATCCCACTAATGGAATATTTATAACTTTTGCATTTGTGTCTAGTTTTTAATGGATGCTACCTGCACCTGGAACATGAAAAAAACTGCTTTTTGACTTTGAAAAATGATGTTAATATGTTTGGTAATTTTTCTTTATTTGAAAGCTTAAATAGATATTTGAACATGCCTTTAGACACTAAAAATTCAGTGTTTGGCAATTTACTTCCCTAGTAGAATTTATAAATATCTTTGATATGTTTTTATAAACAATATAGGTATGCCTATTACTGACTCAGAAAAATATAGTTTCTTTTGCACTTGGTGGAATTAAATAGTAGTATATGTTGTAAGAGGAGTAGAAAAAAGACCTTCATAAGCATACAGCTCACAACGGCAGAGTCTGTGCTTCACAGAACTGATACCTGTCTGAGTGATTTAGCTCATTGGCTGCCGGCATCTTCAAGTACGAAAGACCCTTTTTTTAGCAATACTAGTGTTCTCCCTTCTTCTTTTGAGGCTATTAATCACATAATAAAGATTATACTTGATAAATTTATGGGTTGAGAATATAAATTTATACTGTGGAAATATGAAATCTAGAATTTGGTTAGGGAGGACAAGATGCTTTGGCTGGCTTCAAACTCAACATCCTCCTGCCTCAGCCCCCTCCACACTGGGGCTACAGATGTGCTGCCACAGCGGACAGGACTTCCTCTGTGGGAGGATGCATCTTTGTCATTTATAGGACATTTATCTAAAGTCCAGCTCAGGGTTGGTCATTCCTCACAGTCGTCAGAGTCATACCACCAAAGGTAGAACACTAACTAAAGAAGAAGGAACCTGTTGAAGCTTCTTGTTTTTCCTCAGCCTTCTATAAACAGAGAAAAATCAACCTCCACTGAGTCAGATTGAAATCAGAAACACCTTCATCACTAGAGACAGGTGTCTAGAGTGGACTCTGTGTCTCCCCGAGGGTGGAGCGGTTTGCCGATGCTGAAAAGGCAGAGGTGCTGTCTTCCTCTGGACTTTATTGTTACTCCTGCATGTTCTCATTTTTCTCTGCTGAGAATCATGAGTTCTGTGGTTCTCACTGGCACACGGAGGAGGAATAGGTGTTCTCCTCGGATCTGTGTCGCTATCATTTTAAGGTGCTGGCTGCAAGCAGTTGGGGTAAGAAATGATTTATTTACACTCCCAGGGGAATTTTTGAGGGGAATCAGGGCTGGAACTCAGGCAGGAGTTGAAACATAAACCAGAGGAATATTGCTTGCTGACTCCCTCCAGGCCCATGCTTAGCTAGATTTCTCACGCAGCCCAGGACGACCTGCCCAGTGAATGGAATAGTATACAGTGAGCTGGGCCCTCCTGCATCAGTCAGTCAAGAGAACCCCTGTTCCTAAGACATGCCCACAGGCCAGTTGATCTGTGTGGGCCCTTTGAGGCTTCTTTGAGGCTCTGTCAGGGTAACAGTTAAGACTGACCAGGACACAGGTCAACAGTAGCTTTATATATATATGGAAATGAATACTCAAAAAGAATTCAAAAGAATGAGAAGGACTTTTTAGTCAGATGGGATATATAGAATGAAGTGAACCTTGAGGAACTAGTAATGGGAGTAAAGCTACCTAGGACTCCTGTTTTTGAAGTGCAGACCCCTGGAGAGATGGCTCTTGCTGCTCTTGTATGGGGTAAGGATTTAATTACCAGCACCCACATGGCAGCTCACAGTAGCCTAATTCCAGTTCCAGGGCATCTCGTATCCCCATTTGGCCTACACAGGCAACTGGCATGTACATGGTGAATGTTCTGCATACAAAACACACATACATATAAAGGAAAAATAAATAAGTCTTTATAATTTTATGTGTCACCTTACTGCACCACAGACTAAACTGATATTTGGTCAAACACTGTCCTATAAGTTGTTAGGAGTTGGTACATAGAGTAAAGCCACTTCCCCTTATTCATTCATGCTCTTGAAGTCCCCATAGAAAAACAAAAACACTGACCCTCCCAGGAAAGTGAGGGGTATCTCCTGCAGAATATACTGCTGAGAAATTGGTCTTTCAGAACTTAACTTATTCCTAATATTTTATTTGAAGCATCCAAACATTTACATAATGTATATTGATGACCTCCTCCCATAAAACAAAGCAGATAAATCATTTTAAAAATAGAGAAATTTCGCCGGGCAGTGGTGGCGCACGCCTTTAATCCCAGCACTCGGGAGGCAGAGGCAGGTGGATCTCTGTGAGTTCGAGACCAGTCTGGTCTACAAGAGCTAGTTCCAGGACAGGCTCCAAAGCCACAGAGAAACCCTGCCTCGAAAAACCAAAATAATAAAAAAAATAAAAATAAAAAATAGAGAAATTTCAACATGGTCTAACTAATCCCTGCCAGATATTACAGCTACAGAGACTGAATCTGGAGAGTTCAGTGTTCAGGATCAGCAGCTCCATTAGTGATAACATTGACTTCACAACCTTGTCTCTGGTCCATTGTCTCTGTGAGTACTGTATTTGTAGAAGTTGTTATGAACGTGTAAATACTCTGTCATTAAATAAGTACACTTAAGCCTCTGCCTGAACTCTCCAAATGAAAATATAGGAATATGTATGTCCTGAAAATTTCTCTAAAAGCTAATCTTAAATGAACATTTGTTCAATTAGTTATAAATTACAAAAATAAATACTGTGCAACTGAATGAAGATAAAGTAAAATTGTATGAAAAGGAAAATGTTATATTTTTGATGAGTCATAATTCTGTTTTTATTCACTGTAAAAACGTGCAAAATAAGCCACATATAATTGAAAAATACAAATATGCTATTTATTACCAAAGAAAATTGGGGGCTCTAAATTCTACCATGTTTTAATTACATGTTAATGTTTCTACATTGTATAGCTTTGAGAGGCTAGCTCCTTATAGGTTTGGTTTTATTTTTAACAATACAATCTAAAGTTTTAACCACTGCGTTCATTACAGACTTGGGTAAAGGAGAAAAAGGAAACATTTAACAGCTGGAAACAGGTTGACATTTAGATCTCTAAGACTCCTTTTCATTGGTTTTGATCTGTTCTGGGGATTGAATCCAACAGAGATAGTGCTGAGCTGTATCTCTCCAGCCACTCTTCTGTTTTGAGTTTAGGGTTTTGTTTGTTTGTGGGTTTTTGCTTTGTTTTTTATTTTCTTTTGTTTTGTTTTTATTATTTTATAAATAATACCAATCAAAATTTCCACTTCCTCCCCTCCTCCCACTTCCCCTCCTGCTCCCGCCTCCCCCTCCCCCTTCCCCCTCCAGTCCTAAGAGAGGGTCCTTTAAAAATATGTATATAAACATGCTAAGCTTTATTTGAACCTTTGCCCTTGACATTTTCTCTCAATATAGAAGTATGTGCAAACATTGTTTGCTTTATTTAAAAACAAAGGACGTTTGATTTAATAAATTCATAGTAATAATTAAAGTAATTTAGATAAAAATTTGATGGTTTAACTGTTAACTAGTACAGTAAAAAAAAAATTAGGTATATCAAGTTTTCAGATGCATAACTATGGCTTTATACTATTTCTTCTGCCCAAAAAGGGTATTGATGAAAAATCTGAAATTATATCACCCTTGTAATTGCCCTGGGTATTGTCTTCTTTTCCTAGGATGTAGAGTAAGAATGAAGGCTTTTGTCCAGCTCTTACTTAATTTTTATAAATAAATACTTCAGTCTTGGTCAGCCTCAATTTATTGGCATGACAATAGTGAGGTTGGTTCATTGTATTTCTGACAATTGGTTTTTTTTTTTCACACTTAAAGTGAAATGAAATTGAGCTAGACACAGCAAAATCTTACAACGTGCCAGTAGGAAACCAACAGATAGTTTGATCTGGATGGGTTAAGAAACATCAGTGAGGGAGGCAGGTAGACTGACTAACCCTCACTCAGCTCCTGCAAATCCATCCCCAACAGCACAGCATACCTGCAGTGGCCTTCCTTCCCCACCCCCAGCCCCTATCACAACTTCCTTGACCCCACATACTGTTTTATCCCAGCCTCAAACATCAGCAGCCACTCCCTAGGAACCCACAGGTCACTCTGACCAAGGAAGCAAGTAAACTAACTGCAGATCTTCACCTCTTCTCCATTCCTCAAGTCCAGGTCCCATTCAAATTCCCAGCTCTGTAGGAGACCTGCTGTGGCCCTTCCTCACTCTCTGTCCCCATTCCCAGGGGACTAAGCACATCCTGGTGGAACACCTTCTTTTCTTACTCCTGTGAACCCCTGAAGTCCCCTTCCTCCTAGCCCATCCCCATTCCTAAGTGTCACCACCCAATGCCTAGAACCACATTGTACCAGGAGTCCCCAGTGGACATACCCATCAGGATCCCAGAAGAATCCCTACCAAGCACTTCATAGCCACCACCCCCTCCTAAGAACCAGAGAGGGCAACAAAAACCAGAGAAAAAAAAAACACACCCCCAACAAAGATAACACCAAATAGCACCTAGAATTATAATGTTCCCAAACCCAGAAACATCGATGTCAGCATAAAAACTTTTCCTGGCTAGATAAAACACTAGTTTTCTCCTCTCAAATAGCGATTTGTTTTGTGATTGGCATATATTTCTTGAATTCATAAGTAAGTGAAAATAATTACTGTTTTTTCAGAAACTTGCTTCTGATGTTAAAATTGATTGACAACAAACCCTCTGGATACAAATGATGAATTTAAGGGCTGGAGAGGTGGCTCAGCAGTTAAGAACTCTACCTGTTCTTCCAAAGGCCCTGAGCTCAATTCCCAGCAACCACATGCTGGCTCACAACCATCTATAGTGAGATCTGGTGCCCTCTTCTGATCTGCAGACATACATGCAGGCAGAACACTGTATATATAATAAATAAATCTTAAAAAAAAAAGAAATGATGAATTTTAGAGTGAGGCCAGCCAGTTGCATCATTCTTGCATAATGTTCCTATTGTCTTTTTATTTCTGAGTTATAAAATACTTCCTCCATAGCTATTTGTAATATCTTAATTCTAAACTCTTATTCTTTTAGCCCTGAACTTTAAAATCAAACCATAATTTGTCCAACTGGGCTATTTGAAAAGTAATTATGTAATGTGCATACTACATTTGCAGTGTAATGGGGCTGGAACTTTTTAAAAGATTTGGATAGCTTGGGAATAAATCAGATGAGCATTTGGATGCATTACATGAACCTGTAATTCTCCTTGTCTGCAGTGCCTAGGATCTCTTCACTTTATTCTTTAAACTGTTCTAATGTGCAGTAAGCATGTACTATACTTGGAAATAAACATGAAGGTTAGCTATTTCAGGAGTAAACTGTATCTCATCTGTCTTCCCCTTCTCTCCTTCATGCTTGTTCTTTTGCTTCCCAGCATCCCTGGAAGGCCCTAGAAGAGGCTGATTAGTTGCTGTTACTGTGCTTTTAGACTTTGAGAATTCTGAGCCCAAAGCAACCACTTAACATTATAAATTGCCCAATCTCAGATAATCTGTGACAATACTAAAACAAACACAGATGACTCTTGCAATCCTTAGACTCAGGGGAAGAAGCCAGACATAAAGGCATATGTAATGTAGGAATCCATTTCTAGAAAAGGCCAACTAATCAGTAAGGACAGAAAACTTGTTCCTAGGACCAGAGCCCAAAGGAGAGTCAGACTGCCAACAGACATGAGCAATCTCTGTAGCTTTGTCCTGGAACTAGCTCTTGTAAGACAAGCTGGCCTTGAACTCACAGATATCCACTTGCCTCTGCCTCCCAAGTGCTGGGATTAAAGGCCTGCACTACCACCGCCAGGCATGTGATGGTTTCTTGATTATATACAAATATCAAACTTATCAGTTTAAATCCTTTTGAAGCCTTTATTTTGTTTACTAACTACTATGTCTCCTTCAGACTGACAGCCAAGCCTTTTTGATTGTTTTATGTCCAGTGTACTTGACCAAGGCTAGGCAGTGAGCACCTGTTCTGTATTTGTACACATGTCCATTTCTCCTAAGTTCTGCAAGTTTTCGCTATATATATTTTGAAGCTTTGGGGTTTTTTAAGTTATTAGATGCTTATCTATTTTGGATTAATCTTTATTGTATTATGCCCCTTTTTAATTGTGACCATAATTCCTGTTTTAATATGTGCTAATTCTGACAGTATAGAGATTAACTTTCATTTGTTTAGTGTTTGTATGGTACGTCTTTACCTGCCCTTTAAATACAGTTCAGTGTTCTTCTGCTTCAGGTAGATGATTTGTAGAGACCTTGTTTCTGTTTTGTCTCTTATCTGACTAGCTCTGTCTTCTAAGCAAAAGGCTTAGCCTTGAAACTGCCCTCTTCCCAGCTGCTTCCTGACACCTGAGCTGTCCTTTGTTCCCTTACCCTCTTCCCTTACCCTCTTCTATCTTGTGGTAGATAGCATTTAGTCTCTGGAAACGAACTTACTTTCTTATATACTGGATTGTTGGTATGGAATACAGGTCAAGTCTAATGTAGTAAAGATTTGAACTGGCTTTCCTCTGTTCCCTTTCATCTGAGGTTCTCAACCTGTGGGTTGTGACCCCTTTGGGATGAATGACCCTTTAACGGTGTGTCATATTAGATATCCTGCAGATCATATAAGATTATTTACATTGTGATTCATAACAGTGGCAAAATTACAGTTAGGAATTAGCAATGAATTAATTTTATGGTTGGGGGTCACCACAACATGAGGGCCGTAGCATTAGAAAGGTTGAGAAACACTGCCTTCCATCAACCCAGCCCCAGTTCACACCGTCCTAATGGTGTGCTCTTGTCTCCTGGGTCTCAGAATGCCTTTGCTGGAGGGCTTTCCCTGCAGCCATTAGCAATTGGCGATGCGCTGTGTCATGGGGATTTTCTTCATGTTCTTGCTGCTCTCCTAGTAGTAGTCAGGTCAAATTAATATGAATAAACTAGGGCTTAGTTTGACATCAAGCATTTATTCGGTTTTCTGAGAAACACCACACACAAAATTTATTTATAGTTGGTATAATTTTTCCTGACTCAGCATAAAAAGTCACTCCTTGTTTTTCTTGAAAAAAGAATTTGTGACTAATTTACGATGAATTTGTCTTGGAAGAATTACTTTTAAAAATAAACAGAATTTGAATTATAATGATTAGTGATAAGAAAGTAAAAGGAATAGATTTGAGAGTTTGTTTCCCTTTAGAAGACACGTACAACACACGTTAGGTTCTTTCTGTACCACGGAGGTGGACACAGTAGAAGAGAAAGAAGCAAGAAGCATTGTAGATCAGTGTAACCTCGCCCTGCTTCCTTCAGACCAGCAAACGGACAGGTGTTGAAATGCTGCTCACAGCAAACTTATCTTCACATGGAGACCGCAATTTAATACTTAATAAATCATTACCTTAGTGGTAACAATTTCAGATGTTAAATTCTTACTGAAATTCTTTGTTCTGATGTCTCTGACTCTATCTCCATCCATCAGGTGAAATTTCTCTGGTGATGATCAAGATATACATCAATGTGACTATGGGACAAGGCTAGTTCAGGGACCCTCTCCTCTGCTGGCCAAATACCTAGGTGGAGACATCCCTGTGGACCCCCGGGACTCCTCCATTGCTGGTGGGAATGCAAACTTGTGCAACCATTTTGGAAATCAGTGTAACATGAGGGCTGGCTCGTTGGGGTTACTGTCCTACCCGGTACCCCACAGCCAGCAAGCCCCAAAGAAAATCACACAGAGAGTCTACATTAGGTTATTAACTGATTGGCCCATTATCTCAGGCTTCTTACTAGCTCCCATAAGTTATATTAACCCATTGTCAGCCACATAGCCAGTACCTTCTCTCAGCTGGGCTGCTACATGTTGCCTTGTTAGAGATCTGCGCAGGAATGCCAGGGAAGCTTCATGCTTCCCAATTTCTCCTGTTCTCCTTGCTCCACCTCTACTTCCTGTCTGGTTTTCCCGCCTATACTTCCTGCCTGGCCAATCAGCGTTTATTTAAAACATGATTGACAGAATTGTCCCGCACAAAATCAGTATGGCGGTTTCTCAGGAAATTGGGAATCAACCTACCTCAGGATCCAGCAATGCCACTCTTGAGAATATACCCAAGAGATGCTCAACCGTACTACAAAAGCATTTGTGCTACTATGTTCATAGCAGCATTATTTGTAATAGCTAGAACCTGCAAACAACCTAGGTGCCCCTCAATGGAAGAATGGATCCAGAAAGTGTAGAATATATACACATTAGAATACTACGCAGTGGTAAAAAACAATGACATCTTGAATTTTGCATGCAAATGGATGGAAATAGAAAACACTATCCTTAGTGAAATATCCCAATCCCACAAAGATGAGTACGGTTTGTACTCACTCATTAGTGGACCCTAGCCATAAACAAAGGACATTAAGCTTATAGCTCACCAGCCTAGAGAAACCAAATAGCATGGTGAACCCAAAGAAAAACATATATAGATCCTCCTGGAAGTCAGAAGCAAACAAGATTGTCAGACAAAAGTTGGAAGCACTTGTGTGGGGATAGGGGTGGAGGTTGGAGGTAGGAGTTGGGGGTGGGGTAGGCAAAAGGGAGTGGGTAGAAGGGAGAAGGGAAGAACAGGGGAGAGCTTGGGGGTGGGGAGGCTGGAGATGGAGGAAGGGTAGATATTGGAGAAGGGAATAAGATATCTACATTAAGGGAGTCATTTTAGGTTTGGCAAGAGACTTGTGCTTAGCTTTTACTCTGGTTGTCGGTAACTTTAGAAGTCTTTGTATATCTGTGCTCTGTCACCTTTGGTCTGTTGTGGTGTGCACACACAGCGGTTGCAGAGTTAGTGTCCCCCTCCCTTGCAGGGTGAATAAGGCAATGCTTTTATCATCAAGAGAACTGAATGTGTAAAAGAAACTCTGTGGAGCTAAGAAGGTAGTTGTTTCCTTTGTGAAGCGATGAGAGTGTTGTCTTGTAATCCCAACACTGGAGAGGTAGGCACAGGACATCCCTGAGGCTTGCTGGCTATCTGGCTATCTGTGGTTTAGATGAGATGGTCCCATAGTCTTGTGCTTTTGCATACTTGATTCCAGCTGGTGGAATAGTTTGGATAGGTGTAGGAGGTTAGGAGGTGTGGTCTTGCTGCAGGAAGTGTGTTGCTAGGGGCAGGCTTTGAGGCTCTAAAGCTGTGTGCCCTGTTTATCTGTACTTCTGTTTACCGCTGGAGATGTCCAGCTCCAGTCACCAGGCCTGCCTGCTTCCCTCTGGAAACGGAAATGCCTATAAACCCTTCCTTCTATAAGTTCATGGTCTTTTGTCGCAACTATGGTAAAGTGGCTAATACACCAGCCTTCTCTGATTGGTGAGCCCCAGGTACCAGTGAGAGCTCTCAGAGACCGAGGTACACACTCCAAGACTGACTCTGGTCTCTACATTCAAGTGCATGTGATTCCACACGTAAGGGTGTTGTAAGTTATGGGGGAGAGGTGCGTGTTGTGTTCCCCAGCCACTGGCCCGCTCAGCCGCTGGTTGCTTGCTTATGCCCAAAATAACCACAGGAGAACTATATTAATTCAAATACTGCCTTGCCCATTATCTCTAGCCTTTTCTTGGCTACCTCTCACATCTAAACTAACCCATTATAAAAGTCTGCATGTCACCACAAGGTGGTGATCTTACTGGACTCTTCTAAGATACATCACTCTGCGGCGGGAGCTTCATGGAGACTGGCTCTGACCCAGTCTTCTTCCCAGCGTACGCTTTTCTTTTCCCCGCCTATCTAAGTCCTGCCCTATCAAATGGCCCAGGCAGCTTTTTTATTTAACCAATCAAAGCACAGAAATACAGATGAACCCTCCTTCACAAGGGCACAGAGGTGAACACACTCACAGGTGCTTTTTATTTCATTGAAAACTAAATAATGGGACCAAAATATGACCTCATACACACACTTTTCTCAATAATTTTAATTTTTTCTGAGTAATTTAAAACAAAATTTAGATGAAAGTTTTTTTAGACTGAATAGATTTTACTGTTTATTTTTCTTACAGACCTCACATTTTCTGTTCTGCTTTGTCATCATCACTGAAGTTGTGATGTTCACTCAATCATAAGCCAAGAGTTTTTTAATTTGGTACCTCTCGTTCTCATCTGTTTAGCTGGCATAGTAAAAAAAATCATACATAATTCAAATGCTTGGTTTGATAACTGGATGACCCACATAGCATGAAGTCAGAGACTGACTGATACCATGAAGGCACCAGCCATGATCTGTAACGCAGTGTTTATCCCAGAGTAGGTACAGTGTGATTGATGTTTATTCTTTCTCAGGGTAGATAGACAGTAGATCCGTATTTTATTCACAATACTAACCAGCCATGATCTGTAATGCAGTGTGTATCCCAGAGTAGGTACAGTGTGATGTTTATTCTTTCTCAGGGTAGATAGACAGTAGATCCGTATTTTATTCACAATACTAACCAGCCATGATCTGTAATGCAGTGTGTATCCCAGAGTAGGTACAGTGTGATGTTTATTCTTTCTCAGGGTAGATAGACAGTAGATCCGTATTTTATCCACAATACTAACCAGCCATGATCTGTAATGCAGTGTGTATCCCAGAGTAGGTACAGTGTAATGTTTAATTCTTTCTCAGGGTAGATAGACAGTAGATCTGTATTTTATCCACAATACTAACCAGCCATGATCTGTAATGCAGTGTGTATCCCAGAGTAGGTACAGTGTAATGTTTAATTCTTTCTCAGGGTAGATAGACAGTAGATCTGTATTTTATCCACAAGAATATAACTAGCCATAAAGATTTATGAGGCACTGTTAATATCAGCTGCTCTGTCCTGTGTGACAGAAATGAGACACGGGAAGTCACATACAACATGGTTGTACTCACGAGAAATATCCACACTTTATAACTGAGAGAAGAAACATGTAAGTCTCCTCGGCCTGTTCTAGTAGAAGCTAAGAGAAGTGACCTGGGGACTGGAAAACAAAGGGAACCATTTCTAAATTAATTAATGAATGAAATAGCCTGAGTTTGTCTCTGTGGACAAAGAGAAGCTGGTTTGGTGAGCCCCAGGCAGCGCGGAGAGAACTGCTGGGAGTAGCTAGTAACTCATTAATTACATGTTTTTCTGTTTGTAAAATGAATCTAAAGAACAAAACATGTGGTAGTGAGTGCGTGAAGAAAATCAGTTTTCAGAGTCTGTCTTTCCTCCTCTGTGTCTGTCTTCTCATCCCCTCCCGCAAGGCAGCCTGCTTTTGGTTGGAGCCCTTTTGTCCCTAATGTGAGGGTTTTCCCTCTGTCTTACTGTACCTCGTTGTGCCGGGTTCAGTTGATGTCTCTGGGAGATCTGCTCTTTTCTGGGAAAGGATGGGGGCAGTTCATGGGGGATGGTGGGGAGAACTAGGAGTAAAAGGAGGGGAAGCTGTGGTTGGGATATATTGTATAAGAGAAAAATAAATGAAAATTCATAATTTGGAAGAGCAAGTATCTCTCGGTAGTAAGATGCAGAGTGCTTTAGGTAGAAGCCCTACAGGGTATAACTGTATCTTGAGGAACCGCTGCCCTGATTTCTGTATTAGCTCTAATAGCTGTAAAGTCTGCACTCCCACCAGTGTGAATAGTGTTTCACTTTCCCAGCATCCTCACCAGCATGTGCTGTCATTTGTTTTATTGATCTTGGCCATTTTGATTGGTGTAAGATGAGATCTCAAGCTGGTTTTCATTTGTCTTCCATGATAGGCTAAGATGTGAAACATCCAAGTGTTTCTCAGACATTTGTGTTTGATCTTTTGAAAATTATCTTAGTTCTGTACCCCATTTTAAGTTGTTTTCTTGCTGTTCAGGTGCTTTTAGTTCTTTGTGTATTCTAGATACTTCGTCACTGGTAAGCTCTTTCTCCGTCCTGTAGGCTGCCACTTTGCCTGAGTGATGGTGCCCTTCACCTAACAGAAGCTTTCAACTTTGCGAATTCCCGTTTATTAACTGATATATAATTGATCTGTTGATGCCTGGGCTGTTCTTGAGTTCATGCCTATTCTCTACTTTCTCTCCTATCAGATTCGGGGTATCTGGTCTGACATTGATGTCCTTGATCATTTGGAGTTGAGTTTTGTGCAGGATGATAACCATTGATCTGTTTGGGTTTTCCTACACACAGCCCTTCAGTTTTAAGAGGTGTGGCTGTGTCCCGCCGCTGCCCAGCTCCCAGCCGCCAGCTAGCTTATGCCCGAAATAACCACACAAAAACTGTATTCATTTAAATTACTGCCTGGCCCATTATCTCTAGCCTTTGCTTAGCTAACTCTTACATCTGATTCAGCCCATTTCTAAAAGTCTGCATGTCACCATGAGGTGGTGGCTTCCTTACCAGACGATTCTAACATACGTCCATATCGGGTCGGAGCATCATGGCGTCTTTCACACTTCCTTTCTTCCCCAGCCTTCTGTTCTGTCTACTCCACCCACCTAAGGGCTGACCTATCCTAAAGGCCAGGCAGTCTCTTTATTTAACCAATGAAAGCACAGAAGTAAAGAAGGACCCTCCTACACCACCTTCAGTTTGACCAGCCCCATCTTGTAAAGATACTGCCTTTTCTTAAATTAGTTTCCCCCCTTTTTTTCTTTTTCCAAAAATCAGGTGTCTATGGGTGTGTGAAATTATGTTTGCATTTTCAATTTGATTCCATTAATCAGTTATCTGTGTTTATGCCAGTACCATGCTGTTTCTATTTTGTTGTTGTTGTTGTTTTTGTTTTTGTTTTTCGAGACAGGGTTTCTCTGTAGCTTTGTAGCCCTTCGTGGAACTAGCCCTTGTAGACCAGGCTGGCCTCAAACTCACAAAGATCCACCTGCCTCTGCCTCCCAAGTGCTGGGATTAAAGGTGCGCACCACCACTGCCCAGCTCCCATGCTGTTTTTATTACCATACCTTTGTAGTACAGTTTGAGATCAGGGATGGCACTACTTCCAGAAGTTTTTTTTTGTTGTTTTGTTTTGTTTTGTTTTTACATCCCAACCAGTTTTTTTCCCTCCCCTTTTCCCAGTCCCCCCCCAACCCCTCAGTCCACCACTCCTCCACTGTTTATTTTCAGATACAGGCATGCACAAAAGTTCTTTTATTATTCAGGATTATTTTAGCTATCCTGAGTTTTTTATGTTTCCACATAAATTGAAATTTTTATAATTTCTGTGAAGAATTTTGGGGGTTGCATTGAACCTATCAATTGATTTTGGTAGAATGGCCCTTTCTCATGGTATTAATCCTTTTAATCCCTAAGTATTGGGGGTGGGTCTTTTCATTTTCTAGTGTCTTTAATTTTTTTTATTCAATGTCAAGTTTTTATTATACAGGTCTTTCACTTGCTTGGTTAAGACTATCTAAAGATACATTTTTAGGGGCTCTTGTGAAAGGTACTGTTTCCCTGATTTTTTTTCTCCATGTTTGTCATTTGTATTAGGAAGGTTACAGATTTTTGTATTGATTTTTGTATCCTGCTGCATTGCTGGAAAAGTTTATCAGCTATAAAAGTTTCCTAATAGAATTTTTAGGATCTTTCATGTATAAAATTTTGACTGCAAATAAAGATTCTTTGACTTTGTCATTTCCTAATTGTATCCCTTTGGTTTCCTTCTGTTGTCTTACTGCTCTAGCTAAGACTTCAAGTACTATATTGAATAGCTATGGAGAGAGTGGACAACCTTGTCCTGTTCCTGATTTTAGTGAAAATTCTTTGAGTTTCTCTCCATTTAGGATGATGTTAGGGTTTGCTATAGATTGTCTTTGTTATGTCAAGGTATGCCCCCTTGTATCCAGGATGATGTTAGGACTTGCTATAGATTGTATTATGTTAAGGTATGCCCCCTTGCATCCAGGACTTTTATTATGTTGAGCTATGCCCCCTTGCAACCAGGACTTTTATTATATTGAGGTATGCCCCCTTGTATCCAGGACTTTTATTATGTTGAGATATGCCCCCTTGTATCTGGGACTTCTATTGGGCTGCAGCAGGTTTCAGAGTAAGTCTGGAGAGACTTGTGGAAGACAGGAACGACAATAAAGGCTTTCTAAGCAAGTCCCAGCCTAGAGTGACCTAGTGGGATCTCTGGTAGAGAATGTGTCTGAGGGTTGTAGAGAGTCACAGAGGAACTTAAATGAGCTATAAGGGAAGGTTCAAAGTGCCAGCCCGAAAGAGCTTTTGAGTAAATTTTTCAACCCTGATGAGCTCTGTCGTTAGGGAGCCAACTTAGCTTTAAACAGACTACAATTCAGCATGGTAACTCACATGTAATACCAGCACCTGGGTAGCTGATAAAGGAATATTGATAGGATCTCAGGCCAACGTTGATTATAGAGTGAGTGCCCCACCAGCTTGAGCTACAGTGAGACCCTGTCTCAAAATTAATTAAATGGGCTCACCATAGCTTTGTATACCAGGAAAGTAAGGCTTAGTCTAATTTTTAAAATTTTCTTGGGCATTGACAATTTATATTTTGAAAGCTCACACTCAGTGATTGAAGTCACATTCTATTTGAGTTTTGTAAACATTAGGTTTGGATATGCTGTATATCCATAGAGTGAATATTTAAATTTTTTTAACTTAGTTTTCATTTTCTAAAATGCCATCACATATATATTGACTCATTTTTGCATATTTTCTGTTACCAGAAATTACATTTGTTTTTTGTTCAGAAGGTCTTGATCTGTGCAGCAGGCTGGCTAGAACTTGCAGTGCTCTGCCTCAACCTCCTAAATGCTAGGCTACAAGTGTGCACCATACCTGGCTGGAAAGTAAAGGTGTGTGTGTGTGTGTGTGTGTGTGTGTGTGTGTGTGTGTGTGTGTGTGTGTGTGTGTAGGCTGCGGTTGGTGGCAGGTGTCTTCCCCTACTGCTCTCTACCTTACTCACCGAGGCAAGGTCTCTCGCTTGTACCCAAAGCTGACGTGTATGGCTAGTGGAGGTAGCCAGCTTGTCCTGGGGAATCCCTTGTTCCTTACCTTCTGAGTGTTGAGTGTTGGAATTGCAGGTGGGCTGCTGTGCCCATCCAACATATATGTAGGCTCTGGGCATCTAAATCCAGGCTTTAAACTGCTTAGGAGCAATCTCAGTGGATAAAATCCCAGCCCCGGAACTTAAATTTCTAAGACTACAGCATTCTCAGCCAGTTTCTCTGACTAGTTACCCTGTAGGTATATATATTTTTTGTAGTCTTAGCTGTTTAGCATAGGGCATAATTGTGCATCTGTGTATCAGTATAACTATTAGGACATGAAATTATTTTCATTTTAACCTGTTTCCTTAATTTTATAATTAAGAAGTTAGTGTGTTGAATGTGTGTATATGACTATGCCAAAAGAAATGGTGTATTAAGTTTCATATCATCAGGTGATTGAGCATCGCATATAAATAAATAGTTGGCCCTAGTCCAGTGTTTTGTCTTTTTTGTTTTTGTTTTGTTTTGTTTTTTAAGTAGAAAACTAGAAATCTTTCATTTAGGAGCTTCTTAGCAATCGCTCCTTTGGGAGCTCCTTTCGGGGCTTGCCCTTTGGTTCTCACAGCTGAGCTATCCATTATGACATCAAGTCAGTAGTTTAGCTCCTGAACCGTGAGTGTGACTAGTTTGAATTGAGAGGTAGCTCTAGGGTAAAATACTCTTAGATTCAGGAACTTTGTTTTAGAGAATACAAAACATTTCACTAATAACATTGATTGCATGTTAGAATGATAATAGTTTGACATTTGGTCAAATAAAATCACAGTAAAACGTATTACTTGCCTTATTTTATTCTTTAATGTGGCTTCCGTATGTTGCCATCACGATTCTGTGCTATGGGTAGCACTATTCCATAGACTGTCTTTTTATAGGAAGTGGTAAGGCTTTAAAAGGCACACATCCCTTTCCATTCCTGTGTTCCAAGGTTGGGAAGTCTCCTAAAGCAGTTTGCACGCTCCAGTGCTGAACGCCATTTGTGTATTGTAGGCTCACAAGTGTGTTTCATTAGCATTTCAAATTTGAAGCATGATGGTGTAAGTTAGAAGAGAGAAGATCAGGAAGAATAAAGCACAGATCAAGAGTGAAAATATGATAGAAAGTGCTGCTAGACCCTAGCACATTCAGTAATTGTGTATGCTAACCTAGAATTACTGCATTCTAGCCACTTTTCTTTGACAACAGACTTTGAAAAACACACATAGGAGGATATATGTATTGTTTTCCAAGTTAAGGAATGAACACGTTCACCAGTTAATACTACTTAGGAGGCTGTGGACATGGCTCAGTGATAGAACTCCGGTATACTGTGTGTAAGGCCCCAGGTTCTCTTCCTCACAAACCCTGTCCCATCAGAAGAGGATTATTTTACTCCTGCTTTTTAAAAAATCTTTAACAATTTCATCGTGAAAGAGGGGTTTGAGTTTTCCCGCCATCTACGGACACTCAAAGTTCTTTAAGCTCCCATCTTAGCCAAGTGAGGTACTCTGTCTTCTTCCTAGAAAGTGATCGTCTGTGCCCCATCCCACCCCCATGTTCATCTTTATTTGTTTTGTTTTCCTTCTGTCTGATTTTCAACAAGACATTTAGTCACCCTGCTTAGGTTTATCTTCAAATTATTAAATAAGGGATAAACAATATTATGTTTTGTATTTGAAATTGTAAGGTCCATTTCCTTTATTTTATTTTATTTTTAATTTAATTCTTTGTTTTACAGATGAGGGCAGAAGTGCAGTTGACCAAGCAGGTGGTGCACAGATTGTAATTGACCATTTAAGGTCCCTGTGCAGTATAACAGATCCCGCCAATGAGAAGCTCTTGACTGTCTTTTGTGGCATGCTGATGAACTATAGCAATGAGAATGGTAAACAACACTGAACACTTGCTTTATCTGTGGGGGAAGTTCAAAGATTTTTTTTCTATAATATACAACAGATATTTGAAAACTGAACAGATTCGTAAGTGATGCATAAAATTAAGAATTAACTTACAGCGTTTGAAAATTACAAAATGACTTGAGGTACAGAATGGAACTTTGAAGGTTTGCTCATGTTAATATTTAAACCTAAAAATCAAATGGCCAGTATAGTTTAAAACTTCTTGCTCTGACCAGTTTAAAAAGAAATAGTGTTAAAGTAGGCTCGCGTTCCTGACTTTAAGTACCAGGAGTAGTTTTCAACAAGCATTGCCTTTAGATGGAAATTAATTTATTCTAGTTATGATATTTATTTGGAATGAAAACCATTCAATAAAACTGAGCTTTAGAATAAAAATAAAAAGTAACTGGGAAGAGCTCATTTTAGAAATTAGTCTGTAAAACAATTTGTTTTCCCTCTAAGGCATTTTTAGGACCTGTCAACAAATTACACTTTCACGTACCCTACGGTTGTTTGTTACTGGTTGCATATGCAATAATAGTAAGTTTTCACAATACTTTTGTGTTAAAGCATGGCTCATTTCTCTTTATCTATGTAAAATACTGTGTGAATGAGATGTTCCAGGTTCATAATGGCCTTGCATGTAACAGACGTCCTTCTGAGATTTGTTTCAGGTGGTATTTTAAGTTTTGCAACTGTATATTGGATATCTAAGGGTTTTTTGTTCTGTGTTTAGAATGAATTAGAAAAAGAACACTTGGTAGCTTTCATATGGTCAGTGATTTCTGTTTCTTTCACCTTCACTGAGCCCTTTTAGAAGGACCGTAAACACACAGACACCGAAGAGAATTTGGGAAGAGTCCAGTGTTTAGTTTCCGGCTGGAGGTTAGCTCCAGCACACAGGTGTTTGAATTATAGTAAGGAATCTTTGGTCAACTGTTCATGTTGCCTTTTAAACTTCATTTGGAAATCCACTCAAGAAAACGGGAAAATGCCGAGTGGGAGACCGTCTTCGAAATGCCACAAGAGAAACTGCAGCTTCAGATATAATAGACATCTTTAGGAATCTGAGCTAGGATCGTGGTCTTCTGAGGAAGCGGTTTAAAAGCGCATGTAAAACCGAAAAGTGGCCGTGTGGCTTAGTTGGCAGCTGAAGTGCTGGCCACACAATCGCGGTGATCAGAGTGTGGACCCCCACAACCGGGGAGAGCCAGGCAGACCTCGAGGCTCAGTGGCCAGTATAGCCGAAAGGGGGAGCTCCTGAGTTAGTGAGGGACCTTGTCTAAAGGTAGTGGAGAGCGACTGAGGAAGACATCCTGATGTCAGCTTGTGACCTCCACACAGGACAGACACAATGACACAAGGAACCTCCAAGGCATGACGATTCCTAGAGGATCACAGTGAGCAGCCGAGTGTACCGAGGCAAGATTAATACGCCAAGTACCGTGATCATGTGTTTTCTAAGACTAGGCCTTTTCTCCGGTGGGAAATATGCTTGAGAAATAATTTAGATATTGTGGGAAACTATATTAACCTTTCTCATAATATTGTTGGGCAAATGGTGTTATTCCAAAAGCTGAGGAAAATGCCTTTTAAAACTTAGCAGATAAAACAGAAGTTACTCTTAGAACATCTGAAGCCGGCAGAGGCTACTCTTCACCCTCTTTCCTCCCCGGGTCTTCAGCACCCTTCGAAGACATTGTTTCTTGTTGCTAATGTTTTAACTTACTGAACCATATTTTTGCATTATTTACTACAAAACATTTTTATTTTTGTGCCCATATTAGTGACTTTTTTTACTTAAAATTTCTGTTTAAAGACTTAACTTTAGAACTTCTTTGCAAACCTACACTCATAGGATTGGCCCTGTGTACCCAGATGAGTCACTGAGACCCAGTGTACTTTATGTCAGCACGTAATAAGGACTTCCTTCTTCGATGTGGTTACCTCTGAACCTCAGTGCATACCCCTGCACCAGCTTGTGAATTTGTAGAATGTGAGTGATAAACATCTCCCTTCTACTCGGGAGAAAAGGAAATGAACTGTTTCTTTGAATCTAATATTTGAAGCTTTATCCATACTTAAGAAATTTTTTAGCTGCATAACGTTTTTAAATATTGACACTGATTACAGAGAACATAGGTCCCCCATACTATGTTTTTTGAATTATGTATTCGTCCTAAAATGCAATGACACTATGCAGCATATTCTTTCAGATACTTGTTTCTGCCGTGAAACTATCAGGACACTTAGTTTTCAGTTCAGTAAATAAAGAACAGAACCATCTTAAGCATAAGGAAGATGTCTGCTCTGAATGTACTTGTTAGGGGAAGCATTTCTATACTGCTTGATAAAACTGTGTCTGTAACAGGACGTGTATTAGTTTAAAACTTGAGCATTGCTTGGGACTACATTCTCAAGCTATGAACTATTCTTATTTTTACCCATTGGTGAAGCAAAGAGAACTTTTCATATCCAGACTGGTAAGCGTAGAGTGTCAGGGCTATAAAAAGTGCATTGCTGAGCCAGAAATGTTAGAGTGATCATGTATAAAAGCCTGTTTGAATTTGACAGAAATAAGTCTATTTACAAAATGTCACTTAAGATTTTTAAAAATCATAACCATTTTTATATGTGGCAAGCAAACCAAAATACTCAAAATTGTATAGTCCTCCAAAATAACCTGAATATTAATTTGGTAGTTCTGGCTATAGAAAAGCTTGTTAGGGATTTGGCATTCAGCTTGAGGGAATGTGATGGTATTTCCTTTATATGGTTACAACTCAAATTTTAAATTAGGAGCTTCGATCTCTATAGATATTTTACCTCATTAATTTTTTTTAATATTTTTCTTTTTCCCTTTTTTTATTTTAGTCACTTGATAAAATACTGCAGCTTCAGAACACTAAATATTTTTGCTCACTTGTCCAGCCATTAACACAGGTGCTTTCTGTCTGACAGTGGAAGTCCATCCCAGTCAGTCCATCATAAATGGACAGTAGCATACCTGGGCATTGCACCTGATGCACTGAATCCACTAACCATGGCAACAAGCACCTTCAAGTACCACTTATTTCACCCATGGTCACATAAGTGGCAAAGAACTGAGCATCACAAAAGAGTCATGCTGCATATCTCTGGCTTGGGCGAGAACCACATGTCAAGTTCTGATAGATCCTCCTGAATCCGTACCCCCCCCCAAAGTTAAAAATCTTAAATTGATCATTTTAAGTCAGAAATCACCTGTAGTATAGTGTTTGGGTCTATAGTTCCTCTGGTAATGTAGTATCCAGAGGCCACCTGTAGTATGGTGTTTGGGTCTATAGTTTCTTTAGTTATGTAGGCTTCAGTTCTGGATACTTTAATGTTACCTAAAATTTTCATTAATAAAATCAGTAGTTGGAGAAAAACAGTTCTGTCCAAAAGCAATCTTTAATTATATAAGCTAAAAAACACTGTAAATTCTTTATTCTCAAATTAGTTAAAAGGTGGCAGTAGCAGGGAGGGACACCTAAAACAAGTACCATTCCCCATGTGATCCACAAACTTGGTAAGCCTGAATGCGTACACCTGGAAACTACAGCCAACCATATAATCTTAAGTGAACCATTTACAGATCAGAGTAACTCCTTGTGTAGGAGCCTGTCAGTTCGTGGTCACCAGTGCTACAACTGTAAGTAACTATGACAAATGAGTAAGTAATAGATACTATGCTAAAAGGTTTAATATTTTTCGGCTGGTTGATTAGTTCATTTTAATACCAGGTCTCACTATGTAATCCTGGCTAGCCTGGAACTTTCTGTATTGACCAAGCTGTCCTCAGACTCAGAGATCTACTGCCTCTTCCTCAATGGTAGATTAACAGTGGCTACCACCATGCCTAGCTTAATATTTTTCTTAATACAGTTGTGTTAGAGACACAAAATAGAAGGGAAAAATTGTTACAGCTTTACAGCGAAGTTTTAAATGGTAATAAACAATAAAGACTGAATTTGTAAAACATAAACAGTTCTATAAAGGTAAAAAGCATGTTACAAGGAATAAGTTCTTTCTCAGTGTATTAATATACAGTCTAGGCTTCTTCATGTGACCTTATATATACATATGGTGGCTGTGTATTTGAAAATATTCATTTAGTAGCACTGATATTCTTCAGTATCCCCAATATCTATAGCAGTAGTATAGTAGTATGCTTGGTCAAGGGAGGCAATCTGGTGATAAAGGGAATATAATTCCTTGGGTACATTACTGAAGGGTTAATAACTGCATTTGAGAATAAAATGGAGGCCTGAGCCAGCAACCTCTAAGGGAACAGGCCTAAGCCAGAGTGATATATGTGGGACTGGACCCAAGCCACCGACCTCCACCAGAGCAGAACTGAGCCAGAGACCTCCACAGGAGCAGGTCCAAGCCATTGACCTTCACAGGACCAGGCCTGAGCCAGTGACCTCTGCGAGAGCAGACCTGAGCCAGCGACCTCCATGGGAGCAGGCCCAAGCACTGCGCCCAAGCAAGTAACCACCATGGGAACAGGCTTGACCTACCTCCAGGATTGCAGAACAATCTCCAGGACTGCCAAGTGATGTCTGGCTTGACTGTAGCCGTGGCCCTGACTCCATCACAAGGAACAACTATCTGAGCTTTGGATCCACTGGCTCCTAGAAGAGTGATTACCAGAGACATGACCCCAACTACACCAATCAGAGGAAAAGATGGGTAGACACTGTAAGAACACACTCAACACAACAATGAGCAACACGACACCAACAAAAACTAGTTGACTCTAAAATAACAAGACTTGAACACCCCAATAGAGATGAGGCAGAAGAAAATGACCTAAAATATAGCTTTAGGAGATTGATTGAGGGCCTTAAAAATGAAATGAAATGAAAAATTCTCTCAAAGAAATGGAGAAAAAGACAAACAAAAAACTAGAAGAAATCAAGTCCCTTAAAAGAAACCAAGAAAAAGCAATCAAGCAGGTGAAAGAAATGGTTAAAGACTTGAAAACTGAAATAGAGATAATAAAGAACACAATCTGGTAAATTCTGGAAATGGAAAATATGGGAAAACAATCAGGAACCACAAGTGCAAGCATAAACAGCAGAATACAAGAGACGGAAGAATGAATCTCAAGTGCTGAAGGTACAATATAGGAATTAGACTCATTGGTCAAAGAAAATGTTAAATCTAACAAAAACTTAACATTGAATATCCAGGAAATATAGGACACCATGAAAAGACCAAATCTAAAAATAATAGGGATAGAATAAGGATAAGAAGTCTAACTCAAAAGCACAGAAAATGCATTCAACAAAATCATAGAAGAAAATTTTCCTAACCTAAAGAAAGATACGAATGTGAAGATACAAGAAGCTTACAAAACATGAAATAAACTGGACCAAAAAAAGTCCCCTCACCACATAATAATCTAAGCACTAAACATACAGAATAAAGAAAGAAAAATAAGAGCTTCAAATGAAAAAGGCCAAGTAACATATAAACATATTAGAATTATACCTGACTTCTCAGTGGAAACAATGAAAGCCAGAAGGTCCTGGTCAAGCATGATGCAGACATTAATAGACCATGGATGCCAGTTGAGACTACTATACCCAGCAAAATTTCGAGTCACCATAGATGGTCAAAAAAAGATATTCCATGACAGAACCAGATTTAACCAATACCTAGCCACAAACCCAGCCCTACTCAAAGTACTAGAAAGAAAACTCTAACCCAAGGAAGTCAGCTACATCCACAAAAACAGAAAATAGATGATCTCACAGCAGCAAATCACAAATAAGGGAAAGACACACACAATAACATCACCAACAATGAAAACTAAAATAATAGGAGCAAGCAATCACTGGTCATTATTATCCCTTAATATAAATGGACCCAACTCACCTATAAAAAGACATCAGCTAACAGATTGGATACAAAAACAAAATCCATCCTTTTGCTTCTTTCAAAAAACACACCTCAACCTCAAAGACAGACATTGCCTCAGAGTAAAGGGTTGGGATGGGGGAAAAAAATTCAATCAAATGGACCTAAGAAACAAACTGGTGTAGCTGTCCTAATACCTGACAAAATAGACTTCAAACTAAAATCAACCAAAAGAGACAAAAAAGGCTATTTCATATTAGTCACAGGAAAATCCATCAAGAGGAAATCTCAATATTGAATATCTATGCCCCAAATACAAGGGGACCTTCATATGTAAGAGAAACACTACTAAAGCATAAATCGCATATTAAGCCACACACACAAATATTGGGAGACTTGAACACCCCCCTCTCAACACTGGACTTGTCTGGGAAAAAACTTACCAGAGATATAAGGGAATTAATAGATTTTATAAATCAAATGGACTTAACAGACATCTGTAGAACATTCCATCCAAATAAAAATATATACCTACTTCTTAACATCTTATGGAACTTTCTCAAATATTGACCACATACTAGGTAACAAAACCTCAACTAAAACAAAAAAAAAATTTGGAACAACCCCATGTATCTTATTGGATCACCATGGCTTAAAATTAGAATTCAACAGCAACACTAATTCCGAAAAGCCTACAAACACGTGGAAATTAAACAATGCTCACCTGAATCACCAATTGGTCAAGAAAAAAATAAAGGAAGAAATTAAAGACTTCCTAAAATTCAATGAAAATGACCACACAATATACCCAAATTTATGGTACACAATGAAATCAGTGTTAAGAAGAAAATTCATAGCAGTAAATGCCTACTTAAAGAAACTGGAATAATCCCACAGTAGTGAGTTAACAGAACACCTGAAAACTCAAAAACAAAAAGAAGCAAACTCACCCAGGAGGAGTAGAAGACTGAAAATAATCAAATTGAGAGCTGAAATCAACAAAATAGAAACAAAGAAAATACAAAGAATCAATGAGACAAAGTTGGTTCTTCAAGAAAATCAACAAAATAGACAAATCTTTATCCAAACTAACCAGAAGGCAGAGAGAGGATATCCAAAGGAACAAAATCAGAAATGAAAAGGGGGAAATAACAACAGACACAGAGGAAATCCGGAGAACCATTAGGTCATATTTTGAAAACCTGTATAGCACAAAATTGGAAAACTAGAAGGTAATGGACAAATATCTGGATAAATATCACCAAAATTAAATCAAGATCAGATAAGCACGTTACATGGACCTATAGCTTCCAAAGAAATAGAACAGTTATCAAAAGTCTCCTAATGTAAAAAAGCCCAGGGCCAGATGGTTTCATCACAGAATTTTACAATATTTTCATAGAAGAACTAGTACCAATACTCCTCAAATTGTTCCTCACAGTAGAAGCAGAAGGAACATTGCCAAACTCTTTTTATGAGGCTACAATTACCCTGATACTCAAACCACACAAAGACATTATTTAGAAAGAGAATTACAGACCAATCTCACTTATGAACATTGATGCAAAAATAGTCAATGAAATATTGGCAAACCGAATCCAAAACCACATCGGAAAAATTATCCACCATGACTAATTAGGCTTTATTTCAGCAATGCAGGGATGGTTCAACTTAAGAACGTATGTCAGTGTAATCCACTATATATAAGCAAACTGGGGGGGAAAAAAAACACATGATCATCTCATTAGATGCTTAAAAAACCTTCAACAAAATACAACATCCCTTCATGATAAAGGTCTTGAAGAAAGAGCAGGGATACAAGGGACATACTTAAATATAATAAAGGCAATATACAGCACACCAACATCAAACTAAATGGTGAGAAACTCAAAGCCATCCCACTGAAATCAGGATCAAGACAAGATGGCCCACTCTACCCATATATATTCAATATAGTACTTGAGGTTCTAGCTAGACCAATAAGACAACAAAAGAAGATCAAGGGGATACAAATTGGAAAAGAAGAAATCAAACTTTCAGTATTTGCTGATGATATTTTACATACATGACCCCAAAAATTTTATCAAGGAGTTTCTACAACTCAAAAGCACCATCAGTAATGTAACAGGATACAAGATTAACTCAAAAAAATCAGTAACCCTTCTTTATACAGATGATAAATGGGCTGAGAATGAAATCAGAGAAACATCATCCTTCGTAATATCCATAGATAACATAAAATATCTTGGAGTAACTCTAACTAACCAAGTGAAAAACCTGTATGACAAGAACTTTAAGTCTGTAAAGAAAGAAATTGAAGAAGATACCAGAAAATGGAAAGATCTCCCATGCTCTTGGATATGTAGAATTAACATAGTAATCTACCAAAAGCAATCTACAGATTCAATGCAGTGCTTATCAAAATCCCAACAAAATTCTTCACAGATCTTGATAAAACAATAATCAACTTCATATGAAAAATCAAACACAGGATAGCTAAAACAGTTCTGTACAGTAAAGGAACTTCTGGAAGCATCATAATTTCTGACTCTACTACAGAGTTTCAGTACTGAAAACAGCCTGATATTGGCATGAAAACAGAAGGACCAATGTAACCAAATATCAATTCACACACCTACCAACACCTAATTATTGACAAAGAAGCAAAAATAAAATGGAAAAAAGAAAGCACAGTCAACAAATGGTGTTGGCATAACTGAATATCAATATATAGAAGAATGAAAATAGATCCTTATCTATTGTCATGCACAAAACTAAAGTCCAGATGGATCAAAGACCTCAACATAAAACCAACCACAGTGAACCTCATTGAAGAGAAAGTGGGACGTACATTTGAAAGCATTGGCACAGGAGACCACTTTCTAAATATAACCCCAGTAGCACAGACACAGAGCAATAATTAGTAAATGGGACCTCCTGAAACTGAGAAGTTTCTGTAAAGCAAAGGACATGGTCAACAAGATGAAAGGCAGCCTACAGAATGGGAAAAGATCTTCACTAACCCCACATTTCAGAGGGTTGATCCCCAAATATACAAAGAAATCAAGAAATTGGTCATCAAAATAACTAATAATCCAATAAAAAATGGTATGCAAACTTAAACACAGATCTCTCAACAGATGAATTTAAAATGGCTGAAAGACATTTAAGGAAGTGCTGAACATCCTTAGCCATCAGAAAAATTCAAGTTAAAACAACTCTGAGGTTCCATCTCACACTTTTAAGAATGGCCAAGATCAAAAACTCCAATGACAGGTTATGCTGGAGAGGATGTGGGGTAAAAGGAACTCTCCTCCAGTACTGGTGGGAATGCAAACTGGTACAGCCCCTTTGGCTATCAGTATGGTGATTTCTCAGAAAATTAGGAAACAACTTTCCTCAAGATCCAGAAATACCACTTTTGGGTATATACTCAAAGGATGCTCAATCATACCTCAAGGATATGTGTTCAACTATGTTCATAGCAGCTTTGTTTGTCATAGCCAGAACCTGGAAACAACCTAAATGCCCCTCAACCGAAGAATGGATAAGGAAAATGTTGTACATTTACACAATGGAGTACTACACAGCAGAAGAAAATAATGACATCTTGAAATTTGCGGGCAAATGGATGGATGTAGAAAACATTGAGTGAGGCAACTCAGATCCAGAAAGACAAATATAGTATGTACTCACTCATAAGTGGCTTTTAGACATAAAGCAAAGTAAACCAGCCTAGAAATCACAATCCCAGAGAACCTAGATAACAGTGAGGACCCTAAGAGAGACAATTATGGATCTAATCTACATGGGAAGTAGAAAAAAAAACATCTCCTGAGTAAATCGGGAGTATGGGGATCTTGGGAGAGGGTAGAAGTGAAGGAGGAAGGAAGGGAGGGGAGTGTAGAAAAACATATACTTCCATTAAATAAAAGAGAGAGAGAAAGAAAAGAATAAGATGTAGTACTTAAATCAGTTTATTGCAATAGGTCTCAGGTATTTTGTGTCTCTGATCGAGAGTTGTTGCTGGGCTGACTAGAAAGGTGTGAAAGGCCTGACACCCCAATTTGATCTTGGGATCCCAAAAGGTGGCAAGAGAGAACCAGCTCCCAAGAATTTTCTCTGACCCCCCAGTCATGCACAGTGAGCCCAGGAGGGTGCGCGCGTGCACAAACTATTAAAAAAATGCAAAGATAATTACACGTGTAATTAAGTGTACCTAATCCCTTTGTTTCTGTAGGTTTCATTTTCATGAAGAAAAAGAACATAAAGTCAGGTGGATAGGGAGTTGGGTGGAAACCAGAAGGAGTTTATGGATGTGAAATTATATTGTATGGAAAAAAGTTAATTAAAAGAAAATTCCAGAAACAGTAAAGGTTTAAACTACTTTAATCACAGGAGTTAAACATACTTTATATTTTTAAAAGAAAATTTTTTTATCATTCTTCCTGTAGCCCAAGTTTTACTATCTATGATAAGCAGTTTTACCAGATATGATACACAGTATCTGTTACAGTCCAAGGGTGTACAGTGGTGAGCTAAGCAATATTCGTAGAGTGTGCTTGGTAGGTTTGGTCAACTTGCCTGAAGGTAGAGTCTTTAGAAGAGGGAACTCCACTGAGAAAATAACATCAGATTCCCTAGTAGGCAAATGTGTGGCTCATGTGTATGATTAGTGATTGGTTGGGGAGGACCCAATCCACTGTGGTTAATGCCATCCCTGAGCAGATGACCTGGGTTTTATGAAATAGTAAGCTGAGCAAGGCTTTAAGCAGCATTCCTCCATGGTCCCTGCTTCCATCAGTGATGAATCTGATCAGAGCATGTAATAAAATTTCTATGCCCCCCAAACCCACAAGTTCTTTTTATCATGAAGTTTATTTCCATAGTGAGTCTAATCCAGTATCTTAGATTAGCTTTTCAGTAACTTAGATTAGCTTCTCTTGTCTTCACAATTAAATAAGAATTGTACTGACTGAAACACATTCTGTCCCAAGATGTGTTTATCCCTGTATTTTGGTGCTCTTTGAGAACAACCCAGGAACCTTGCCTAAATGCTAGATGTTTAGAAAAATCCTTCTTCCATGTGAGGCATTACTTCCAAAGTTGAATTAACTGGTATTTCTATATAGTTTCTACATATTATATATATATATTAAATGTAGGACAAAAATAACTCAAAATATAAGATTGGATCTGTCATTGTATTACTTATACTTAAGTAATACTTAAGTATACATAATACTACATTAAGTGTATTCTCTAAATTTTCCCTATGTTAATAAAGAAAGGGACCATATACTTTTACATTTATGTCTTTTAAATCCCAGTTTATCAAGTTGAAATGTTCTAGTGTGTTAAATGAAGGTGCCTTAGGGATCTCTAGTCTCTTTCCTTTGCTGACTGTTTTTCTTTATTTAACTACTTACTTTTTATTGTTTGTGTCGTTAAAATGTTCTGTTTTCTTACTGTGCAACAGAGCTTTTGAATCCATGTGCTGGATCCGGTGGAATTGATGAAGTTCTGCTACATATGCCTTTTTATTAACAAGTGTTTTGTTCTTAATCCCATGTGGCCAAGCATTGATGTAAATACTCAACTTTACCCAATAGAGCATCAACTTTTGCATGTAAAAGTTTTAAAATTTATCATAGTAAAACGAAACGGTTGGTCTACTTTTACTTTGTGTTTTTAATGCATATTTAAAGTTTGTATTTTATTACAGGACTAATACTTTGTTGGCCTTGTTGAAATCTAGGCTGCTCTTGTAGTTATGACTGGACATTTAGCATTGCAATGCTGTGTACACACACACACACACAGACACACACACACACACACACACACAATACCCACTGTTAGCTGAAGTCAGTGAAGCAGCAAAGGCTGTGTGGGTTTGTAGTCTCTAATCTGGTTTTTTCTCTCTTTCTGTATTTGCCTAAGTTTGGATTTAAGACTGTCAAGGTCATTGGATGTTATTTTCAAGATTCTCATCATTATGATACTTTTAAGTGGCATGGTTGGTTTTCTGATTTCTTTTCCCCCCTCATCTTCACAAAACTTAAAAACTCCCAAGTTGGACTTTTAATTAGAAGACTGGTTGCATAAAATTTGTGAGTAACTAAAAATGAAAACACAAACAAAAATAGCAGACCACCTGCGTCGACTTCCCCTTTCTCTGTACCACCATCTCCAGTGGGTCACCCAGACCTTTCTCTCTGAACTCCCTTTACCCCACTCATTGCCTTACTCGGTCCCCAACTCCCTACAGGTACTCCCTGGGGACCTACAGGCAAAACTGGTCCTAAAAGCATAAGGCTAACTGCAGATCTTCACCTCTCCTTCCATTTCTCCAAGTCCAGTCATCCATTCTCATCTCTAGTTCTGTAGCAGACTTTCTGGTCTGACCTCCCTTTACTCTTTGCCTCACTCCTAGGGAACTAAGCAGATCCTGGTGGGACACCTGCTTTCTTCCTTTTTGTGGACCCCTGGAGCCTGATTCTCCTAGCCCATCCCTGTTTCTAAGTGTCACCACCCAATACCTAGAAACACATTTTACCAGGAGCCCCAGTCACACCTATCAGGATTCCAAAAGAATTCTCTGCCAGGCACCACACAGCTCCCACACGCTCCTAAGAACCAGAGAGGGCAACAGAAACCAAGGAACAAAGCACATCCCCAACAAAGATAAGACCAGAAAACAGCACTTAGAATTGCAGTGTTCCCAAACGCAGATGCTTAGATGCCAGCATAAAAGTGTGATCAGTCAGTTAAAGCCAGGACAATCCCAGCAACCCTACCACAGCAGGCCCTAAGTATTGCAATGTATTTGAAGCAGAAGAATATCTCAAAATAGCCTTTATTAATATAATAGAGGTCCTTAAAGAGGACATGAAAAAATTCTTTAAAAAGTCTATTTAAACACAAACAATGGAAGTAAATGAATAAAGCCATTTAAAACCTGAAAGTGGAAATAGAATTAATAAAGAAAACCCAAACTAAAGGAAATCTGGAAATGAAAGTTTTAGTAACTCAAACAGAAACCTCAAAGTTAAGCCCCAGCAACACAATACAGGAGGTGGAAGGCTCTCAGGCCTTGAAGACACTATAGAAGAAATAGATAACCTTCGTCAAAAAAGATGTTAAATCTAACAACCACCTGGTACAAAACATCCAGGAAATCTGGGACACTATGAAAAGCCCAAATCTAAAAATAATAGGAATGGAGGAAGGAAAAGAAACCCAGGTCAGAGGCACAGAAAATATTTTTAACAAAATCATAAAAGATTTCCCTAACCTATAGAAGGAGATGTCTATCAAGGTATAAGAAGCATAGAGAAAACAAAAGCAGAGTGGACTAGAAAAGAAAGTCTCCTTACTGCATAATAGTCAAAACAATAAATGTACAGAACAAAGAAAGAATAATAAAAGCTTCAAGGGAAAAAGACCAAGTAATATATAAAGGCACGCCTATTAGAATAACGCTTGAGTTGCTGTTGGAGACTCTGAAAGCCAGAAGGGCCTGGACAGATGTACTACCATCTCTAAGTGACCACAGACAGCAGCCTTTCTGTGATAAAGCCATTTAAATCATATCTATCCACAAATCCAGCCCTACAGAAGATACTAGAAGGAAAACTTCAACGTAAAGAGTCTAACCACACCCAAGAAAATGGAATAAGGAATCCCAGAGAAATAAATCCAAAGAGGAAATGTGAATTTGTGGACACACACACAACAACAACAACAAAATAACAGGGACTGACAAATCTTGCTCATTGATACCTCTCAACATCTGTGGTTTTGAGACACAGTCTAACAGAATGAGTGTAGAAAGTGGATCGGCCCATCCCCCTACATTCAAGAAACACACCTTAACATCAAGGATTAACATCACTGGTAAAGAGTTAGAAAACAATTATTCCAAACAAATAGACCTAAGAAGCAAGCTGGTGTGGCAATTTTAATTTCTGACGAAATAGACTTCAAACCTAAACTAACCAGAAGAGATAGAGAATTATCTATGCTTCAAACACAGTAGTGCACAAGTTCATAAAAGAAACACTACTACAGCCGTAATAATGTGTCAATGCTTCCATGATGATATAGGGAAACTTAAGTATGCCACTTACATCAAACCAGTCATTCAGAAGAAAACTAAACAGAACCGCTGGAGCTAATATATTATAAACCAAATGGAACTAACATATTTACAGAACATTTTACCCAAGCACAAAAGAATACACCTTCTTCACTGCATCTTATGGAACAATACCTTTGACCGCATACTGAGACACAAAGCAACTCTCCACAGATAAAAGAAAATTGAAATAACACCCTGCATCCTGTCTGACTACCACAGACTAAAGCTGGATATCGAGAACAACAGAAACTTAAACACTCATGGAAAGTGAACAACTCACTACTGAATAAGAAATAGGTTGAGAAAGAAATTAGGAACTTTCTAGAACTGAATGAAGTTGAATACACAGCATATCTAGACTTACAGGACACAATGAAGGCTGTTTTAAGAGGCAAGTTTATAACACTAAAATTAAAAATTATAATAATTATAATCATACTAGTAACTTAATAGCACATCTGAAAGCTCCAGAACAAAAAAGATGTCACACTCAAAAGGAGTAGACAGCGGTCATCAAACTTGTGTCTGAAATCAGTAGAAATAAACTAAAAGGAATCAATGAAACAAAGTGTTGGTTCCTTGAGAAAATCAGTGAAATCCACAAACCCTTATCCAAATTAAGTAATGGGTAGAAAGAGACTAACCAAATTAACAAATTTAGAAATGAAAAGGGGGACATAATAACAGACACCAAAGTAATCCAGAGAACCATAAATACATACTTCAAAAAAAATTGGAAAATCTAAAACAAATGGATAATTTTCTCTATATATACTAATTAACAAATTGTGATTGGATAAGCAGTTGAAACAGGCCTATAACTGCTGGTGAAATAGAGACAGTAATTAAATATCTTTCAACCAAAAAAACCCAGAGCCTGATGGCTTAAGTTCCGAATTCTACCAGGTTTTCAAAGAAAACTTAATGCCAATATTCCTCCAAATATTGCACAATATAGAATCATAAGGACCATTGCCCAATTTGTTTTGCTCTGATACTCAAGTCACAGACAAAGAGAATAACAAATTTTCCTTATAAATATGGATGCAAAAATTCTTAATAAAATGCTTGCAAAATGAATAAAAAGTATATCAAAATGATCATCTACCATGATCAAGTAGGCTTCATCCCAAAGATGAATTTAGGTAAATCAATAAATGTAATCCACCATATAAACAAACTCAAGGACAAAAATCACATGATCATCTCTTTAAATGCAGAAAGGGCTTTTGATAAAAATCCCTCATGATGCCGGGCGGTGGTGGCGCATGCCTTTAATCCCAGCACTCGGGAGGCAGAGGCAGGCGGATCTTTGTGAGTTCGAGACCAGCCTGGTCTACAATAGCTAGTTCCAGGACAAGCTCCAAAGCTACAGAGAAACCCTGTCTCGAAAAAAAAAAAAATTCCTCATGACGAAAGTCCTAGAGAGACTAGGGATACAAGAGACTTACCTCAACATAATAAAGGCAGTTTACAACAGGACCATAGCTATAGAAAATACCAAGTTAAATGGAGAGAAACTCAATGCAGTTCCTGTAAGATGGGGAACAAGACAAGGTTGTCCACTCTCTCCATTCTATTCAATATAGTATTTGAAGTCGTAGCAAGAACATATGACAACTGGAAGAGTCAAATGGGATACAAATTTGGAGGGAAGAGGTCAAAGTATCTTTTTTTTTTTTTTGTAGATAATAGTATACATAAGTGAGCCTAAAACATTCCACTTGGGAACTCCAGAGCTGGTTAATACTTCAGCAAATTCTGGATACAAAATTAACTTACAAAAATCAGCGTTTCTGTAGACAAATGCCAAATAGACTGAGGAAGAAATGAGGGAAACAATACCTTTCCCAGTAGACATAAAATATCTTGGGGCACCCCTAACTACACAGTGGAAGATTTGTATGGTTAAAAAACTACCACATTGAAGATGAAAACATCTCTCATACTTATAGATCTTAGGATTGGTAGGAGTAATGTAGTATAAACTAATTGTTTTTTTACCAAAAATAATCTATACATTCAATGCAATCACCATCAAAAATCCAGCACAACTCTTCAAAGATCTTGAAAGGACAATTTCAGCTTCATATGGAAACACCAAAACACCTAGGTTAGCTAAAGCAATTCTGAATAATAAAAGAAATGTTGGCATTATCACTTTCTTGATTTCAAGTTGTACTACAGGGTTGTAGAAGTAAAAACTGCCTTATTGGCATAAAAACAGACTTATCGATCAGTGGAATCAAATCGAAGACCCAGATATAAATCCACATGCATATAGACACCTGATTTTTGATAAAGAAGCCAGAAATGCACACTGAAAAAGACAGTTATACCAGGCTTCCCCCCCCCCTTTTTTTTTCTTTTCTGAAACAGATTCTTTATTCATTAATCAATAAAAGCAACACATATACAAAAGGACTTCCTACACCAACAAGTGATCCTGAAGCTTTGCATATTGAGTTCTCCACAAGGTCATACTTCTGTGTGTGTGTAAGCTGTACTTTTACTGAATGATACTTGTGGCTCACATCAACTTTTCCTTGTGTCCTGCTTGTCCAGACCAGACAGCATACTTACTGTCAGCAGACTATACTTTCAGGGATCATTTCTATAGTTTGTTACCAGGCTTTTTCTTTTGGGACACCAACCAGCTCCCAAATCATTACATGGAGAGTTATGAATGCTCAAGCTAGCTTAGGCTCATTGCTGGCTAGCTCTTTTAAATTAACCAGTTTCTATCTTCTGCCTTGGGCCTTTTTCCCTTTCTTCCTTCTGTATATCTTACTTTCACTGCTTTGTGGGTCTGGCTGGCTAACAGCTACCTGGCTAGACTCAGGCTTGCCCCCTCTCTTTCTTCTCATTCTCTCCTTCCTTCTCTTGGTCTCTCTGCCTGCACCTATCCTTTCTCTACCTAGTTATTGCCAATCAGATGCCTTAGACAGGCAATGTGAAACAAATGAAATATGTCTTTACCTAATTAAGTACATATCCTCACATCATAAACAAATGTAGCACCCCTTTACATAGCAACAGACAGCATCTTCAACATCTGAATGTCTGCAGGAAGAATCCAAATAGATCCATATCTATTACCTTGCAATTCCTCGAAGACCTCAGCATAAAAGAAGATACACTGAACCTGATAAAGAGAAATTGGGGAATAGCCTTGAACTCATTGGCATAGGAAAAGACTTTCTGAACAGAACAGCATTAGCACAGGCACTAAGGTCCACAATAAATGGGAAACTGAGAGGCTTCTGCACAGCAAAGAACACTATCATCAGATAAAGTGGTAGTCTGTGGAATGGGAAAAATGGGGCTAATATCCATATATATATATATATTTATATATATATATATATAGAGAGAGAGAGAGAGAGAACTAAAATAACTAGAATATCAAGATATCAAATAAGCCAACTAAAAAGTGGAGTACATACCTAAACAGATTTTTCAAAAGAAGAAACTCAAGTGGTTGAGAAACAAATGTTCAGCATCCTTAACCATCAGGGAAATGCAAATCAGTCCAACTCTACCACTCCTGGACATAGAGCATAAGTAGTGTCACAGAGATACTTTCTCAACCATTGCTGTTCTATTTAAAATAGCCAGAAATTGGAAACCACCTAGATGTCACTCAACAGAAGACTAGATAAAGAAAATGTGATACATTTACATAGCAGAGTATTACAAGTAAATGGATGGAAACATCTTCCTGAGTAAGTTATCCTAGACCCAGAAAGACAAATGTGGTATGTGTTGCCTTATATGTGGATGTGTTAAGTTTGTGGTAACCAAGCTACAATCTATTGAACCACAGAGGTTAGGTATAGAGCAAGGAGGTGGGGGATCTCATTAAGAAAGGGAAATAGAATAGTGATTGGTAGATGTGTGGGGTCTACAATCGGAGGCTCAAAGGGGAGTGGAGGGGGTGAGAGAGTGGAGGGGGTGAGAGAATGTGGGAAAATATGGGGAGAGACAGATAAAATTAAGGGGCATTTAAGGGATAGTATGGAAATCATTTGTTGTATTAACAGCAGAAGCTTCCTGAAACACATATGGAGGCAAATGAAATAAATAAAATCACCAAAAAATAGAAGAGACTGGACATGTCACCAAATGAAACTTCCAGTCCTAGGATCGGGTTGCATCTAATTGAGTTGTTGGCCAAAGAGACCCCCACCAGAATCCCCAAACAGTGTAGGCTGTTGCCAAGATTATAGGTTGCTATCCACAAATTTATACCAAGGCCCCATTGCTGAAGATAACACCAAGACAGCTTCTTGACCATTGAGAAGTCAAAGCTGGTGCCTACAAATAGAGAGCCTTTACCCCTATGCTCTGGTGTCTTTGGCATAGGAAGGTACTCTGCATGCTGGCATAGGAGAAAAGGTAAGCACCTTAACAGCCACTAACTGTTTCATCTACAATGGTTGTGTGCCTGCAATCTGCTGGTGCAGTGGTGTTACAAAACTTAAGGGAGTAACCAACCCATACTGATTTAAGGCTCACTCTATAAGATGGAACCCATACCTAACTAACACTATTAGGGTGACCAGGAACCTGAGACTAGATATTGATAGCCCAGGGACCTAGGGTAAAACTCAATACTTAAAGCAAAGAAAAATGTAGCAATAGAATGCCTCCTAATGACATTCTGCTATACTCGTATATCAGTACTCTGCTCAGCATCATCGGAGCAGCTTCATCCTGCAGCAGATGGGAACAAATGCAGAGACCCACAGCCAGACAGTATGCAAGGAGTGAGAGACCCTGGAGCACTCAGCTAAATGGGATTCAGAGAACCCCCCAGAATTAGAAACTGAAAGAGTATAAGAGCCAGAGGTGATGGAGGATACCCAGAAAACAAGGCCCTCTAAGTCAACATGAGAAAAGTTTGTCTGAACTCACAGAGACTGAAGCAGCACACACGGGGCCTGCACTGGTCTTCACCAGTTCCCCTGCATGCAGATAGAGGCTTCCAGTTAGGGTTTTTATGGGACTTCTGAGTGGGAATCTGATTCTCATGTCTTCTCTTTTTTTCCCCTCTGTTGGTTTATCTTGTCCAACTTCAATGAGATGGTTTTTGTTTTATCTTATTGTATTTTATTTATACTATTACCCCCTTAGACTTCTGTTTGTTTTCTAATGGGAGACAGGAAGGAATTGGTTCTGACTTACAGAAAAGGTCTAACCTGCATCCATTTGCGATGGTGGCTTGGGGCTTCTGCGCCCTTCCTTCTTCTCCTCTCAGAACTTCCGTTCTGTCTACTCCGCCCACCTAAGGGTTGACCTAACTATAAGCCAGGCAGCTCTTTATTTAGCCAATCAAGGCACAGAAATACAGGTGGACCCTCCCACAGTTCTGGGTGGGAGAGGAGGTGGGAAGAACTGGGAGGAGTATAGAGGGAAATGGTAGTCGGGGTGTATTTTGTAAGGGAAATCTATTATCAGAATGGCTCAGCAGTTAAGAGCACTTCCTGCTCTTAGAGAGGGCAGGGGTTTGATGGTCAGTACCAACTTCCAGCTCACAACTCTCTGAATCTCGTGTTTCAGGAGATCCAGGGTCCTCTTCAGGCTTTTGTAGACTAGAGGCACTCATGTAGTGTACAGACATAATACATGCAAAATACCTGTACACATGAAAATAATAATCAAGTTATTTTTAAGTTTTTTATACTCCATTTTATGTTCTAGAGTCTAAAAAAAATAGTCGATTTTTTTGTTTTATTTTGTTTTGGTTTTTAGTGGGTTTTTTTTTTTTTTGGAGGGGTGGTTGGTTTTTTGAGACAGAAATTCACTGTGTAACTGTGGCTGTCCTGGAGCTTGCTCTATAGGTCAGGCTGGCCTCAAACTCCGAGATCTGCATTAAAGGTATGTGCCACCACCCAGCTTTGATTCTATTTTAGGAGTCTCTATTTAACAAATTTATAGCATATGAAGCACAATGGGAGATTTTCTATTGTGTGCAGTGTTTACCTTTTCTGAAGATGGATATTAGGTAGTGGTAATGACTCAAAGGGCAAGTCATACTAGCTGACATGTTTAAATCAAGCATGTAATTGCTGAACCTGTGTGATTTACCTGAGATACCTCTGCAGCAAGCATTCGGCTGCTCGGCCTTCCAGGTGCTGAGACTGAAGCTAGGGGGGAAAGATTTTAGCTAAGTACCACTTGTCTCTAATTTAGGCCACTTCAAAAAGCCTTTCTAAAATAGAAAAGGTTACTTAAAATTACTATATTGATTAATTTTTTTTTAAGTTGCCAGTTTTCTAACTGTGAGTAAAATCTAATCAGTACCGAGCTGACTATATCATTTAATTAACTTTAAAAAGTCCTGTGGCCAGGTGTGATGACACACACCTTTAATCCCATGTACGTGGGAGACACTGCACATGTCTGCAAGTTTGCAGACATTGATCAGCAGTTTCAGGCCAGCCAGGGCTACATAGACCTTGTTTCAAAAGGGAATTTGAAAACTAGGGTTACTGGCTAGAAATTCAAAGGCTTTGGATAGGGCAGGTGTCTTGGTAACATAATTTATACATTATAAATAATTTCCGTGTGATTTTGAAGTGTAAAAACTACATTGTTCTAATGATAATTTACCCTTTTGTAAAGTATTCATACTAAGGTGTAAGTTATCTTGGTATTTAGCTTAGTTTGCTAAACCTGAGCGTATTTCAGCAGTGCCATGTGAGGCTGGAACTGTGATTGGTTTTTCCTAATGTCACAGCTGCTAACTAACACTGCTCTGAAGAGTTTTAAACAAAAAGAAGAAAAATCTCATCTTGGAAGCTGTAGTGTGGCACAGCCTGCCCTTTACTCCTTATGTGATTACTGCAAATGGTCTCTGCAGTAATTGGTCTGGTTCAAGGCTTCTGGGTTTTGCTATCATCAGTACTGGGCCCTCACCGGTGCTCCTCTTGGATATCCTATGTCAGGCAGATCCTGCAACTTTGGGTCTTCAGAACTGGTCCTTTCACATGCTTCAGCAGATCTTAGGGTGGATGTTGGGACGGGCCAATCATAGCCCTGGCTCTGGGTCTGGATGGTTGCTGGATTGATCAGCCTGCCTGCTCTCCTTCACCCTCAACACCAGGGTGAGCTCTCCAGCACTGCCCTAGCTAATTCACCCTGTGTCTTAAACAGCAAGGAGAGGTGCTGATTCTCCTGTTAATGTCCTCTGGCTGGCTCAACCACACCTAAGCCACCAGGGTATTTATTTTGTTTTATCCTTGGAGAGGGACGGAGAGATGAGTGGGATCGAGGTGCATGATGTAAAATCCATAAAGAATCAATAAAAATGAAATTGTGTGTGAGGGTTCCAATCTTAGAATCCAGTTCCTGAGATGAGAACATACCTGTAAAAATATCATTCGCTGTGGCATTCATCTGCACTAAATAATTTAACCTAAAGATGATATTGAGAAAAGTTGTCTCCTTGATAAAGATGTTAATCACCGCGTATCATTGGTTTGGGAACACGTGTTGAGCTTGGGATTAATGGGATGTTGTCCAGATCCTCTTGGAAGTCTCTTTGGGTCTGTGACCAGTTTCTTGTCCTGTCTGAGGTACTGTTCTTAACCTGTAGAGCTTTCACGGAAGACAAGGCGTGCTGTGTTGAGATTGCTTTATTTTCAGAACCACAAAAGAACATGCTTGAATTCTCTTACTAACTTAGGGTATGAGTGTATTGATCAAGCTTCCAATATTCTCAAGACTTAACACATCTTGATTTGCTTTTTATTTTCTTTTTGAAATGACTGTGTCATTGAAATATATAACCTGGGAACTAATGGGACATTCTGGATATGAAACACATATGCACGTTTTGTTTTTTAAACCTCTTAAAATACTGAGGTTTATTTTAGAATATTTAGTTGTGGCTTTATCCCCCCCGGCACTGGGTTTAGGATAAGCTTGTGTGTGCTCCCGGGAATCAGCAGCAGGCACTGTTCATCAAGTGGAGGGAAGCCTTTACATGCACAGGTGCATTGGGTAGCCAGTTAACACTGCTCACCTCTCCATTACTGTGTTTACATCAGCTTTCATCTCAGTAGTAATGCGCTAAAACCGCTTCGAGCCTTAAATGCTACATTACTGAAATCATTTCTAATGTTTAATATTCATATCCTGGTTTGTGGAATGCAGGTGTTTCATTAAGGCACAGGTGGTTTTTGTCAGGCTATTAGGCTCCGATGGTTTTTTTTAACCAGTTTGTAATAGAACAGTTCAGCAAGACTTCTGCCCTCTGGTTTTCACTGTACCAGTTGTGCTCATTCGCTTTAGCTTGGGGCTTTAATGCAAGCCTCTGTGTAGCAGTGTCCTGCCTTTATTCTGTGACTAGTAGAAGCACCATGTCACCATACTAATGTATGGGCTGTATTTTTAGTTGGGCGTTTCCTTGTAGTAAAGTTTCATCTTTAAGTCTTACCAATAGGGCTAATCATCTTTTAGCATTGTCTATAGAAACCGTAGGAATTAGCTAAACATGTTAAAAACTTAAGGAACTTATTTTTAGTAATTGATTAATATAACTGAGTTATTGGCATTTCCACATACTTTCGTGCACCTATAGTCTATACCAATGTTTTAAACATTAAACTTAAAACTCAGGGGGAAAGAGGTTCCTCAACTTGAGATCTTCTCTCCAGATCTCCATTCTTTGGAGTTTCCATGAATGTGACCTGAAGAACTTGGAACCATTGAGATTCAAATGTAGGTAGGTAAGTGTTCACACCAGCGCATGCGTTGATTGCCTTCTATCTCTTTGTATATGCATCTGTATTGCACCCCCTCAGTGCCTTTCTCTCTCTTCCTCCCCATAGATCATGTAGGGCCTGTGTCATCTTGATATAGTGTAGATTTGTGAGTCTGTACTTTAGACAGCATTTGTCTGTGACGTGTGTCAGGAGCAGAGGTAGAAAGCCTTCAGACATGTTGTCTAAACACTGTCTCACATGTATGTGTTTGCTGTGTCTGGGCCTGGGTTGCATTGTGTTAGTTTCTGTGTTTGTAGAAGCTCTGATACAGATTCACCTAGAGTTGCTGGTGTTTGTTTAGGGTTACACATGTCACAGTCTCACTCTCGTCCTTGTGCTCTTTGGTATGTCCAGAAAACATGAATTCTTTGTGGTTCTGTGAATTCCTTCCTGCTGGTCTTTAACTGTAAAAGTTTCGCTTCTGATCAGATTCACGATAGCATGAATGTCATCTGTTATCTGTTGGAGAACATTCATAAGCTTTCTTTGGACAATTAAAAAGTTTCAGCTATGTACTGATTTGCTTCCTTGACTAAGAATACCCCCACATAAATAAGATCCCCACCTCACTGAAGGCTTCCCTAGTGTTAGACAGTTACAGCTGAAATAAACTGGATCTGGAAAGTCTACTAGGCCCAAGGAGAGCCTGTTGAGATTAAAAAAAAAAAAAGATGAGACATGAAGATGCTTTATTAAAGTAATTTCTTTCAAAAATATCTGAAACCAAAACCTATAACATGCTTTCTGTTGTTGCTGGGACCCTCCCCATATTTATTACATCTGCCAAATACTCCATTAAAATTCAGAATATTTCCCCCCCACACTCCCAACTTTTATAAAAATTGGGTAGCTGGTGACTCTTAAACATTTGACCTCTGAGCCCTTTCAGTCACCTAAAAAGGTGAAATATCCGCAAGAGTTTTTTCATTGTGTGTATAGGTTATTACCCGCAATGCTTATAGAAATTAAAAATTTAAGTGTTTCCTATAATATTTTAAAGTGATAAGGTCATTATATGTTAACATGAACAATCTATGCAAAGTGTTCTCCAAAGTAAAGTTGCTGAGAAAAACGGCATTTTTACTGTGACTACTGTTACCATAAGGAATACAGTAGTTACATCTGATGTCACTGCCTGGGTTCAGCCAGAGCACCAGTGTTTTAACCAATCATTCTTCATACATGATCGGCAACATACTGAAAAAGACAAGGAAATCCTACTAGTTTATAAAACAGGTTTTCCTCTGGTAGTTTTTCAGGAAAGGTTTCAACAATTAGAGAAGAGTATTTTAGAACGTCTCTCTCCATAAAGTGGAAGTTTGTGCCTGCTTATCTAAGTTCTTTTTTTTTCTCCTCTGGGTCTTCAATATCCAAGGAAATTTTACATGCATTGTGAACAAATTTTAGAGTTAGTATGATGATTACTTTCAGTTAGCATCAGAAAAATAGATATAAAAGAACGCACCCATTTGGTCCAAAATGAGTCTGTCCAATTGGATGGCTGTACATTTTCTCTTGTGTGTGGTATGTGTGTTAAATGTGAGCATATAATTAATTTGGCTTCTGAGTAGTTTTTAAACGTGCTTTCAGAAAGAAGCAGTTCTCACAAATCAAGGTGATTGACACATTGGCTATTTGGCTGCACTACTCGTCCTGATGATCCTCTATAATTCCAATGTTACTAGTGCAATTTGCATTCCAAAGACTCTGTTAAGCTCTACTACATTTCTTAAGTTTTTGTTCTTCTGTACCCTGAAACCTAAATTTATATCATGTTTTAAGTAGTCCAAGGACGTGGTAGTGGTGCCAAGTTAGAATGTGAAGAGCCTCATCTTGTAAGCAGCATCACCCTGTTGAGTCGCCTTCCTTGTAGACTCTTCCTCTCATGTCCCTGCACTGTTGGGTATTTGTAGCGCTCTTACAGACAGTACTGAGGGGGTGTGTGATGCTTCCCTAAGCACACACAGAGCAGAGTTTGACTCACTCAATGCATGCGCTAGTGCTCACGCTTATGTACCTGAGATTTGGAACTCAGCAGTTCTGCAGTATGTGCCGAGATAGTCAAAATGAGTAGCTCTTACCGCTAAAGAGCGGAGCTATGCTGGCTCCATCTGCCTGTGCAGAGCGCTACTGGTAAGTAACCAGAGTCGTGTCCAACTCGGAGAGGTTTTGGGTGCATGATCATTGTACATCGTACACTTTGGGTGGAAGTATTCAGCCCTAGGACCATAGTACACTGCATTGTATAACCTAAGTGTTTTTCTGTAAACCTTGAGAATCATTCCTTTAAATGCTTCATTGTCTATTCAGGAAAGTTTTTGCATTAAAATTATAAAAGCAAATTATTTCATTGAATATACTTTTCCTTCATTTAGAATAAGCTTCATAATTCCACTACCAGTTTTGAGATGTATTATTGGGTAGTTTGAACTGTAAATGTAGCCCTGCCTTTTTCTCAAGTTTATCTTCTAGTCTTGTTTTGACAATAGGCCTCTTTCTAGTACAGACAGGCCCCAATAATCAAACTAGATAATTAGCCATAATTGCATACTCAATTTTCAGGGGAAACTATATAGTCTTTGACTATCTCTTTATAATTTATTCTAAAAGCCATGAGAAAGTAACAACGAAGACCTCCAGGCAAGTAATGACCCGACCTTTGTGACAGCTGAGCCCTTCATTTGTGTTCTCTCTCCTTAGCCACCCGCTCACATACTTATCTACAGGTTAAAAATTGTGAATAGCAAAAAAGGGATTTGTGCTGTGAAGAACATCCCAGATAGATGACTTTAAAGAATTTGGAGAGAATTAGCTTTTAAATAGTATATCATTTTAAAGTAGAAAAGCAAACCCAAAACTAAAAATAAAATAAAACCCAACTTGGAAAGAGCATTCCTGTCTTCAGATGAACCCATTATTGATAGCAGTGTCTTGTGTAAATACCTGAATGTTTGTCATTCTTCTTAGCTTATTCTAAGAGATACTACTTCTGGTTTTCATTTGGGTTAATTTACCTTCACCTTGATACAGGTGTTTATTAGCGCTGTCCGTGAAGAAACATTGTGGGGACACAAAGCATGTTTAGCTCCTTAAAGCTAATTAGTTACTTAGAAAATGGAAGTAAACAGTGACAGTGTTGATGTCATCCTCTTCTCCTCTCAAGTCATCTGTCCTACTGAGGTGACATTTAGTTAAGTAGGACTGATAAAAAGCTACTTCAGGGAACTCTTCCTCCCTTGTTCAAACCGCATTGCTCCCCAGCAATCATCGCAGATCACTCTGCTTGCAAATGCTCAGAGCCAGTTGCTTTTCTGTGACATACTTTTGGTGGTTCTTTTCTGATTATGAAGGAACTGTATTTTTAAAATTCTGTTATTCTTTTCTTTTTTCTTGGTCTCTAAGCGTCCTGTTTTTCTTAGCCTTTCCATATATCCTATGAGTTGCTGATACCCAGATGTTTCTAACCCTTCCATTGAAAACCAATGGTGTGTTTGTTTATATATCTTAAAAGGTTCATCATTAAACATATTAAAGGTATATGAAGACCCCATTTAGAAGAAAAAGTAGAAATAATTTTTAAAATGTATCAAACCATTATAAATTTCTGATAATTATTGAAAAGATCAAATGATCTCAGCTCTTCTGAACTAATGTGATTCAAATATTCAAGTCAGTCAAATGAGTGTACTTGTGCTGGAGAGATGGTTCAGCCAGAAAAGTCTAGGCTCACAACCAAAACCAAACAAATGGACTTCATTTGCCTTTGCTGTAATTCAAAGAGAACCGAGTTACAGAAAGTAACAGATGTTTTCTGTTTGATTATATTTGATAATATAAACACGTCTTCCTTTTTTGTTTCTGTTTTAACAGATTCCCTTCAAGCTCAGCTAATCAATATGGGTGTTATCCCAACCTTAGTGAAATTACTGGGCATCCACTGCCACAATGCTGCTCTTACAGAAATGTGTCTTGTCGCATTTGGGAATTTAGCAGAGCTCGGTAAGTCTACATCACAAGCCACAAGTGTCATTAACTTATTAATGCTCTTACAGTGGCTACTTCTTTATGAACTTGGGATCCTTATAAATGATTTCAGTTTTTCTTTTAAGTATTCAGTGTATTTTCTTCAATGTTAAAAAATGAATCAAATTCTATTTTTTTATTAATTTGCTTACAGTTGTAACTATTTTGCTTTTCTAATTATTTTATATATTAGGATTTAAATTTTTGGAGCTTTGAGTATATAGCCCAAAAGTAGTGTGCCTGTGAAACCTAGAAGAGGCCTGTGGTTTTACTCACACCAGCACATACACAAAGTAAACATTATAATTCCTTTTTTAATACAGACTTATGTGATTATAGAACCTTAAAAACATTAGCAAACTAAAGTGATTATCTTTTTACAAAATCCCTAAAAGTGATGGGTTTTTCACATTAATATATATTTACATAAATATGTTACATTTAGAGAATTATGTATGTGCATTTACATGCACCACAGTATGAGTGTAGAGGTCAGAGGGTCACTTGCAAGAGCTGCTTTGGTGTTTGTATCAGGTGGATCCCTGGGATTGAACTCAGGTTGCCAGGCTTGGCCTCAGGTGCCTTTACCTGCTGAGCCATCTGTGTGTTCTGTGCTTGTAAGAGCGTTATAAGGCAAAATTCGAGAAACCGTTGAAAATATGAAGACAGGCACAACAAAGCCAATGCTGTAGACACTTCTTTGTCATAACAAAAAGACCAATTATCTCAGACCCTCATCTCCTTCTCTATCTTTTGTTTTTTTCTCTACTTCCTGTATGATTTCCTTCTCTATCCCTTGCTTCCCCTCTCAACTTTTGCGATGAATCATCCCCACAGCCATGTTTATAATCATTTATTGTATTCATAGGAGAACCACTGGTATTTTGTCCTAGGTAATGTAAATGGCTAAAGCAGAAATATATTTATTAATCTTCCACTGTATAATGAAACATAAGGCACCAGTACTTTACTATTGATCTTTCTAAAAGTTTGTATTCTTTGCACACTATAATTTTTAGTACTTCAGTTTGGCTCAAAGCTTAAAGTAACAAAGGGGTGTGTGTGTGTGTCTGACTGGAGATCTGATGGCAACTTTGGCAAGTCTTTTTTCTCCACAGTGGGTTCTAGTTTTCAAACACAGGTCATCAGGTTTATGTGGCAAGTGTTTTTACCTACTGGGCTATCTTACCTGCCCTGGAAATATTTTTTAAAGTCTTTTTTTCTTTTTTCAGACTGGGTCTAACTTTGTAGCTTGGCTGACCTAGAACTCACTACTTAGTCCAGTCTGGACTCATATTCATAAGAGGTCCACTTGGCCTCTCCCCTAAGTGCAGAGATTAAAGGTGTGTGCCACACCTAGCTCAGAAGTCATTATTCTGTAGTGGGTCATGTCCTAGTGTGGTTCTCTCCTTTACTTTGCTTTTTCATGCTAAATTGATTAATATACAGTTTTTCAAGTGAGACTAAGGAGGGAAGAACGTTCAGCCAGTATTTACAAATGTTAGTTTCCTTTAATAAAACTAAGTAGGTTGTAGGAGTTTTTGTCCAGTGTAGTTGTAGAACTCATACTGATGTCATCTTTTGTATGAAAACACAAACAATGGTTCTGGTATCTTGTCACTTGTCCCATGCTTTACTTCACGTTACTAGGACCGCCCTGCACAGAGCAGCCACCACCCACATGTGGTTGTTGAACATTGAGATATGGCAAGTCTGAACTTAGAATGTGATGAACTATAAAATACACAGTGGGTCTTGGCAGGGTCCAGCTGGCCTTCGCGTCACGGCCTGGTTGCAGCATCTGGCAGAGATGAAGGAGGAGACTGAGGATGAAGAGAGCATGGACATTCCCCTGGACCTGTCTTCAGCAGCCTCTGGCAAGAGAAGGAGGAGAGGCAATCTGCTCAAGGAGTCTGTTCCGATTCTGCGGGACTGGCTGTATAAACACAAATACAACGTGTATCCCTCCGAGCAAGAGAAAGCGCTGCTCTCCCAGCAGACACACCTGTCCACACTGCAGGTCTGTAACTGGTTCATCAACACCCGCCGCAGGCTCCTCCCTGACATGCTGAGAAAGGATGGCAAAGATCCAAATCAGTTCACAATTTACCGCCGTGGGGCCAAGATTTCAGAAGCCAGTTCTGTGGAAGCTGCAATGGGTATCAAAAACTTCATGCCAGCTCTAGAAGAGAGCCCGTTTCATTCCTGCACAGCTGGACCCAACCCAACCCTAGGGAGGCCAGTGTCTCCCAAGCCTTCCTCTCCAGGATCCATTTTAGCTCGTCCATCAGTGATCTTCCATACCACTGTGACTGCATTAAAAGATGGGCCTTTCTCTCTCTGCCAGCCGGTTGGTGTGGGACAGAGCACAGGCGCACAGCAAATAACAGCCAGCAACTTCACAGACACCTCTCATGTACCCAGAGGACACTTGCAAATCTGGACCGAGTCCAAACCCTCAGAGTGGCCTTTTCAACACTCCTCCCCCTAGTCCGCCGGACCTCCACCAGGATTTTAGCGGATTCCAGCTTCTAGTGGATGTTGCGCTCAAACGGGCAGCAGAGATGGAGCTTCAGGCCAAACTCACAGCTTAACCCTTTTTCATCCAAAACACGGTCCTGACTGTCAGTGATGGCAAGAGACGCATTATTTTATATATTTTTCTATTACTCTTTGCACATGGGATTGCTCAAACGAAGCTTCTTCTTACTAAGATGTCTTCAATGGAATGCAGTCATTCATTCCAAGAACTACAAACTAAAGCTACTGTAGAAACCGAGGGTTTTCTTTTAAAAATGTTTCTTGGTAGATTTTTCATAATGTGAGATGGTTCCCAATATCATGTGATCTTCTCCCCACTCCTTGATTTTTTTTTTCCAGACTCTGCAATACTAAGAAGCCGTAGTGTCTTTCTATTTCCATGTGGAACAGGATGCCCACATACAGTCTAATGAATACATTTTCACTTTTTTTTTTTTAAGATTCAAGCACGTATGAATCTAGTTGTTGGATCTCTTTTCATGATGTAATAAAGTATTTTCCTTAAAAAAAAAAAATACACAATGGGCTTTAGTGGCGGCATGAAAGATTAGATGTTTTGCCAATATTTTACATTCATTTTATGACAGATAGATAATAATTTGAAGCTGATGGGTAAAATAAGATATAAAGATGAGCGTCACCTGTTTCTGTAGGACAGTGGTGCTCTAGAGGACAAACTCTACCACAGGGGTCCTTCCCCTGTGAAGTCCTCTTCCTTTGAAAGCTTAAGAGTGGAGTAAAGAAAGCAGAGGCTACTGAGCTTGGTGTCACCTAACCTTAAAGGACAGTGAGTTCCAAGGAAGGAAAGGACAGCCATTTTTGATAGGCGGGACCGTATAAGCACACATAGTCCCAGTTGCATGCCGAGGACCAGTTTCAGTCCTTTCATGGTTGTATTTCTACATCTTGTAAATGCTTCGTCTTGAATAACGAGCAGAGCTATATGACTTCATGGGAAGGAAGTTAAGCGGCCATCCTGACCTCGCCAGTGTCGTGGGTTCGCAGGACTGAGAAGCTAAGCAGAAGAGCATTTCTGCATTGACTGTTTTACTCTTTGAGGCGAGGGGAAAGGAGTTACCAAAAGCATGCTCACACTAGGAGAAAGTAATAAGCATTTAGGGATGTATCTGATGTGTGTAAGTCAAAAAAGCGGAGGCAGTTTAAACAGAGGATGTGTTTAAGAAACTTGTTTATAAAAATGAAATTAAATGGCAGTTGAAGAGAGGGTCTGCTCTGTGTGAGAAATGGAGGCATTCCAGTGAATTTCGAAAGGGAGAGCTTAGACATGCTGAAGAGGACAGGCGATGAGACTTCAAGAACACGGCTGATCTCAGTGATAGGACACATACACAAGGCCTTCAATTTAATCTCTAACACTGCAAAAACTAATAACAAAAATACAGTGGTCATGTCAGAACCAGCACAAAACATTTCAATTAAGTTATACTCAAGATACGATGATGTCATCTTTTATTCAGCAATGTAAAATATAATTTGTTATGAACAATTTTCTTCTTTGCGTGAAAGCCTTGAAAGGATGAATTTATAGCTCAGTAATTTTACCGTTGCTATAGCTACCTATATATTACGCCAGTGAACATCCATTATGACCTCAACTGTTACTGGGTCAGAACATTCTCGCTAAAGCTTTAGACATTCTTTTTCAAGGACAGTAGAAATCAGTTTGATTGTTTCCTGTACTGAGAGCATCTGTGTTCATTAATAGTACAAAGTACTTGAGTGTTACCAGTAATAGGAAACAAATTTCTGGGTTTAATTTTGTTTGCTTACTCTAAATTTTTCTCTTATTTTTCAGAGTCGAGTAAAGAACAGTTTGCTAGTACAAACATTGCTGAAGAGCTGGTAAAACTTTTCAAGAAACAAATAGAACATGATAAAAGAGAAATGATTTTTGAAGTTCTAGCTCCCCTGGCAGAAAATGGTAAGGAAAAAACACCTTTTGATGTTTGATGTAGAGCTTCTCAGGTCCTTTAATGCTGGATCTTAACTGAGAGCTCGTCTTTGCGCTAGTCATGTTGTTAGGTTTTATTTTTGTATCTCTAACTTCAGCTTTATTATCTGTTCCATGACTGTATCTGAGTTTAGAGAGGCGGCTTCTGCAGTTAGTTCTGCTCTAACGAAGAGGATAGATGAGGGCTGAAGAGCTGGTTCAGTGGATAAGGTCTTTGCCACGTAAGCATCAAGTCCCGGAAGTAATGTAAAAGTCAAGTGTGGCAGTGGGGAGAGATAGGAACGGGGAGATCCCTGGATGGTGATGACCAGCCAAGGCAAGCCTGTCCCAGTAAGTAAGCTTCAGGTTCAGTGAGTGATCTTGTCTCAGAAAACAGGGTGGGGAAACCTCTGGCCTCCACATGCATTGTCACACACAGGCACACAATTTTAAGAAGACAATTGAAGTAAGAGACTGAACTCCACTTCGAACCCTATAAAGACTCAAGAGAATAAGAGCTAGGATTTCTAGTTCTGTCAACAATAGGGATGTTGGTGAATCACACCTTCTTTGGGCAAAAACATCTTAAGAGACAGACCCAAAAATATAGTAGCAAATCCAGAAACAAACCCATTGTACAAATGATTTTTCAAATATCATGTCTTCTACATATTTAGAGGAGCCAGACACTAAAAGGCAACCCACTAAATAAGAACAAAACAGAGCACCAAACTCGTTCAGGAACTACAATTATTAGCCATTGATTTAAAGCCAGGATAGTGGGAGCTAGACAGATTGTGCTTGCTAGACAAGCGTGAGGACCTATGTTCAAATCCTAGAACCCACATAAACCCATTCTTCTGTAGCTCTAGTACTGCTGGAGCACAATGGAAGGCAGTAGCCTGATATGCCCAGCAATTGATGAGAGACTGTCTGAAAGAAGGCAAAAGATGACGAGCAACACTTGAGTTTGTTTGTCCGTTGGCCTCTATGTGTACACCATGAACGTCCATACTCAGACATGCACACGCAGAGAAGACTGAAACTGTTCAGAGAAATGAAAAGCAAGCTTTAAAAAGATCAGAATGAAAATTATAAATAATTAAACACAGCAGATTTTAAAATAGCATTGAAATTTCCAACCAAAATCAAGTACTCGGTGGCAGCTTTAAAGCAGGTTAGATACAGTGGAGTTAGGGAGCCCATGAACTGAAATGCAGGTAGGAGAGGAATCCTGGATGGAGTCTAAAGAGATGGAAAGAAAGTGACAAAAGGGAAGAAAGCTCATTTATGTTCCTTTACTTTCTTTTGGGGCTAAAAACAACAGACGTTTTGGGAGGGAACGGTACAGAGTGCTGGCAGAAAAGATCTGAAACTGCAAAAGATAACTCGTTAATATAGGCAGCCAGGGCCACCAGAGTCTCACAAGGCTTTTGAAAAGGAAAAATGCACATGATTTAAAATCTACCACAGAAGGAAAAGAAAGACTTCTTGCTAAATAATACTGTGAATACAGGAGAAATGCCATTGCTTTTTTTTTTTTTTCTGACAGGCTTTCCTATTATGTAGCTCTGGATGTCCTGGCACTTACTATGTAGACCAGGCTGGCCACAAACTCCCACCTGTCTCTGCCTTTCAAGTGCTGCCATTAAAGATATGTACCATTACACACAGTTCCCCATATATTTTTTGAAAGTAGATTTCAGATAAGGTACTGGCTTCAATTTGAAATTTAAAGCTAGAAAATTTATCTTAAAATATATGGGAAGGCAGTCCTTATACCAAGCCTGAAAACCTTAGTTCAGTCCCCAAAGCCACATAGCATAAGTAGAGAACCAATTTCTGCAAGCTGTCCTCTGTTTCTCCATGGGCATTCATTCCCCCTCTCCATCCCATGTCCCCCTAGCCACACATACACAAAATAAGTAATCCCTTTGTTATTTTAAAGTAAAATGCAGAAACTGAGAAAGACATATTTCAATTATAGCAAGTTAAATGAAAAGTAAGTCAGGGCTGATGTAGCTTAGTAGCCTAGAATGCATGTGGCCCTGTGCTCAGTCCCCAGCACACACATATAAGTAATAATAAAAAGACAACACTAAACTTGTTTTTAGGAATGGTTATTCCTTTGGTGAGATAATAAAGTATGGAGATGATTTAGCGTAACACTCAGGGCATTGGCGTGAGAGACAGAGAAGGCTTTGTGATCAGAATGAGAAATGTATGAAGGGACTTCTTAGATTGATGGCAATTTATTGTTCTGAGTAATTGTCTTTTTCACAATTGCTTATGTTTATGTGTGTATTTTCTGCATGCATGGCTTTTCTCTGGCTTTTAAATAAAGGTTATATGATAGAGAATCTTGATTGCCAGATTGGTTGACCTGGGTTGAGAACGTCCTAGGATTAAAGCATTGTGTGTGTGTGTGTCAGGATCCAAAGACAATTAACTAAGGGGGCCCTAACTGTGCAAAAGCTCCCTGGCAATGGTACCCCACCCCAGTGTGACCAACTAAAACATGAACCCAAAAACCTGCCTTTGTTTCCTTGATGTACTGCATTCTATTTAGTATTTTAGAAAATTTATCTTAAAATATATGGGAAGGCAGTCCTTATACCAAGCCTGAAAACCTTAGTTCAGTCCCCAAAGCCACATACATATGTGATCCACCTTATATGTTCACACATACCATACAAACACGTGATAAAGATAGTCCTTGTGTAAAATGGAGTTGATAATTGTGCTAGAAAGTCTACTCTGCCATAATGTCTGACAGCTCTTCACTAAGGCCATTTGAGACCATTAAATCTGTGGTTACAGTCAGACTATAAGAAAGATCTGTCACCTTCATCCTGCACATTTTGCATGTCCTAAATGCCTTAAATCTCATTCTTCAGAGAGAAGCTTCTTTTTCATCTCATTAGGTGGGTCTACAAAATGAAAACGTTACCTTTATCTTCAAGTCTTCTACCAAAGAATCACTGTTCCTCCTTACAGAGTTCAACAGGGCAGAGTTTTCCTTTACTGCTTGCTTTCTCATGCCCCTAAATTCTGTTGCATAGCTGTGCAGGGGGCAGATGAACAGACATTTGAAAACTTGTTTCTGTATTAATTATTTGCATCCTGTTTATGATTTCTTTCTCTTGCTATAGGAGAAGAGTAATTGTCACTTTGTGTCTGTGTGGTTCAAGGCTGTAACATTTCTGAGACTTTTTTTTCATTATAGTTTTCAATTCTAGTTTCTGCACATGTGTATGTAGTCCTCCTTTAAGTATGGCCCAGTACAGGTGCATTTAAAATAAAAGTACTTCTGTGTACTCAAAGATATTCAAACAAAAATTAGTAATCCTGGTGATAATAAAAAAAAAAGTTTAAACTTTCCATGCTGAAGTTACCTAAAAGAACAAACATTAAGTATATGTGTATTTTAAGCTTCTTCCACATGACAAACTGGAGCTGCCATTGCTGTATGTGGCACCCATACAGTCTGTGGAAACCAGTGACTGAAGTAAAATCCAACTGAAACACTTAAATGTTTTACAAAGAGAAGGAGATATGGCTACAAATATATAAAATCCTCAAGAGCACAGTGGTATTATAGTAGTCTAAAGTATTAGCACTATAAAATGACAGACAGTGTGGAGGAGAAGTTACCATTGCAGTCAGGTTTTTTTAAATGAAACTATTACAAATCATCTTCCTGAAATACAAACTTTATCAATTAGCCATGAGAGGACTTTTCTTTTTTCTTTTTCCTTTCAACTGTACTAAACATTTTAAAGACATACTAGGAAATAGAATTTAGTGCAAGGAACCACCATGTACCTGTGTTCCAAAAAACAGCTCATGTTCATGAAAACTTGAAGCTCAAGTTATAAACCACACTAGAAAAACTCCATCCGTGCAAATACCAAATAAAGTGTACTTGTATATAGGTTCAGATTTTCTAATAGTTCCATAATTTTGATAGCTTTTTATCAAAACCAGTAATTGGTACATTTTAATTTCACATAACAAATACGTATGTGTATTATAGACATGTGTGTATAATATACTGTTGCCTTTTAACATAATCATAATATCTAAATGGATAGTGATAATGGTTATTGTCAGAGCTACAAGAGACATGGTGTGTTGGGGTACTGTAAGGCATTTGAGAGGATAAATAATTTTAAATAGAAAAATGAAGTAAGTTTTGTGTAATCAAGCTGGACCATCGAGTACTTCATCCTGAGACCCAGGTATTCAAAGTGTTAAGTGTTTTGTTTTGTATCACAACTAAGCCATGCATTAACTTAAAATGCCCTGGCTAAAATGCTCCATGACCGGTCACGTATACCGGATTCTGTGTCATCAAAACTTACCATCTGTTTGCATTGCTCCTCAGATGCTATTAAACTGCAGCTGGTTGAAGCAGGGTTGGTAGAATGTCTACTAGAGATTGTTCAACAGAAGGTGGATAGTGACAAAGAGGACGACATCGCTGAGCTTAAAACTGCGTCCGATCTGATGGTTTTGTTACTTCTTGGAGGTGAGTTTTAACATCTGCAATCAAAGAACATGGTCACCAAATATTTTTAGACCTATCATGCCTTTCGTGAGCATGGCACTGGGCATCTTATTTTTTTATTCTGCTTATTGTTGCTGTGGTTGTTTTGAAACCTTACACACACTGTGAAATGAACAAGAGATAAATTCAAGAAAAAGTTAAGTCTTAGTTATCTTCCAGTGTTTGAAGAACTGTCGTATGGAAGAGACAGTTATGACACCAGAGTACTAAGAGCTGGGTGGTCCTTGGAAATCAAGCTACACAATTTATAACTTTTAGTGTCTAATTTCTACTCATAACCTATTACAAGATTTTTCCTCTTATGAACTTAATGTTTTGTGAGGTGTCTAGTTTCCTAGGTGGATATCCACTGGGAACATACATGGGTTTGTTATTCTTAGTTATATTTACCTTATTTAACTCTTTGTTTCCTTTCCCTCCAGATGAATCCATGCAGAAACTTTTTGAAGGAGGGAAGGGCAGTGTGTTCCAAAGGGTCCTTTCCTGGATCCCGTCGAATAACCACCAGCTGCAGCTTGCTGGGGCATTAGCAATTGCAAATTTTGCCAGGAATGGTATGCATATTAGTTATTCCTTGTAATAAAGTGTTCTAGAACTTTTAAGTTTCTGCTTTCCTAGCTCATATTCTAAAAGTATACAGTCCTGTCGAAAGTCAGCAGAGTGCAGAGCTGCTGATTTCCTCCCTGGTTCCGTCAGGTGGCCTCAGCATAGCGAAAGGAATCTTAGGAAATCTCTAATCTGAGAAAAGACTCACATGTTCACAGCTCCAGTCTTGCCCCTTGATTGTTCTGCTTTCTGATTTTCTTGCCTTTATTGTCTATAATTTCTTGGCTCATTTCTGTCTCAATTTTAATTCCAATTCCTATTCTTTGTTACAAATCTGTTTTAATTCATTCTTGTTATAATTACTCTACATTTTTTTCTTTTTCATTTTCCTGCATTCTTTCTTCTTTCAGAATCTTTACTCTTCCCATCTTATTCCCAATCTGATTTCTTCTGCTGTTATTAATCCCCAAACATATATATGTGAGTGTGTGTGAGTGTGTGTGTGTATCTACTCATTAACAACTTGTTAGTAATAAAACTACAAGGAAAATTCTCAGGAATGCAGACATTCTTTGAAGAAATGTAGCAAAACTTATCAGCTAGTTGTAGCTGACCACAGCTGCAGCTGTGTGGTGGTTCCCACTGTCTCTTAAAGAGGCCACTACAGGTTACAAAGGGAGAAAACTAAACCATTGAGAGATCATTATTTTACATTTCTTTAGTGTGATTAATATCTCTACATGGTTAGTCAGTTAGGTGCTATTGATCTCTTGAAAGGTTCTGATATAACAAGGGACAGACACCTGCAATACCGCCCTAATTCATCATAAATCTTTGAAGGACTTAGATCTAACAAGGCCAGACACCTGCAGTTCTGCTCTGTGAAAGCCCTCCTGTGATCTCTCCCTAAGGACTTCTGTCTGGCCAACTTATCCTGTCAGGGAGTTAATTATAGAGAACAGGCTTCTAAGTTTTTTTTTAATTAAGTGTGGGACAAAAGGTTTGACTGTCTTATTTTATTTGCCAGAATACACAGTTTAGGGAAAAAGTCATCCTAATAGAACACAGGAAAATTGTGTGTGACGTGAGAGCAACACAGTGCTTTAAGAGTCCCAAAGCTGAGTGAGGAGGGGACCGTGTTATCACACAAGAGAATGTGCACTTAGAGACAGCCAGCTATTCAAAAGGCAGTGTTTTTCATTTTCACGGGCCGTGCCTTCGTGAATTTAACCTCCATCAGATGTGTGAATCTCTGGTGTGTTGGCCTTCTAAATGTCAGCTGTTCTGCTGCATAACCTTCCAGATCCCATGACAGTCCATAAATATTTGTTTGTTGTTTCCTTAATCTTTTAGAAGACTGGAATATTTGTACTGACTTTACTAACAAATGACACATTTCGTATAGTCAGCTGCATTCTGAAATTGAAAGATCAGTGATCATGTATTGGATTTGAATACTTTGCACTTCTGATTTAGTGAACTTTGGCATATATATCTGATGGGGGGATATGTATCTTTCCCAGTCATGTTATCTTGTATACTGGCATATTATTTGTATTTTAATAATAAATCTTTCCTGAAGACCAGAGACAAAGCTAAAGCCACTAGAGGTCAGGCAATGGTGACACACACCTTTAATCCCACAATTTGGGAGACAGAGGCCGATGGATCTCTGTGAGTTCAAGACTACCCTGGGATACACAAGATCAATGCAGAAACAAATCCAGGTAGTGTTGGTGGCTCACATTTTTAATCCCAGTCCTAGGGAGTCACACACTTTAATCCCAGCATTAGAGGGAATATAAAATGAAGGAAAGAAAGGTTTAGTCTGCTTAGTCCATGGTCGCCAGCCTTGGTAGAAGTTAGATTTCTCTAGTGGCACGGCTGCCTTGCTGTTCTGGTTTAAAGGTTTAACCCCAATTTCTGTCTCTGGGTTTTTATTATTCGTGCTGCAATTTTGGCTTTAATAATCTGAATATTCATTCTTGGGTTATTGTGTTATTATACCTTTATACCCATGAAATTTACATATGGATGATCCTGTGGATGTACAATATTTAGTTTAATAATATTTCAACAGCACTGGACCTCTTAGTTTGTAAATCTCATACCCTTGATGTTAATCTAAGAACTCTTATGTTTAGAAAATGTAGAGTTTTTCTAGTTCAATTTTACTCCAATGTGAGCTATTCATATATAGCATAGGTTGAGTGTCTCTTAATCCAATATGCTTGAGGCCTGAAGCGTTGGACAGTTTGAATTTTCTCAGATTTGGTATATTTATTAGGCAGTATCTTTGTCAGAAGACCCAAGCCTAAGCATGATATTCATCTGTTTCTTTTACACTTTGTGTATAGTGTAAGAATAGTTTCAGATGATATTTTTAGTCTATCCTAATCATTGACTGATCACATTAGATGATATTTTTAGCCTATCCTAATTGTTGGCTGATCACATCAATTCAGTTATAGAGTTTCTGCTTACAGATTCATGTCTGTACCAAAATTTTCAGACTTTTGAACATTTCAGACTTTGAGATCTTGCTTCAGAAAAGTTCAACCTATAGACTATCATGGCTGACTTGTTTTCTCCTCCCTTCTCTTTAGAGCTCTTATCTAAGACTGGTAGAATATTAGGTTTTGATGTAGATGGGTAGAGAGTTTAAATGATTTAGTGCCATAAGAGACTTAACCACATTTTTATAGAGGAGGAACTGTGCCTTTGTTTTGTGTAGATGGGAACTGTATTCATATGGTAGACAATGGAATCGTAGAAAAGCTCATGGACTTGCTGGACAGACATGTAGAAGATGGGAACGTGACTGTGCAGCACGCAGCACTAAGTGCCCTCAGGAATCTAGCCATTCCAGGTAAGATGAAGCAGCCACGTGGTATATGGACGTCCCTGTCAGCGGATGGGGGAGAGCCCGCTGTTGGAGCACGTGCCTTTAATTCCAGCACTTGGGAGGGGCACAATGGTTGTTAGTGGCCAGTCTCATAGAAGAAGTGAGTTCCAGGCCTGCCAGGGCTACAATGTGAGACAGGGTTTCAGAAGGGTGGGGGAGGGGGGGCTAGGAAGAGTCTTGAGATTACTCACCTTTTCATAACTGAGAAATGGAAACTATATGTTAAGTCTGTTTTCTGAGACAATACACAACTGATCTCTTGAGATAACTAAGTGAACAGATCAACTTTATGAGCTCTTTGCTTTTCATTATACTGCATGGCTACGCTTTCTTAGGCATCTTCAGATGGAGTAAGACGTGGCATCAGTGAACAGGGTCCCCTAAAGAATAGTTTCATCAGGTAGTGGGGTCCTTTTTGTTTTCTTTCATCCTGTGGGCAGATACATAGTTTTTGTAAATCTTTGTGTTAACAGTTTTGAACTGTAGAATGACACTTTTAGAGAAAATGACATTGATGATTTATAAGGTTAAGTCTTTTAATTTTAGGAAGTAGAATAAATTTCTAACAGTAAAATAGTAAAATAACATGAAGATCCAATCCATATGTATTTGATTTGTGTAGCATATTGATAATATTTAATAGTGTCTCACATTTATATTAGCACAGTGAGAAAGAAAAACACTGAGGAGTACTTTATAAGATGTAACATTTTCTGATTTTCTTTATATATTTTCTAACTCAGTGCTTTAAAATTAAGTTTTAAAAATTAGTATGATTTTTGTTTGTTATATTCCCATAAGCAGGATACGTACATCTACCAAATCTTACTGTTTATTTGTCCTCCCCCATCCCCCTTAGGCAGCAGGTGTTGAGGTAGATTGTATCCCAGGCTGGTCTCAGTTTTGTCATGTCGTGTCTGAGGACCTGGAACTCCTGAGCCTCCTGCCTCGCCATTTCATGCCCTTACTGCTGGCATACACCAGCATGCCACTCTTCACATTTCTAAGTATAGAAATAGAAAACAGGGTCTTAAAGCTAGGAAGTGCTAGATGTGTGTTGAATGAATGTTTATTGAGACTGTTATCATCATTTTAACCATAGTCTCTTTTTCTTTCTAGTTGTAAATAAAGCAAAGATGTTATCAGCCGGGGTCACGGAGACAGTTTTGAAATTCCTTAAATCTGAAATGCCCCCAGTTCAGTTCAAACTCCTGGGGACGCTAAGGATGTTGATAGATGCACAAGGTAAGATGCCACATGCTTGGCACATGTGCTTAAAAGGGACTTAAGTTTCTAGCTGTCAGAATTATGGAATTGAAAAGTAAATAGAAAACAAAGTTTAAAAGAGATTGATTTTAGGCTTAATTCTTATACCGAATGATTTTTGAGTAACAGTCATGTTGTATATTATTAATACCTAATTAAGTCTTCTGTCTGTTGATGTCTTACTGCTTTGCCTTTAGCATTTCATACCCATGTTTGCCTGTCTTGAAAACCATGTTTTAGTACAGCGACAGTCAACATTTTTAATTAGTTTGTATTTTTCTATTTGAAGAAAATAATAAAGACCACTTCTAGGAGTGAACTCTGTTGTTCTTATATACTTTCTAATTCTTAATCTTTCTTTGTCTTGGTTGTTTGGAGTCCTTTTGAAGCCCATTTGTTGCAGTCTGCCAGAGCACTGACTGACTGTTAGGCTTAACCAGGAATGTGAAGCTACTTGTTTTTATGTTTACGTGAAAGTCTGTAACGTTACTGAATAAGCTTAATAGCCCATCAGGCAAGGAGCATTTGTAGCGCTTGCTTTTATAAAATGGTTGCGCTGGTTTTTTTAGACCTATAATTTTCCGTCCTGCACCTGCTCTCCTGTCAGCTGATTGACTATCAGTGATTTCGTCTGGTTTTCGTTTGCCTTGTTTTCTATAGCAGAGGCTGCTGAACAACTGGGAAAGAATGCTAAATTGGTGGAGCGTTTGGTTGAGTGGTGTGAAGCCAAAGATCATGCCGGTGTGATGGGAGAGTCAAACCGACTGCTCTCGGCCCTCATACGACATAGTAAATCAAAAGTAAGTTCCAGAGGAAGCCATACACTGCCGAGCATCGGAGTGGTCCTTGTGGAAACCAGCATTGTAGATGTTGCACCATGTACTTACATATTCATGTGTTTTCTATAAATATGCTAATCCATTCCCTGCAGGAAATAAAGACTGAGGCTCTTATTTAATTTCATTACACCATACTTAAAAGTAAGGCTTTGGTAGAAGGAGCCAGGGAGAACGTGGAGAAGGGCTTTGTCAGCAAAGGCATGTATATATGTTCACCCAGATGTCAAAGGCATGGTTTTAAATGAAAACAGCAATTGCAGATCTGTTGGAGAGAGTAGATGGTGTATTAGAATTAAGATGAATTATATGCCAAGTATGTGGGTTGGATTCTCCAGAAAAGTAAGTCTGCCACCCCCTTCCCTCCAATACTACTGGGATTAAATCAGGCCTAGGACATGTTCTACCACTGAGCTACATGCCCAGCCTTTTTGTGTTTTCTTTTTAGACAGAGTTTCTCTGTCTTGCCCAGATCGGCCTTGAAAGGCTGGGATTTGAAGCATGTGACACCATACCCTAAAAAGTATAAACTTCCTGAAGGATTTTAACCAGCAGAGTTTCATTATTTCATGTCTACTTATAAAAATCACTTTAGAGTTTAATGAGAGCAGGAAAAAAATGTTGAATTTAAAGCAAAAGGTACATAAGAGATGATGCCATTTGTGGTTGAGCTTTGAAACTGCTAATTATCATTTTGAGGCACTCATTTCATTGTTCCCACAAGAATTTTTTTCAACTCACGGTCCAGGTGGGTGGTAACAGTGAAGATGGGAAACAGAACTTGGCAAGGCAGGCGTAGGCGGTAGAATTGGCTGGCCTGTCTGCTAGGGATACGTAAGCAGGTAGTTTTTAAGTTAGTTTGAGGCTTGGTACCAGATAGGGCATGCCAGTCATCCAAAGAAGGCACAGAACAACAGCTCAGGCTCCCTTGCTTCTATATTCTAACCCACTTGCCCAAACTTTTTAGAGTATCTACCCTTAGTCTTTCTTTGCCCAATGAGAACAGTGGTTAAGAGCACTTGTTGCTGTCCCAGAAGACCTGAGGTTGGTTCCCAGCATTCATGTAGGTGGCTAAAAACCTCCTGCTACTCTAGCTGCAGGGTGTTCTAACACCTTCTTCTGACCTCAGTGGGCACCTGTACACGTATCATACACACAAACACAAATCTAAAAATAAAAATTAAAAAACATCCCGTTTTAAGTAATTCCCAAAATATCCCAATCACTAAATCAAAATTTTCTGAGGGAATCATACTGGGCATGGATATTCTCAGAAAATTTTCAGAGCACCCCTCTCTGTCTTTTCTATCTTAGAGGAAAATTAAGGAGACACACATGCTTTCTGATGATAACTTTGTCTTCATCTTGAAAATATCCTCTCCGAAAAAAATCTCTCTTCACAGCTTCCTAATTAGTTTTACATCCCTTCTCCTTCCTCTGCTCAGCAGCTTCTCCCTAATTAACTCTCCACCCTTCGTCTGCTCTCCTAAACTGCCACCTCTTCTCTGTAGCAGCAGCTCTTTCACACAGCTCTCTCACACGCGCGCACACACATACTTACCCTCTGCATAGCTGTTCCCTCACTCTACAGAGCTGTCTCTCTACACCACCACCGCTCCTCACACAGCCAAACTCTGGACATTTTCAGGGCCCATCCCATCCTCATAAGGCAAGATAAGTCACATAGTTTTTTTCAGGTTAGAGGTGTCACATTGACTGGCCAGTCAGTAATGCTTGGCCATACCCATAGCCTGAATGGTTAGGATTACCAGCAGAAAATAACATTGGAATTCAAAACTCAACAATAACAATTAATTAGCTGGACCTTGGGTGCTAGGGAGTATGTGCAGAAAAGCCATTGCTGCAGGGAGCTTTCTCCTAATGCTTCAAGCTCTAACCTTGAATCAGCAAAACACCTGGGGAAATGCCCTCATGTATTTATGTCTAGGGGAAACCAGATGGTCATCTCCAGGGGCAACAGCCTGCTTTGAATTTGTGGAGTCTAAAATTAGCTGTCTATGTAAAAGGCTGTCTTTATGACTGAGAGTCCTATGTCAGTCTGAGTAATGTAAAATATCCTAGTATTATTTCTATTCATCAGGATTATACAGTTTAAGCAGAAATCATCTTCCTAACTACCCACAGCTATATGTGTACCCGATAGATGAAATATTTCTATGAGATAAACACACAGGCAGTGGAAATACACCAAAAGCTGTTTTTAGAGAAGAAATGCAGTGGCTTATGAAAGAAATTACAGACAATGTTATCTACAGCCAGTGACCCGACGGCCTTTCCAGGTCTCCCCTTAGAGAATCACTCATCTGGTGGGTCAGCCTACTGAACTTTTGCTGTCACTCACTGTGCACCCCCATTGCCCTCTGCACCTAACCTTTTACCTGTGAATATCGTTTTTCCACTAGCATTTGTTAGTAAATGCAGAGGTTGTTTTGAGGCATTATGTTTGTTCTGTATCTACATTATCCTGGCATTTTTGTTGCTATAGCTCTGAAGTGTGTATTTTGAAGGTGAGGGGTAATGTGGTATACTTCAAGCTTGGTTTAGTTAAAGATTGCTTTTTCAGACCTTTTTGCTTCCATGTGGATTTATGATTTTTTTGTTTAGCTGTAAGAAGAAAGCAGTCGGTGGCCAAAGGCTGCATACATACTAATAGAATGTCCTTCCTTATTGTTACATTGTTGCAAGTGTCTGGAGGTTGAGCATTTGTCCAATTCCATGGGGTTTTCAGGTGTGGCTCACAACTGCTGGCTCATGTTGGATTTAGTCTCCCTATAGACAGGATTTGTAGAGAGACAGTTTAGCAAATGCTTCAGTCACGGATTATTTGATTAGATGTGTAAGTGATTCCACTTGTGAATCCTTTCCTCTGGTGGTTTCAACTCCGTATCCATATTCATTGACTAAAACTCTTATTTGATAGCTAATTCATACAGCATTCCACTCAACTGTCAGTAGATGCCGTTAGAATCAAAGAGCATTCTCCCTCCTTCTCCCAAAGCCCTTTGATAGTCTTGTCTGTGTGAGAGTTCAATCCAGGTCAGCAGAACAACTTGACTTCCCAAACCATTTAGTAAGGGGTTTTAGCACTCTTTTTTTCTCTTTTTTGGCATGACTCTATAACTGCTGGTGTCCATTTCCTAAGGATAGGCAGCCTGTCTGTTGACCATAGACATTGGGAGTGAATAAGCAAAAACCAGAATGAGCACCTTGTTTCTTGTGTTAGTGGGAGATGGTGTAATTGTTTTAGATTTTGGTCTTCAAAGAATTGGATGAGTAGGAGATGTGGTCTGTCCTGTCAGTGGTGTTGGCATTTCATCCCATGCTTCTCTCTTGTGATAATACCTATAAGTGATACTTAAGCTGCTGCCTGTGGTAGTGCAGATGGATTGTGGGTATTTCATGAAGCAGTGTTTTGTAGTTCATCTCATTTCATTTCTTGAATTGCTATTCAAAGACCATATACCAAAATCCGATGTGTTTGTGGGAGCTTTGTCCTCCCCCTCTTTGGTTTGTAAGTCTACCTGTTAGGGAATCTTCCCCCAGTCACGTTCTTGAATTTGAGGCATTCCGTAATTTAGTAAAGCTCTTGAATTTGAAGTATTCAGTAATTGAATGATAAATATGGCCCAGGAATAATCAAGACATCTCTGACCAAAACGATGATTAGGAGGATACCATGAAATTCTCTGAGGATTTCATAGATTCTCACGTTGAGCAGCATTATTCTGTTTTCAAATTTGTCTCGTCTAGCTGAACGTGAAGTTTTACGCTTTGAACATATTGACCTGTTCCCATAGTATTGTCCATTAGTGTAATACCTAACAGACAGGTCTGTGACTGGCTGGGCCCTGCTCAACCGTTTGTGCTGACCTGTGTGGTCATACATGTAGAACGTTCTGACTTGTATCTTAAGATTTAGCACTTGAAGAAGAAGAAGACAAAATGACAGTTCCGAGGCCTTCCTCAGGGAACTGCATGCTGTTGTATTCATGTTTTCTGATCTTTCCTCAGAAAGTTCCAGTGAAGGACTTGATACCAAGTAGGCAATAATGAGAAAGTTAGAAAAGGCCTTAAGTATCGATTGATTCTCTGGGGCCGGTGAGACAGTTTAGCGGGAAGTGGGTCTTACGGGTGGGCCTGATTCCACGAGTTTGATCTAAGGATCCCATGAGGTGGCAGGAGAGAATTCCCAAGAGGTGTTCTCTGAGACCTCTCTAAGCACACTTGGCACTGACATGGACAAACACAATAGCTGCTAGAGCACAACTACCCATAAAAATGCAGTTCTTAGGTGACCCTAATGTGGAATGTCATCGCAGGGCTCAGAGCCATGATATTTCTACAAATAGTTGATTTAAAATTTTATATAAGATAGAAACAAAAGAAACTGTATTTTAAATAATTTAGGGAATTAGAAAAGTAGTCATAATTAGATTTTTACATCATTGAAACCAACAGAAAGTAAATTATTCTGAAATTATGATTTCCTACAAAATCAGCATAAGAGTTATAAAAACCAAAATTTGTCGCACAATAAAGACAAAATAGTTGCTAAGAAAAAAATATGACTACTGACTGCACCTGACTTTTTGCCATGTTCTTATATGTCCTTTTTAATATAACTTTATAGTTACCACAGAAATATATGAAAGATAAATCATGTCACATATGAAATCATTTGACAAAGAGGCTCAGTAGTTTGCTTTGTCACAGTCAGTGTTGGTACTCAGGCTTCTCCAGTCCAGAGCTCCCTGACCCCTCTCCCTTAGAGTTTGAGAAAGGGAAACCAGAATAATTGTGGCTGAAATTCTGTGTGTTTGTTTTGTTGCTTTGTGTGTCTTTGTGTGTTCATGTGCCATTATTTATTTTTGCAAGTACAGTCTCCATTCCCTTTCTTCCCTCCAGACCTGCCCCTCTACCCTCCGTCCCTCAAATTCCTGTCCTCATTTCTCACTAATATGTGTGTATGTGTGTGTTTCAAGACTGACTGGTTTTGTTGTGCTCTTCTCTGGGGAAGGCTATTTCTCCTGCTCTCAGTCTTTTGACATTTAATGTTCTCAAATTTGTCAAACAAAGGGGTAAAAGATAATTAATTTTTTTTTATTTTAAAAAAAAAAGTACCCTTATCTAGAGTATCTATCTGCCTGGCAGTATCATAAACAGTTTTAAAACAAAGCTTTTTTTCAATTCCAAATTTTAGTTCTTTTCTGTTGATCCTGATATACATATATTTGGGGAAATGGCACTTTTATTTTAGTTTCTGTAGCTTCTAGGCCTTTCTGTTCCTTGATAAGAAGTGCAATGGTCCTTTTCACTTAGGCAATTTAAATTGTCATTTTTGATGGATTTATTTAAAGCTAAAAGCTTTTCCTTTTCTGTGAAGAAAAATAGTATGGTTAAAATGTAGTGATTTGTACAGGACATTGTCAGGTAACCAACCACTGACTGATTGTAATGCCATCTCTATATGTGCAGAATTAAAGTTTACAATTCTATGATATTTATTTATTGTAGGATGTAATTAAAACCATTGTACAGAGTGGTGGCATCAAGCATCTAGTTACCATGGCAACTAGTGAACATGTAATAATGCAGAATGAAGCTCTTGTTGCTTTGGCACTAATAGCAGCTTTGGAATTGGGTAAGTACCTCGCTGACAAACTTATTTTTTACTATTTTTATCTTGGATGAAAGGAAGCACAGGAGTGGAATTGAAATCAAGTAGAGCCTTGGCTGTAGAAGTATTTTGCTAGTGTCTACTTAAATCTGAATACATGGAAATCATATGTAAGTTGCTGTCACAGGCATTTCCTATGGCTATGCTTTGTGTAACATTTTTAGATCAGCACTTTAGGGCTTAAATTTTAAGTCATATTTTACTTAGAAGATGCATAAAACATTTTCAGTGGGCTTTATAATAATTGAAATGAGACCTGGAATATTACAGGAAGAAGAATCTGAAACTAAGGTATAAAGCTCAGTTGACAGAGTACTTGCCTAGCATGAACAGTGTCCTGAGTTCTGTCCCCATGTGCCTGGTGGCACATATCTATAAATCCCAACATTCCCAAGGTATTAGATAAGAAGATCAGAAGTTCAACATCATCTTTGCTACATAGTGAGTTTAAGGCCCACCTTGTTTATGTAAGCATTGCAGCTTGGATGGAAAGATATCCTAGCCAAGGAACAACACAGAGTCACTGTAAACATCGCAGCTTACATCTCTGCTTCAGGGAGAAGGTTTCCCATTGCAAGTGTAACAATGTGCTCAATTGGGGGGGGGCGGTCCCCCAGCAAAGTTGTTACAGCTCAGTAACAGTGGAATGTAACAACTCTGCTAGGAGATCACAGAAGTGTTACAGCTCTGTTCAGATCCAGTGGAATGTAACAACTCTGCTAGGAGATCACAGA